>CAWUFW010014027.1:0-437532 GCA_963921515.1 Calotriton arnoldi
GCACCTCCAAAGTCCCAGCTTTCAACAGAGTAACAACAGCTGGATGCCTTTGTGTTCTACTGTAGCTTCCCAGAGTGTTCTAAAGAACAACTAGAGCGCTAACTGTCTTACTTATGACAAAAGTATGGCACACCTGAAGCCATCTTGATTGGAATAAACTGGTAACACTTAAAACATTTACTTTAAAAAGGAACAAAATGATGGGGTTCATTTTGTCATAGAAAGTATGGTTAGTGCTGTAGAAAGAAAAATTAGGACATGTTTCAAGTGTGATCTCAAATATCTTCCTGTTATATTTCAACAGGAGCAGCCTGTCAGTTGATGCCTTTGTGTTCTACTGCAGCTTCCCAGAGTGTTCTAAAGAACAACTAGAGCGCTAACAGTCTTACTTATGACAAAAGTATGGCACACCTGAAGCCATCTTGATTGGAATAAACTGGTAACACTTAAAACATTTAATTTAAAAAGGAACAAAATGAGGGGGTTCATTTTGCCATAGAAATTATGGTTAGTGCTGCAAAAAGAAAATTTAGAGCATGTTTTAAGTGAGATCTCAAATCCTCTTCTATTTCATTAGAAAATTCTGACATGCAGACTGAAACAATCACTTTCAATACCAGCAGTAGACTTCCAGTTAACTCCTTGGTGAGCAGTAGCTTTACTACAGTGATCTAATGAACAACTAGAGTAATAACATTCTGAATTTATGGCAAATGTGTGACACATCTGAATGCCTTCTTGATGGAATCAAAGTAAAAACTGAAAGTATTTCCTACTGAGGAGACTGCAGTAAATGAGGAAATTAGGAAACTTCATAACAAAGAAGTCTTCCAAGATGGCCACCAGTGAAAAAAGAGCCCAAATGTAGCACAAATATTACCCAGATGTAGCCCACATATAGCCCAATGACAAAAGTGTGCAAAACACTTTTTATTTTTAGTTTTTTTGCAGTTTTATGTAGTGCAGACTGGTCAGGTATTGGAGCGTTGCATCTTAAAACATGACCCCCTACACTACAAAACACCACTGCACTACCCTAAACCCTAAAACACTACCCCAGCACGACCCCCTACACTACACAAGCACCACTGCACTATCCTAAACCCTAAAACACTACCCCCAGCATGACCCCCTACACTACACAAACACCACTGCACTACCCTAAACCCTAAAACACTACCCCAACACCACTGCACTAACCTAAATCCTAAAACACTACCCCCAGCACGACCCCCTACACTACCCAAACACCACTGCACTACTCTAAAACATGACCCCCTACACTACACAAACACCACTGCACTACCCTAAACCCTAAAACACTACCCCCAGCACGACCCCCTACACTACACAAGCACCACTGCACTACCCTAAACCCTAAAACACTGCCCCCAGCATGACCCCTACACTACACAAACACCACTGCACTACCTTAAACCCTAAAACACTACCCCCAGCACGACCCCCTACACTGCCCGAACACCACTGCACTGCCCTAAACCCTGAAACACATACCCTAGCACGACCCCCTACACTGCCCGAACACCACTGCACTGCCCTAAACCCTGAAACACCACCCCTTCACGACCCCTACACTGCCCGAACACCACTGCACTGCCCTAAACCCTGAAACACCACCCCCAGCAAGACCTCCTACACTGCCCGAACACCACTGCACTGCCCTAAACCCTGAAACATCACCCCCAGCAAGACCCCCTACACTGCCCGAACACCACTGCCCTAAACCCTGAAACACCACCCCCAGCACGACCCCCTACACTGCCCGAACACCACTGCACTGCCCTAAACCCTGAAACACCACCCCCAGCACGACCCCCTACACTGCCTGAACACCACTGCACTGCCCTAAACCCTGAAACACCACCCCCTGCACGACCCCCTACACTGCCCGAACACTACTGCACTGCCCTAAACCCTGAAACACCACCCCCAGCAAGACCCCTACACTGCCCGAACACCACTGCACTGCCCTAAACCCTGAACCACCACCCCCAGCAAGACCCCCTACACTGCCCGAACACCACTGCCCTAAACCCTGAAACACCACCCCCAGCAAGACCCCTACACTGCCCGAACACCACTGCACTGCCCTAAACCCTGAAACACCAGCCCCAGCACAACTCCCTACACTGCCCGAACACCACTGCACTGCCCTAAACCCTGAAACACCACCCCCTGCACGACCCCCTACACTGCCCGAACACCACTGCACTGCCCTAAACCCTGAAACACCACCCCCAGCACGACCCCTACACTGCCCGAACACCACTGCACTGCCCTAAACCCTGAAACACCACCCCTGCACGATCCCCTACACTGCCCGAACACTACTGCACTGCCCTAAACCCTGAAACACCACCCCCAGCATGACCCCCTACACTGCACGAACACCACTGCACTGCCCTAAACCCTGAAACACTACCCCCAGCAAGACCCCCTATACTGCCCGAACACCACTGCCCTAAACCCTGAAACACCACCCCCAGCAAGACCCCCTACACTGCCCGTACACCACTGCACTGCCCTAAACCCTGAAACACCACCCCCAGCATGACCCCCTACACTGCCCGAACACCACTGCACTGCCCTAAACCCTGAAACACCACCCCCAGCACGACCCCTACACTGCCCGAACACCACTGCACTGCCCTAAAACCTGAAACACCAGCCCCAGCACGACCCCCTACACTGCCCGAACACCACTGCACTGCCCTAAACCCTGAAACACCACCCCCAGCACGACCCCCTACACTGCCCGAACACCACTGCACTGCCCTAAACCCTGAAACACCACCCCTAGCACGACCCCCAACACTGCCCGAACACCACTGCACTGCCCTAAACCCTGAAACACCACCCCTGCACGATCCCCTACACTGCCCGAACACCACTGCACTGCCCTAAACCCTGAAACACCACCCCCAGCACGACCCCCTACACTGCGCGAACACCACTGCACTGCCCTAAACCCTGAAACACTACCCCCAGCAAGACCCCCTACACTGCCCGAACACCACTGCCCTAAACCCTGAAACACCACCCCCAGCAAGACCCCCTACACTGCCCGTACACCACTGCACTGCCCTAAACCCTGAAACACCACCCCCAGCATGACCCCCTACACTGCCCGAACACCACTGCACTGCCCTAAACCCTGAAACACCACCCCCAGCACGACCCCCTACACTGCCCGAACACCACTGCACTGCCCTAAAACATGAAACACCAGCCCCAGCACGACCCCCTACACTGCCCGAACACCACTGCACTCCCCTAAACCCTGAAACACCACCCCGAGCACGACCCCCTACACTGCCCGAACACCACTGAACTGGCCTAAACCCTGAAACACCAGCCCCAGCACAGACCCCGTACACTGCCCGAACACCACTGCACTGCCCTAAACCCTGAAACACCACCCCCAGCAAGACCCCCTACACTGCCCGAACACCACTGCACTAAAGCCTGAAACACCACCCCCAGCAAGACCACCTACACTGGCCGAACACCACTGCACTGCCCTAAACCCTGAAACACCACCCCCTGCAAGACCCCCTTCACTGCCCAAACACCACTGCACTGCCCTAAACCCTGAAACACCAGCCCCTGCACGACCCCCTACACTGCCCGAACACCACTGCACTGCCCTAAACCCTGAAACACCACCCTCAGCACGACACCCTACACTGCCCGAACACCACTGCACTGCCCTAAACCCTGAAACACCACCCCCAGCACGACCCCCTACACTGCCCGAACACCACTGCACTGCCCTTAACCCTGAAACACCACCTCCTGCACGACCTCCTACACTGCCGGAACACCACTGCACTGCCCTAAACCCTGAAACACCACCCCCAGCACGACCCCCTACACTGCCCGAACACCACTGCACTGCCCTAAACCCTGAAACATCAACCCCAGCAAGACCCCCTACACTGCCTGAACACCACTACCCTAAACCCTGAAACACCACCCCTACACTGCACCCGAACACCACTGCACTGCCCTAAACCCTGAAACACCACCTCCAGCAAAACCCCTACACTGCCTGAACACCATTGCTCTGCCCTAAATCCTGAAACACTAGCCCCAGCATGACCCCCTACACTGCCCAAACACCACTGCACTGCCCTAAACCCTGAAACACCACCCCCAGCACAACCCCCTACACTGCCCGAACACCACTGCACTGCCCTAAACCCTGAAACACCAGCCCCAGCAAGACCCCCTACACTGCCCGAACACCACTGCACTGCCCTAGACTCTGAAACACCAGCCCCAGCAAGACCCCTACACTGCCCGAACACCACTGCACTGCCCTAAACCCTGAAACACCAGCCCCAGCATGACCCCCTACACTGCCCGAACACCACTGCACTGCCCTAAACCCTGAAACACCAGCCCCAGCACGACCCCCTACACTGCCCGAACACCACTGCACTGCCCTAAACCCTGAAACACCAGCCCCAGCACGACCCCCTACACTGCCCGAACACCACTGCACTGCCCTAAACCCTGAAACACCACCCCTGCATGACCCCCTACACTGCCCGAACACCACTGCACTGCCCTAAACCCTGAAACACCACCCCCTGCAGGACCCCCTACACTGCCCAAACACCACTGCACTGCCCTAAACCCTGAAACACCACCCCTGCACCGCCCCCTACACTGCCCGAACACCACTGCACTGCCCTAAACCCTGAAACACCACCCCCAGCACTACCCCCTATACTGCTCGAAGACCACTGCACTGCCCCAAACCCTGAAACACCACCCCCAGCACGACCCCCCACACTGCCCGAACACCACTGCACTGCCCTAAACCCTGAAACACCCACCCCCTACACTGCCCGAACACCACTGCACTGCCCTAAACCCTTAAACACCACCCCCAGCACGACCCCTACACTGCCCGAACACCACTGCACTGCCCTAAACCATGAAACACCAGCCCCAGCACGACCCCCTACACTGCCCGAACACCACTGCACTGCCCTAAACCCTGAAACACCACCCCCAGCATGACCCCCTGCACTGCCCGAACACCACTGCACTGCCCTAGACCCTGAAACACCAGCCCCAGCACGACCCCCTACACTTCCCGAACACCACTGCACTGCCCTAAACCCTGAAACACCAGCCCCAGCACAGACCCCCTACACTGCCCGAACACCACTGCACTGCCCTAAACCCTCAAACACCAGCCACAGCACGACCACCTACACTGCCCGAACACCACTGCACTGCCCTAAACCCTGAAACACCACCCCCAGCAAGACCCCCTACACTGCCCGAACACCACTGCACTGCTAAAGCCTGAAACACCACCCCCAGCAAGACCACCTACACTGGCCGAACACCACTGCACTGCCCTAAACCCTGAAACGCCACCCCCTGCATGACCCCCTACACTGCCCAAACACCACTGCACTGCCCTAAACCCTGAAACACCAGCCCCTGCATGACCCCCTACACTGCCCGAACACCACTGCACTGCCCTAAACCCTGAAACACCACCCCCTGCACGACCTCCTACACTGCCCGAACACCACTGCACTGCCCTAAACCCTGAAACACCACCCCCAGCACGACCCCCTACACTGCCTGAACACCACTACCCTAAACCCTGAAACACCACCCCCTACACTGCCTGAACACCATTGCTCTGCCCTAAATCCTGAAACACTAGCCCCAGCATGACCACCTACACTGCCCGAACACCACTGCACTGCCCTAAACCCTGAAACACCAGCCCCAGCACGACCCCCTACACTGCCCGAACACCACTGCACTGCCCTAAACCCTGAAACACCAGCCCCAGCACGACCCCCTACACTGCCCGAACACCACTGCACTGCCCTAAACCCTGAAACACCACCCCCAGCATGACCCCCTACACTGCCCGAACACCACTGCACTGCCCTAAACCCTGAAACACCACCCCCTGCAGCACCCCCTACACTGCCCGAACACCACTGCACTGCCCTAAACCCTGAAACACCACCCCCAGCACGACCCCCTACACTGCCCGAACACCACTGCACTGCTCTAAACCCTGAAACACCACCCCCAGCACGACCCCCTTTACTGCCCGAACACCACTGCACTGCCCCAAACCCTGAAACACCACCCCCAGCACAACCCCCTACACTGCCCGAACACCACTGCCCCTAAACCCTGAAACACCACCCCCTGCACGACCCCCTACACTGCCCGAACACCACTGCACTGCCCTAAACCCTGAAACACCACCCCTACCCTGCCCGAACACCACTGCACTGCCCTAAACCCTGAAACACCACCCCCAGCACGACCCACTACACTGCCCGAACACCACTGCACTGCCCTAAACCATGAAACACCAGCCCCAGCATGACCCCCTACACTGCCCGAACACCACTGCCCTACCCTAAACCCTGAAACACCAGC
Source organism: Calotriton arnoldi (assembly GCA_963921515.1). Classification (NCBI taxonomy): domain Eukaryota; kingdom Metazoa; phylum Chordata; class Amphibia; order Caudata; family Salamandridae; genus Calotriton; species Calotriton arnoldi. Next base: position 6,457 of record CAWUFW010014027.1, read on the forward strand.
CCCAGCAAGACCCCCTACACTGCCCGAACACCACTGCACTGCCCTAAACCCTGAAACACCAGCCCCAGCACGACCCCCTACACTGCCCGAACACCACTGTACTGCCCTAAACTCTGAAACACCAGCCCCAGCATGACCCCCTACACTGCCCGAACACCACTGCACTGCCCTAAACCCTGAAATACCACCCCCTGCATGACCCCCTACACTGCCCGAACACCACTGCACTGCCCTAAACCCTGAAACACCACCCCTGCAGCACCCCCTACACTGCCCGAACACCACTGCACTGCCCTAAACCCTGAAACACTACCCCTGCACCGCCCCCTACACTGCCCGAACACCACTGCACTGCCCTAAACCCTGAAACACCACCCCCAGCACGACCCCCTTCACTGCCCGAACACCACTGCACTGCCCCAAACCCTGAAACACCACCCCCAGCACGACCCCCTACACTGCCCGAACACCACTGCCCTAAACCCTGAAACACCACCCCCTGCACGACCCCCTACACTGCCCGAACACCACTGCACTGCCCTAAACCCTGAAACACCACCCCCATACACCTACACTCCGAACACCACTGCACTGCCCTAAACCCTGAAACACCACCCCCAGCACGACCCCCTACACTTCCCGAACACCACTGCACTGCCCTAAACCCTAAAACACCACCCCCAGCACTACCCCCTACTCTGCCCAAACACCACTGTACTGCCCTAAACCCTAGAACACTACCCCCAGCATGACCCCCTACACTACCCGAACACCACTGCACTGCCCTAAACCCTAAAATACTACCCCCAGCACAACCCCCTACACTACCCGAACACCACTGCACTGCCCTAAACCCTAAAACACTCCCCCCAGCATGACCCCCTACACTACCCGAACACCACTGCACTGCCCTAAACCCTGAAACACTACCCCCAGCAAGACCCCCTACACTGCCCGAACACCACTGCACTGCCCTAAACCCTGAAACACCACCCCCAGCAAGACCCCCTACACTGCCCGAACACCACTGCCCTAAACCCTGAAACACCTCCCCCAGCAAGACCCCTACACTGCCCGAACACCACTGCACTGCCCTAAACCCTGAAACACCAGCCCCAGCACGACCCCCTACACTGCCCGAACACCACTGACTGCCCTAAACCCTGAAACACCACCCCCTGGACGACCCCCTACACTGCCCGAACACCACTGCACTGCCCTAAACCCTGAAACACCACCCCCAGCATGACTCCCTTGTAGGAGAGTAGGTTTGATCAGCTCAATGGAAACAAACTGTTTGTCTTGGCGCACGGCAATGGGTGAAAGAAGTACAGTTTGTCTACCTCCAACAGCCAGGAAAGGCACAGGTGTGCTATACGATGGCCCAAACTCCTTTTTGTGCACAATATTTTCTTTGACCAGATCCTCGACTTTCGGAATCCATCCGGGCCTTGCTGAAACTACCTTCACTTCTCCAGTGGTGGTATGATTTGCTTGCATGTTGCTTTGTTCGTCCCGGAAGTCATTCAGTTCCTGTAAAACAGCCAAATATTTATTGTGGTCAAATGGTGTTTCTGCCGCCACTGTGCTGGCAATGTTGAGGTCTGGGACCCTTATCTTAACCCCAAATAGGATCTCATAAGGAGTCCGACCACCCAGGGATTTTCTTGGCATATTGTTTAAAGCTGTCTGAACCCCATATAGGTTATGGACCCAACTGTGACCTGAGCCTTGCTGTTAAAGGCTGCTTTAAGACACGGTTTTTCCTCTCTGCTACCGCGCTTCCCTCTGGATGGTATGGAGATGAGAAATGCAGGATCACACCCAATTCCCATGGCCTCTTTGATAGCCCGAGAGATAAACGCTGGACCCTGATCAGAATGTAATGTGCCAACTGTTTATGTCCCGATGAAGGCTCGCAAATAACACTTCAGACATCAGCCGATTCCTGTAGCCAAACCCAAAGGAATCAAGAGCAGGAATCCACTGCCACCTAGATATACTTATAAGTCCCGTCTGATGATAGGGGTCCGCAAGGGTTCAAATAAACACAAGCCAGTGGCTTGGTTGAAATCAGTAGAGGTGTCTGTGGTGGACATGCCACGGTTGAACCCTTAATCTGTTGGCAGATGTCACATCTAAGGACAAAGTCCTTGGTCTGTTTTTAAAGACCTGGCCATCAATAGCGTTGCTGCAATAGTGAAATTGTAACAGCCACCCCTGCATGTGCAGAAATCAGACACTCATGTGCTAGAATTAATGCTACTCTGTGATCACAGTTTAGTATTACTCTGTCACCCACTCCTGCAATCTAAGCATAAGGTATGTTTTGTACATCTAACTTGTAGGAGTACTTGAGTGGAAAGCCTTTCGGCAGGTGTGTGTCATTGCAAGCAGCATTGACGACCACCATGATGTCTCTGCCTATCCTTGTACTAGAACGAGTGATTGCAGCAACGGCGACAATGCGATATGTCGCTTTTGTGGCTTCATTAGCCATTGAATCCCAACACGTTGATGGCTCAGTGTGTGAATGACATGAGCCCATGGCTGTAGGAGAGTAGGATCTGCTTCACATGGGTACCCCCACTTTTTGCTGATGCTTCACTGTTTTTCGACTTTAGTCTGGCTGGGGCCCTGCTAATCAGAACCCCAGCCTAGCTGCTTCCTCTATAAAATGGTTTCCATGTGCCTTAGGCACATCACTGATTGGGATCTGGAGTGCCCTTATAAGTCCCTAGTATATGGTATACTATGTACCAAGGGCATAGGTACCTCAGAGGCCTGCCAGGGGCTGCAGCATGTATTATGCCACCCCTGGAAGGCCATCCAAACTGACACCACAGGTCTGCTACTGCAGCCTGGGCAAGGTGGTGCATGCACTCTCTTACTGTGATATAGGTTACCTATATCACTAAATACATACACACATATAAACCTATAAGTCACTCCTAAGGCAGGCCTTATCAATCCTAAAGGCAGAGTGCATGGTTCCTATGTGAGAGGGTGCCCCTGCATGAGCAGGGCCCCTCTGCAGCGTTCGGAGACCATCTCTGATGCTGTTTGTAGTGCAGCCTGACCATATACTCTTAAGCGCATTATATCCTCGCGGTAAAATGCTAACTTTGGAATGGCTGCACCTAAACATGTCGTGTTTGGTGTCAAACATCTTGGAATACTACCCCCCGCCAATCCTGGTGGCGGGGGTAGCATTCCACCCTTCTAGAGGGAAAGACATGTTAACTCTGGCTAGCCCGGTAACTTCTTTCCAGAGCCCTGGCATCACAAAATGGATGCTGCTGCCACAGACACGAGTCTGGCCTCCTGCTGCTGGACGAAACTCCGGCAGGGGAGGCCTGGACAATAGGTTTCTGTCCCAGGGAGGTGTGACCACCTCCCCAGACAGGATAATGTGTATTGGGGCTGGGCGGGAGCACTTTCGGGTGCTTTGAAGTCCTGCACTGGGGGCACATTTGGTGTCCCTAGTGCATACCCCAGTTCAAACCGGATCAGGGGCTTGCAGCCCCTGCTTTGGCGCGAACTGGACAAAGGGAAAGGGGTGTAGCCACCCCTCTGCCCTGACCCACCCATAGGTGGGGCCACAGAGTAGTCCAACCCCTATCTTTAGTATAAAGATAGGAACCCAGTCCTTAGGACTTTAGATTATCCCTGGACGAAACTCTGAAACTGAATCCTGGACCTTCGACGCTCTACTCATGATTAGAGGACAGAAGAATCTCCCTTGGGGTCAAGGAGTGACTCCCTGCTTGGCAGGCACCAAAGAAGCATCTGTCCGGTTCGCATTTCTGAAGCTCCTGTCGGACGCCGAAGTCATCGCATCACCAGAGGTGGATTCTCAGACTTCTCCGAGGCTACTCCTGAGTCCCCAGCAAAGCTGAGGCCCGTGGCTATCGTGGGTGACTTGAGACCGTGACCCCTGGACACCGAGCACATTTGCAAGTGCATCCTCTTCTGGGTCTCCCAAGAAGTCGTGCTTTGGGCTCCGAGTAGCCCTAGCCTCCAGCACCAACTGCACCGAAGATCACTGGCCCCCACTCCACGAGTGTCCTGTAAGCCAGATCCACGTGCGGCGTCACGAGGCTCCTTCGCGGTCGCTAGCCCGTTGGCTAGTAGCCCTTAACGAAGGCCAATCTTTTTCTAGCTTGGCACCCTGGTTGCTCCATGCCTGCCCTTACTTACCTTCGCTGGGTGAGTTCCCCAGACCTTGATGTTCTGCACCATCGACGATCTTCCTCTGCATCAAGACTTGCCGTTGCCAAGGCTTGTTGGGTCCAATCCGGTCGCCGACACCTCAGCACTCGACAGACATCGTGTACCAGCCTGAATCCTGCTCCTGGTCGCCGACAACGCCTCCTGGACCTCGTGGCTGAAGAGTCAAGACGACCATCAATGCACCTGAAGCACTCGACATCGGTGGGCATCTGTCCATCGCCTTCCTGGTCACTGGCTAGTGACCCAGACTCTGTCCCCTCTGCTTTCAGGTTCTTCAGAACTCCGATCCACTCTTGGATCCACCCGGACACTTTTCACTTGGTCGCCAGCAGCACTTTGCAGCAGATCGCCATTCAAATCGACGACGAAACCCGACCCCGAAAGGCACCTATGCACCCGGCTTCCCTGGGTGAGGTAACACGAGTACTCCGGTGCTCCCGTGGGTAGAGACTCTTCAAAGTCCTAGATCTCAAAGGGTTTGGTCCAAGTCCTCTTTAAGTGTCCCTTTCTCTAATTTCCCGATCACGACTTTCTCCATAGAAGTCAACGGCGTATCGCGGTTGTGTATTTACACTGCACGCGTCTCCCGTGGGTCCCCTGTGTCACTACCTTGGGTGGTTCCTTGTGGTCCAAGCACTTCTAGAGGCTCTAGGCCTAGTGTCTAGTTCAGTCGTGGTTCTTATACCACTTTATTGGTATATGGTTTGGTACGCCCCTAGGGCCCAAACGTGTATTTGTGCTATTACTGTGTTTAAATAACTTCTAACTTATGTATTTCGAACTCTAGCCTCATAAAGAGACTAGAGGGGTGTGTTTAGCAATAAATACATATATTTTGAATATATACCTGGTGTGGTGCTCTTTCATTTGGTCACTCAAGAGATTATAGACTGGTAAAACAAGCTGCTTTACATTCCTTCAAGACTTAGCCTGAAGGCTGCTCTCCATAGCTACCACTAGGATAGCTTTCAATAAGGTTGTCTTTAACCTATCTCCAATAAGGGGTTGTTTGGACTGGTGCAAGGTGCCCACTATAATTAGTGGACAGCATATACCAGGCCAACTTCTCACATTGGTGTGCAGCGTGTGGGATTCCAGCTTGCTATTGTTTTACCAGATAATCTCAATTGAATTGATCAACTGAAAACCACTAAAGGTACCTAAGGTACATATAATTTAAGCTTAGAATACAGTAAGTTCTACTGAACTTAGAGTTGTGTGTTAAGGGATAGCACAACCCTTTCTACAACTCAAGAGAGTTTAGTAGGCCACACTAGAGTAGGTAGTGCATACACCACACCACACTAGTAATGTCTTTAAGGGTAGGATCTAAAGAATCCTTGCAGGAAGCCATTGAGCTTCCACCCTCCAAGTATGATACACTCCCATTCTTGGAATTGAGAGCTTTATGCAACTTGAGAAAAATAAGGACAGGCTAAAGCCCCACCACCCAACACCTCAAGGAGTTGTTGGTGGCTTATGACCTTAGTAAGCCCTTGGGGACTGAAGGGGTAGGAGCTGAGGGTGGGGCAGATGATGAGGTTGGGAATGGGGGTACCAGTACCCCCAGCCCCCCTCTGAAACTGGCCAGGAGGGCGACAATGGCCCTGACCTGGATAATCCAACCCCTCCTGAGGAAGAGGAAGAGGAGGATCAGAATGATGCCCCCTTTGTCCCCCCAGGAAGGATTGTGAGTGTGCCCAGAAGGTCTAGATCTTCTTCTCAGGAGTCTAACCACTCTGGCACCTCAATAGGGAGCTCTGTCTCATCTCATAGGAGGGAATCCTCTCATGAGAGAAGAAAGAGGCTGATTCAATATGAGGAAGCTCAGCTTGAACTCAGAAGGAAGCAAGTAGCCTTAGACAGGGAGTCCCTAGATCTCTTTAGAGAGAAAAGAAAGTTGGGACTAGAGTCCCATGGTGGCAGCAATATCCCTAGAGATAGGGAAAGGTCCTATGACCATAGGAACCTGAGCAAGATTGTCCCTCCCTATCAGAATGGGGATGACATCCACAAGTGGATAACTGCTCTAGAGAGGGCCTGTAAGGTACAGAAGGTCCCTCAGGAGCAGTGGGCAGCAATCTTGTGGCTCTCCTTTGCTGACAAAGGTAGAGATAAGCTCCTCACTGTTAGAGAGGAGGATGCTGATAATTACAAGGTCTTGAAGAGTGCTCTTATTGATGGGTTTGGCCTAACCACTGAACAGTACAGGTTGAAGTTCAGAGACACCCAAAAAGCACAGACTCAAGACTGGGTAGACTATGTGGATTGTTCTGCCAAGGCTCTGGAAGGCTGGTTGATGGGCAGTAAGGTGTGTGACTTCTCAGGATTGTACAATCTGATAATGAGGGAGCAGATTCTTAATAACTGTCAAAATCAGCTGTTGCATCAATACCTGGTAGACTCTGATCTGACCTCTCCCCAAGAATTGGGAAAGAAGGCAGACAAATGGGTCAGAACCAGGGTGAAGCAGAAGGTACAGAACCAAGGTGGGGAAACCAAGAAGCAAGATGCTAAGAACTCTGACAAGGGTGGGGAGAAGGGTAAAGATCAAAAGTCTTCATCAGGCCCCCACAAATCTTCTTCTGGTGGGGATTCACAGTCTACCAAAGGGAAAGGCCAAAGAAAACCATGGTGCAAGGTCTGTAAGCAAAAGACCCACTGGACCAGTGATTGCACCAAGTCCAAAGACTCCAGTCCAGCACCCACCAATGCCCCTAAGGCACCTGTTCCCCTAGTACAGTTGGTGGAAGTGCTCCAGCCAAGGGTTTAGTAGGGTTCACCCTGGGAACTGAGTTGGGCTCTGACCTAGTCAGAGAACTGACTCAGGCTGTGTTAGTCTGTGATGGAGGCATGGATGTGACCTCCACTGTGAGTCCCAGTAATCTGGGCAAGTACAGACAACAGCCTTTAATCAATGGACGTGAGGCTTTGGCATTTAGGGACACAGGGGCAAGTGTCACAATGGTGACACAAGACCTTGTGAATCCTGGGCAAGTTATACTTGGTGAGATGTACCAAGTGACCAATGCTAGCAATGTCAGAACAGACCATACTCTGGCAGTTGTTAACTTCTCCTGGGGAGGGGTAACTGGCCTTAAGAAGGTTGTGGTAAGTGCAAACCTACCAGTCGAATGCTTGCTTGGCAATGACTTAGAGACTTCTGCTTGGGCAGAAGTGGAGCTCAGGACCCATGCAGAAATGCTGGGGATCCCTGCAGATGTGTTTGCTGTGACCAGGTCACAAGCCAAAATGTCTAGCACTGAACAGGCCTTGGATTCTGGAAGAATGGACCAAGTGCCTTCCAAGAGGAGGAGTAGTAGGGTTAAGGCAGTGCCTTCCCCTTGGCTCAGGAGGAAGATCAGTCCCTTGAGGGGGATGATCTCAGCCCTGAAGAAGGAACTGTCCCAGAGGAACTTGAACCTGACCAGGTTGAGTTCTTGGGGACAGGGGCACCTTCTAGGGCAGATCTGAGCCAGGAGCAGCAGAGCTGCCCCTCCCTTGAACCCCTCAGACAGCAAGCTGCTGCTGAGGCTGCTGGGAAAGCTAGTGGTCCCCATACAGTGTATTGGGATGATGGACTCCTGTACTCAGAGAGTAGAGACCCCAAGCCTGGTGCTACCAGGAGGTTGGTTATACCTCTGAAGTTCAGGGGCTTCCTATTGACCCTAGCCCATGATATTCCCTTAGCAGGTCACCTGGGCCAGAACAAGACTTGGGACAGAATTGTCCCTCACTTTCACTGGCCCCACATGTCTGAAGACAGCAAGGAGTTTTGTCGCTCCTGTGTAACCTGCCAAGCCAGTGGCAAGGCAGGTGGCACTACAAAGGCCCCCTGATACCACTACCTGTGGTGGGGGTGCCCTTGAAAGGGTAGGGATTGACATTGTTGGTCCCATGGATCCCCAAACAGCCTCTGGGCACAGGTTTATCCTGGTGGTAGTGGATCATGCCACCAGGTACCCAGAAGCTATTCCCCTCAGGACCACTACAGCACCTGTGGTGGCAAGGGCCCTCCTGGGAATTTTCTCAAGAGTGGGCTTTCCTAAGGAGGTAGTCTCAGACAGGGGTGCTAACTTCATGTCTGGGTACTTAAAAGCAATGTGGAAGGAGTGTGGAGTGACTTATAAGTTCACCACACCCTATCACCCACAATGCAATGGTTTAGTTGAGAGATTCAACAAAACCTTGAAGGGCATGATTAAAGGGCTCCCAGAAAAGCTTAGGCGTAGATGGGACATACTCTTGCCCTGCCTTTTATTCGCATATAGGGAGGTGCCTCAGAAGGGGGTTGGTTACAGCCCTTTTGAACTTCTGTTTGGCCACCCTGTGAGGGGTCCACTGTGCTTGGTGAAGGAAGGATGGGAGTTACCTCTCAAGCCCCCAAAGCAAGATATAGTGGACTATGTACTTGGTCTCCGCTCCAGGATGGCTGAGTACATGAAAAAGGCAACCAAAACCTTGAGGCTAGCCAGGAACTTCAAAAGGCCTGGCATGACCAAAAGGCTGTTCTGACTGTTTACCAGCCAGGACAGAAGGTGTGGGTGTTGGAGCCAGTGGCCCCAGCAGCTCTCCAAGACAAATGGAGTGGACCCCACACTATTGTTGAGCAGAAGGGTGAGGTCACTTACTTAGTGGACCTAGGAACACCCAGGAGTCCCCACAGGGTTCTCCATGTCAACAGGTTAAAACCATATGTGGACAGGGCAGACATGGGCTTGCTCATGGCTACTGATGAAGGGCAGGAGGAAGAGAGTGACCCACTCCCTGACCTGCTCTCACAGAACCCTGACGATGGGTCAGTTGATGGTGCAGCCTTGGCAGGCAGCCTCACTACCCAGCAACAAACTGATTGCAGACAAGTCCTCAATCAGTTTAGACATATGTTTTCACTGACACCCAGTCAGACCACCTGGTGCACTCATGAAGTGGACACTGGGGACAGTCTGCCTATTAAAAACAAGATTTATAGGCAACCTGACCATGTCAGGGACTGTATCAGGACTGAAGTCCAGAAAATGTTGGAATTGGGAGTTATTGAACCCTCAGATAGCCCTTGGGCTAGTCCAGTGGTCCTTGTGCCAAAACCTCACACCAGTGGTGGAAAAAGAGAGATGAGGTTTTGTGTGGACTACAGGGGTCTCAATGCAGTCACTAGGACTGATGCCCATCCAATACCCAGGGCAGATGAGCTCATAGATACTTTGGCCTCTGCCAAATATCTCAGCACATTTGACCTAACAGCTGGCTACTGGCAGATCAGACTAGCTGATACTGCAAAGCCCAAAACAGCATTCTCAACCCCTAGTGGGCATTATCAATTTGTGGTAATGCCCTTTGGTCTGAAGAATGCACCTGCCACTTTCCAGAGGCTGGTGAATACAGTTCTCACAGGTCTGGAAGCTTATAGTGCAGCATATCTAGATGATATTGCTGTCTTTAGCTCCACCTGGGAGGATCACCTGGTCCACCTCAGGAATGTTTTACAGGCCCTGCAAAAGGCAGGCCTGACTATCAAGGCCACTAAGTGCCAGATAGGGCAGAGTCAGGTTGTGTACCTGGGCCACCTTGTGGGTGGAGGCCAGGTTCAACCTTTGCAGAGCAAGATCCAGACCATCATGGACTGGACTGCTCCCACTACCCAGACTCAGGTGAGAGCCTTCTTAGGCCTGACTGGGTACTATAGGAGATTTGTCAAGGGGTATGGATCAATAGTGACACCCCTGAATGACTTAACTTCTAAGAAAATGCCCAAAAAGGTTCAGTGGACAGTTAGCTGTCAAAAGGCATTTGATGACCTGAAGCAGGCCATGTGCACTGCTCCCATTCTACAGAGTCCTGATTACTCCAAGAAGTTCATTGTTCAAACTGATGCATCTGAATTGGGGGTAGGGGCTGTACTGTCACAATTGAATGAAGAAGGTCAGGATCAGCCAGTAGCTTTCATTAGCAGAAGGCTGACCCCTAGAGAGAAACGTTGGTCAGCCATAGAGAGGGAGGCCTTTGCTGTGGTCTGGGCTCTGAAGAAGTTGAGGCCATACTTGTTTGGTACACACTTCCTGGTTCAGACAGACCATAAGCCCCTCTTATGGCTAAAACAAATGAAGGGTGAAAACCCCAAACTGCTTAGGTGGTCCATTTCCCTACAGGGGATGGACTTTACAGTGGAACATAGACCTGGGAGTAACCATGCCAATGCAGATGGACTCTCTAGGTATTTCCACTTAGAACATGAAGACTTAACTGGGCAAGGTTAGTTTAATGTCCCTACGTTTGGGGGTTGTGTAGGAGAGTAGGATCTGCTTCACATGGGTACCCCCACTTTTTGCTGATGCTTCACTGTTTTTCGACATTAGTCTGGCTGGGGCCCTGCTAATCAGAACCCCAGCCTAGCTGCTTCCTCTCTAAAATGGTTTCCATGTGCCTTAGGCACATCACTGATTGGGATCTGGAGTGCCCTTATAAGTCCCTAGTATATGGTATACTATGTACCAAGGGCATAGGTACCTCAGAGGCCTGCCAGGGGCTGCAGCATGTATTATGCCACCCCTGGAAGGCCATCCAAACTGACACCACAGGTCTGCTACTGCAGCCTGGGTAAGGTGGTGCATGCACTCTTTACTGTGATATAGGTTACCTATATCACTAAATACATACACACATATAAACCTATAAGTCACTCCTAAGGCAGGCCTTATCAATCCTAAAGGCAGAGTGCATGGTTCCTATGTGAGAGGGTGCCCCTGCATGAGCAGGGCCCCTCTGCAGCGTTCGGAGACCATCTCTGATGCTGTTTGTAGTGCAGCCTGACCATATACTCTTAAGCGCATTATATCCTCGCGGTAAAATGCTAACTTTGGAATGGCTGCACCTAAACATGTCGTGTTTGGTGTCAAACATCTTGGAATACTACCCCCCGCCAATCCTGGCGGCGGGGGTAGCATTCCACCCTTCTAGAGGGAAAGACATGTTAACTCTGGCTAGCCCGGTAACTTCTTTCCAGAGCCCTGGCATCACAAAATGGATGCTGCTGCCACAGACACGAGTCTGGCCTCCTGCTGCTGGACGAAACTCCGGCAGGGGAGGCCTGGACAATAGGTTTCCTGTCCCAGGGAGGTGTGACCACCTCCCCAGACAGGATAATGTGTATTGGGGCTGGGCGGGAGCACTTTCGGTGCTTTGAAGTCCTGCACTGGGGGCACATTTGGTGTCCCTAGTGCATACCCCAGTTCAAACCGGATCAGGGCTTGCAGCCCCTGCTTTGGCGCGAACTGGACAAAGGGAAAGGGGTGTAGCCACCCTCTGCCCTGACCCACCCATAGGTGGGGCCACAGAGTAGTCCAACCCCTATCTTTAGTATAAAGATAGGAACCCAGTCCTTAGGACTTTAGATTATCCCTGGACGAAACTCTGAAACTGAATCCTGGACCTTCGACGCTCTACTCACGATTAGAGGACAGAAGAATCTCCCTTGGGGTCAAGGAGTGACTCCCTGCTTGGCAGGCACCAAAGAAGCATCTGTCCGGTTCGCATTTCTGAAGCTCCTGTCGGACGCCGAAGTCATCGCATCACCAGAGGTGGATTCTCAGACTTCCCCGAGGCTACTCCTGAGTCCCCAGCAAAGCTGAGGCCCGTGGCTATCGTGGGTGACTTGAGACCGTGACCCCTGGACACCGAGCACATTTGCAAGTGCATCCTCTTCTGGGTCTCCCAAGAAGTCGTGCTTTGGGCTCCGAGTAGCCCTAGCCTCCAGCACCAACTGCACCGAAGATCACTGGCCCCCACTCCACGAGTGTCCTGTAAGCCAGATCCACGTGCGGCGTCACGAGGCTCCTTCGCGGTCGCTAGCCCGTTGGCTAGTAGCCCTTAACAAAGGCCAATCTTTTTCTAACTTGGCACCCTGGTTGCTCCAGGCCAGCCCTCACTTACGCTCGCTGGGTGAGTTCCTCAGACCTTGCTGGTCTGCGCCATCGACGATCTTCCTCTGCATCGAGACTTGCCGTTGCCAAGGCTTGTTGGGTCCAATCCGGTTGCCGACACCTCAGCACTCGACAAACATCGTGTACCAGCCCGAATCCTGCTCCTGGTCGCCGACAACGCCTCCTGGACCTCGTGGCTGAAGAGACAAGACAACTGTCAATGCACCTGAAGCACTCGACATCGGTGGGCATCTGTCCATCGCCTTCCTGGTCACTGGCTAGTGACCCAGACTCTGTCCCCTCTGCTTTCAGGTTCTTCAGAACTCCGATCCACTCTTGGATCCACCCGGACACTTTTCACTTGGTCGCCAGCAGCACTTTGCAGCAGATCGCCATTCAAATCGACGACGAAACCCGACCCCGAAAGGCACCTATGCACCCGGCTTCCTGGGTGAGGTAACACGAGTACTCCGGTGCTCCCGTGGGTAGAGACTCTTCAAAGTCCTAGATCTCAAAGGGTTTGCTCCAAGTCCTCTTTTAAGTGTCCCTTTCTCTAATTTCCCGATCACGACTTTCTCCATAGAAGTCAACGGCGTATCGCGGTTGTGTATTTACACTGCACGCTGCCTCCCGTGGGTCCCCTGTGTCACTACCTTGGGTGGTTCCTTGTGGTCCAAGCACTTCTAGAGGCTCTAGGCCTAGTGTCTAGTTCAGTCGTGGTTCTTATACCACTTTATTGGTATATGGTTTGGTACGCCCCTAGGGCCCAAACGTGTATTTGTGCTATTACTGTGTTTAAATAACTTCTAACTTATGTATTTCGAACTCTAGCCTCATAAAGAGACTAGAGGGGTGTGTTTAGCAATAAATACATATATTTTGAATATATACCTGGTGTGGTGCTCTTTCATTTGGTCACTCAAGAGATTATAGACTGGTAAAACAAGCTGCTTTACATTCCTTCAAGACTTAGCCTGAAGGCTGCTCTCCATAGCTACCACTAGGATAGCTTTCAATAAGGTTGTCTTTAACCTATCTCCAATAAGGGGTTGTTTGGACTGGTGCAAGGTGCCCACTATAATTAGTGGACAGCATATACCAGGCCAACTTCTCACACCCCTACACTGCCCGAACACCACTGCACTGCCCTAAACCCTGAAACACCACCCCCTGCACGACCCCCTACACTGCCCGAACACCACTGCACTGCCCTAAACCCTGAAACACCACCCCCAGCATGACCCCCTACACTGCACGAACACCACTGCACTGCCCTAAACCCCGAAACACTACCCCCAGCAATACCCCCTACACTGCCCGAACACCACTGCCCTAAACCCTGAAACACCACCCCCAGCAAGACCCCCTACACTGCCCGTACACCACTGCACTGCCCTAAACCCTGAAACACCACCCCCAGCATGACCCCCTACACTGCCCGAACACCACTGCACTGCCCTAAACCCTGAAACACCACCCCCAGCACGACCCCTACACTGCCCGAACACCACTACACTGCCCTAAACCATGAAACACCAGCCCCAGCACGACCCCCTACACTGCCCGAACACCTTTGCACTGCCCTAAACCCTGAAACACCACCCCCAGCACGACCCCCTACACTGCCCAAACACCACTGCACTGCCCTAAACCCTGAAACACCAGCCCCAGCACAACCCCGTACACTGCCCGAACACCACTGCACTGCCCTAAACCCTGAAACACCAGCCCCAGCACGACCGCCTACACTGCCCGAAAACAACTGCACTGCCCTAAACCCTGAAACACCAGCCCCAGCAAGACCCCCTACACTGCCCGAACATCACTGCACTGCCCTAAACCCTGAAACACCACCCCCAGCAAGACCACCTACACTGGCTGAACACCACTGCACTGCCCTAAACCCTGAAACACCACCCCCTGCACGACCCCCTACACTGCCCAAACACCACTGCACTGCCCTAAACCCTGAAACACCAGCCCCTGCATGACCCCCTACACTGCCCAAATACCGCTGCACTGCCCTAAACCCTGAAACACCACCCCTCAGCACGACACCCTACACTGCCCGAACACCACTGCACTGCCCTAAACCCTGAAACACCACCCCCAGCACGACCCCCTACACTGCCCGAACACCACTGCACTGCCCTAAACCCTGAAACACCACCTCCTGCACGACCTCCTACACTGCCGGAACACCACTGCACTGCCCTAAACCCTGAAACACCACCCCCAGCACGACCCCCTACACTGCCCGAACACCACTGCACTGCCCGAAACCCTGAAACATCAACCCCAGCAAGACCCCCTACACTGCCTGAACACCACTACCCTAAACCCTGAAACACCACCCCCTACACTGCACCGAACACCACTGCACTGCCCTAAACCCTGAAACACCACCTCCAGCAAAACCCCCTACACTGCCTGAACACCAGTGCTCTGCCCTAAATCCTGAAACACTAGCCCCAGCATGACCCCCTACACTGCCCATACACCACTGCACTGCCCTAAACCCTGAAACACCACCCCCAGCACGACCCCTTTACTGCCCGAACACCACTGCACTGCCCCAAACCCTGAAACACCACCCCCAGCACGACCCCTTTACTGCTCGAACACCACTGCACTGCCCCAAACCCTGAAACACCACCCCCAGCATGACCCCCTACACTGCCCGAACACCACTGCCCCTAAACCCTGAAACACCACCCCCTGCACGACCCCCTACACTGCCCGAACACCACTGCACTGCCCTAAACCCTGAAACATCACCCCCTACACTGCCCGAACACCACTGCACTGCCCTAACCCTGAAACACCACCCCCAGCACGACCTCCTACACTGCCCGAACACCACGGCACTGCCTTAAACCATGAAACACCAGCCCCAGCACGACCCCCTACACTGCCCGAACACCACTGCACTGCCCTAAACCCTGAAACACCAACCCCAGCACGACCCCCTACACTGCCCGAACACCACTGCACTGACCTAAACCCTGAAACACCAGCCCCAGCACAACCCCGTACACTGCCCGAACACCACTGCACTGCCCTAAACCCTGAAACACCAGCCCCAGCACGACCGCCTACACTGCCCGAACACCACTGCACTGCCCTAAACCCTGAAACACCAGCCCCAGCAAGACCCCCTACACTGCCCGAACACCACTGCACTGCCCTAAACCCTGAAACACCACCCCCAGCAAGACCCCCTACACTGCCCGAACACCACTGCACTAAAGCCTGAAACACCACCCCCAGCAAGACCACCTACACTGGCCGAACACCACTGCACTGCCCTAAACCCTGAAACACCACCCCCTGCACGACCCCCTACACTGCCCAAACACCACTGCACTGCCCTAAACCCTGAAACACCAGCCCCTGCACGACCCCCTACACTGCCCGAACACCACTGCACTGCCCTAAACCCTGAAACACCACCCCTCAGCACGACACCCTACACTGCCCGAACACCACTGCACTGCCCTAAACCCTGAAACACCACCCCCAGCACGACCCCCTACACTGCCCGAACACCACTGCACTGCCCTAAACCCTGAAACACCCCCCCTGCACGACCTCCTACACTGCTAGAACACCACTGCACTGCCCTAAACCCTGAAACATCAACCCCAGCAAGACCCCCTACACTGCCTGAACACCACTACCCTAAACCCTGAAACACCACCCCCTACACTGCACGAACACCACTGCACTGCCCTAAACCCTGAAACACCACCTCCAGCAAAACCCCCTACACTGCCTGAACACCATTGCTCTGCCCTAAATCCTGAAACACTGGCCCCAGCATGACCCCCTACACTGCCCAAACACCACTGCACTGCCCTAAACCCTGAAACACGAGTCCCAGCATGACCCCCTACACTGCCCGAACACCACTGCACTGCCCTAAACCCTGAAACACCAGCCCCAGCACGACCACCTACACTGCCCGAACACCACTGCACTGCCCTAGACCCTGAAACACCAGCCCCAGCACGACCCCCTACACTGCCCGAACACCACTGTACTGCCCTAAACCCTGAAACACCAGCCCCAGCACGACCCCCTACACTGCCCGAACACCACTGCACTGCCCTAAACCCTGAAACACCACCCCCTGCATGACCCCCTACACTGCCCGAACACCACTGCACTGCCCTAAACCCTGAAACACCACCCCTGCAGCACCCCCTACACTGCCCGAACACCACTGCACTGCCCTAAACCCTGAAACACCACCCCCTGCACCGCCCCCTACACTGCCCGAACACCACTGCACTGCCCTAAACCCTGAAACACCACCCCCAGCACGACCCCCTTTACTGCTCGAACACCACTGCACTGCCCCAAACCCTGAAACACCACCCCCAGCATGACCCCCTACACTGCCCGAACACCACTGCCCTAAACACTGAAACACCACCCCTGCACGACCCCCTACACTGCCCGAACACCACTGCACTGCCCTAAACCCTGAAACACCACCCCCTACACTGCCCGAATACCACTGCACTGCCCTAAACCCTGAAACACCACCCTCAGCACGACCCCCTACACTGCCCGAACACCACTGCACTGCCCTAAACCATGAAACACCAGCCCCAGCACGACCACCTACACTGCCCGAACACCACTGCACTGCCCTAAACCCTGCAACACCAGCCCCAGCAAGACCCCCTACACTGCCCGAACACCACTGCACTGCCCTAGACTCTGAACCACCAGCCCCAGCAAGACCCCCTACACTGCCCGAACACCACTGCACTGCCCTAAACCCTGAAACACCAGCCCCAGCATGACCCCCTACACTGCCCGAATACCACTGCACTGCCCTAAACCCTGAAACACCAGCCACAGCACGACCACCTACACTGCCCGAACACCACTGCACTGCCCTAAACCCTGAAACACCAGCCACAGCACGACCCCCTACACTGCCCGAACACCACTGCACTGCCCTAAACCCTGAAACACCAGCCCCAGCACGACCCCCTACACTGCCCGAACACCACTGTACTGCCCTAAACCCTGAAACACCAGCCCCAGCACGACCCCCTACACTGCCCGAACACCACTGCACTGCCCTAAACCCTGAAATACCACCCCTGCATGACCCCCTACACTGCCCGAACACCACTGCACTGCCCTAAACCCTGAAACACCACCCCCTGCAGCACCCCCTACACTGCCCGAACACCACTGCACTGCCCTAAACCCTGAAACACCACCCCTGCACCGCCCCCTACACTGCCCGAACACCACTGCACTGCCCTAAACCCTGAAACACCACCCCCAGCACGACCCCCTTTACTGCTCGAAGACCACTGCACTGCCCCAAACCCTGAAACACCACCCCCAGCACGACCCCCTACACTGCCCGAACACCACTGCCCTAAACCCTGAAACACCACCCCTGCACGACCCCCTACACTGCCCGAACACCACTGCACTGCCCTAAACCCTGAAACACCACCCCCTAAACTGCCCGAACACCACTGCACTGCCCTAAACCCTGAAACACCACCCCCAGCACGACCCCCTACACTGCCCGAACACCACTGCACTGCCCTAAACCCTAAAACACCACCCCCAGCATTACCCCCTACACTGCCTAAACACCACTGTACTGCCCTAAACCCTAGAACACTACCCCCAGCACGACCCCCTACACTACCCGAACACCACTGCACTACCCTAAACCCTTAAATACTACCCCCAGCACAACCCCCTACACTACCCGAACACGACTGCACTGCCCTAAACCCTCAAACACTCCCCCAGCACGACCCCTACACTACCCGAACACCACTGCACTGCCCTAAACCCTAAAACACTCCCCCAGCATGACCCCCTACACTACCCGAACACCACTGCACTGCCCTAAACCCTTAAACACTCCCCCAGCACAACCCCCTACACTACCCAAACACCACTGCACTGCCCTAAACCCTAAAACACTACCCCCGCATGACCCCCTACACTACCCAAACACCAATGCACTACCCTAATCCCTAAAACACTACCCCCGCATGACCCCTACACTACCCTAACCCCTAAAACACTACCCCGCATGACTCCCTACACTACCCAAAGACCACTGCACTACCCTAAACCCTAAAACACGACCTCCTACACTACACAAACACCACTGCACTACCCTAAACCCTAAAACACTACCCCTACACTACACAAACACCACTGCACTACCCTAAACCCTAAAACACTACCCCAGAAGTACCCCTACACTACCCAAACACCACTGCACTAACCTAAACCCTAAAACACTACCCCCAGCAGTACCCCTACACTACCCAAACACCACTGCACTACCCTAAATCACTACCCCCAGCACGGCCCCCTACACTACCCAAACACCACTGCACTACCCTAAACCCTAAAACACTAGCCCCAGCACGACCCCCTACACTACTCAAACACCACTGCACTACCCTAAACCCTAAAACACTACCCCAGCATGACTCCCTACACTACCCAAACACCACTGCACTACCCTAAACCCTAAATCTACCCCCAGCATGACCCCCTACACTACACAAACACCACTGCACTACCCTAAACCCTAAAACACTACCCCCAGCACAACCCTCTTCACTACCTAAACACAACTGCACAATTTGTTACAGGCGTTGCAACGCAGGCCTGTGGTGCTTACTGGAAGTACCTAGTGGGCTAGTTGGGCCCCAGGGACCCTCAGGATTCAAAGTGACCTAATCCCCCAACTTAAAACGCACCACGGGGCGCGTTTGCACAGTGGTGAAGGGAGGGGCGGGGCCTCAGGTGACATGTGCGCAAACACGCCCTGTGGTGCGTTTTAAGTTGGGGAATTAATTCCTTTGAATCCTGAGGGACCCTGGGGGCCAACTAGCCCACCAGGTACCTTCAGTAAGCACAACAGAGTTGCGTTGCAGAGAGGTGAAAAAGGTGCGTGGCCTCAGAACGCCTCTCTGCAACTCAGCTCTGTGGTCCTAACTGTAGGTACCTGGGGGCTAGTTGGGCCCCAGGGACCCTCAGAATTCAAGGGGACTTAATCCCGCAACTTAAAACGCGCCACGGGGTGCGTTTGCACACATGTCACCTCAGGCCCCCCTCCCTTCACCACTGTGCAAACGCGCCCTGTAGCGCGTTTTAAGAGGTAGTTTTAATCCCCTGCCCTATTATGTACTAGGGACTTGCAGAGGAGGTCATGCTAATCACAGGGGTACCCCAACGCATAGTGTTCCCTAGTGTATGTAGGTGTTTTCACTGTATTCTAAGTGTCTTTTAGCATAGCACTGGCTCTGGTTAGTCAGAGTCAGTTACCACCAGTACCCGTCTGAAAAAGTTGTGGGCACAGGATGATTTTGCAACAAGGCCTCTTTCTGCTCCTCTGTTGGTTCTTTCTGCACATCTTTTGCTTCTTTCTGTGCATTTTTTCTTCTTTCTTCACATGTCCTACCTCTGTAGGCATAGTTAGAAACTAGCATTTAAAAAAACCTTTGAAATTCACTTAAAAATCATAGGTTTCAGGCACGTTATAGTTAGAAATTAGCATTTAAAAAACCTTTGAAATTCACTGAAAAAACCATAGGTTTCAGACACGTTATAGTTAGAAATTAGCATTTAAAAAACCTTTGAAATTCACTGAAAAAACCATAGGTTTTAGGGACAGTTATAGTTAGTTGGACATTTCACTCGTACAAAACCATAGAAATTCCCCGTTATAGTTAGTTCAGCTAACTATAACTCGCGCCCGCAATGCACTGCTGATGACGTCACATATTACATCACTCATGACATGGTCAGTGACATCACTGATGACATCACTGATGACATCTCAAATGACATCACTGATGACATCATCCATGTGATAATTTCATGCATCTTCTCACACCCTAATATAACTTTTGATACACCCACTCTAAATTACAGACTGCCATTCTCAAAACCATAGACACTCCAACACCAAAAACTACATACCCACTCACTGATTCTTAGGTCTACACACACATCCACTCACTCACCCGTACAGTCACTCATACTTAGTCACTCAGTACAGGACTATCATATGCACTCATACACCTATATAAACACTCACACACCGCCACTCATCCATAGAGGTACTCACACACCTAGTCAGTCATGCAAAAACTTAATCACACACCCATTTACTCACCTATACAGTTATACACACACCAGCTCACTTACTCATACAAATACTAGCACATTCTTACACTCTTATACAATCACTGATACAAGTACACACTCATCCATACAGCCACTCTCACAATCACACACTCTCACTTATAGCCATTTATATACTCCAACACACATATATACTGCCTTTCACATATGTAGTTACTCACACATGTACCACTGAGATATACATTCAATCACTAACACACCCATACACACACTCACCCACCCATACAGTCCATCACAGATGCACTCTTGAAACCATGCACCCAGTGAATCACCAACTCACACATCTATGCACAGAGTCACACACACCCCACCCACACAAACACTCAGGCACCCATACAGATACTCAGACAATCAATCAATAACCCATGTAGACACTCATGTAGCTATTCAGAAAGTCATGCAGCCGCTTACAAACCAACAGACAGACGGATACAGACATTCACACAGTTTAGTCACTAACCCATGCATTCAGTAAGATACATTTAATCACTCACTTGTAGAGTCAGTCACTCATGTACTAAATCATCCATTCAGACACTTATACACCCACTCATTCTTCAATACGCCTTTCCCAATATATATTAAACATATTTAAACTTTACAGAAACACACAGTCACTGGATGATGTCATCAGTGATGCCATTTGAGATGTCATCAGTGATGTCATCAGTGATGTCACTGACCATGTCATGAGTGATGTAATATGTGACGTCATCAGCAGTGCATTGCGAGGCGCGAGTTATAGTTAGCTGAACTAACTATAACGGGGAATTTCTATGGTTTTGTACGAGTGAAATGTCCAACTAACTATAACTGTCCCTAAAACCTATGGTTTTTTCAGTGAAATATATATATATATATATATATATATATATATATATATATATATATATATATATATATATATAGTTCAAAACAAAACCCTTTCAGGCATAGAGTTACACTTAAATTATGCAAAAAGAAGCAGAGAACTCTGGGTAGTTCTCAAGTTTAGGTGAAAAGCAGCTCCAATATAGAGCACTTTGTCCCATTCTATATGGGTGTGGATGGCACTGTGCTAACCCTACGCTTAAAGACTTTGATAGAAAAGCAGACATTTGAGGTGAGCAAATTTAGAGTGTCGCTGGTGTTGAGAGTGCTCTATGTTGGAGCTGCTTTCCACCTAAACTTGAGAACTACCCAGAGTTCTCTGCTTCTTTTTGTGCATATATATATATATATATATATAGATATATATATAGATATATATATCTATATATATATATCTATATATATATATATATAGCCCCCCATGCACAGTATTCGATATTCAATTTATTTTTCCAGAGGAACATAATCCATCATAATTAATTGCTGGCTTCGATTCATCATCCTTCCAGCATTAAAGGTTACTCTTGTCCACTTCATAGGTCAAGTCAACTTCAGTTTGTAACTTGTAGTAGGCTATCCCCGCCACCATTATGTTTTATTTTACTTTAGCATTGCTTATCATCTTCATCATGGTTTATTGTTTGGTAGTCTTCTTTTTGTGTACTGTACTTCTACTACTTGTTCCCCAGTTTCCATCAGGTGACTGACGGTCTCATTTTCTTTTTTTACAAATGCTACTGTCTACTACTGCTACCACCACCACCATGGCACCTTGGGAAACCAAACCATCACCCAGCAGCCATCACTTTGTCTGAACATCAATCACAGGTAAGAGAAGAAGTGTGGGCGAGGCAATAATGTATATACTATGGAAATTAATGAATTCACACATCCACATCCTTCCGAGTAGATAGGGGTATTAGTTGCAGACTGCATAGAAAAGGAGGAGAGACTGTCAGTAGTAGGACAAACGAGGGTACCGCATCTATCTGTTGGTGTGTTACACTATCGTCAGATTTCAAAAACTGGCTGCAGCCCTGCAGCAAAGGAGGAAACAAGGCGAAGTAAAAGAGTAACCCCCCCAGAAAAGATGTACATCATGTGTATTGTAAAACTATAAATA
This sequence comes from Calotriton arnoldi, assembly GCA_963921515.1. Taxonomy (NCBI): domain Eukaryota; kingdom Metazoa; phylum Chordata; class Amphibia; order Caudata; family Salamandridae; genus Calotriton; species Calotriton arnoldi. The sequence goes on from CAWUFW010014027.1 coordinate 28,819, forward strand.
ATGTGTTACCCTAACAATTAAACTAGAAGAAACCCACAACACCTGACCCACCCCTCTCCCTAACCCCAACCAATGTCCAGTAAATGTCCATGTCCAAATGTCCATAAAAAAGAACAACATCCAAATATTCCCCAACTCCCAACATTCCCATCCTCTCCCCAATCATCCCACCCACCAAAAAAAAGATAAAAAAATGGGCAAGGGTTCAAGAAGACTGAGGTCTAGCGGCAGGCGTGCCGGCTAGTGCGCTACAGGACCTCCTCCAGCCTGGCCTCTAGACGCGCCATCCAGAGGAGCATGCAGCGCTGAAAGTTCCTACAGGAACAACAGGGGTGGGCAGCAGTGGTTGATGAGGATGAGTTGCGGCAGGCAGCTGCCAGAACACTGCGCTGTACCACGGGAGGCATGGGGGGCCTGGCTGGGGGCCGGGGCATTGGAGGAAGCTGCAGCTGCCACCTCCTCCTCCTCTTCTGCCAGGACAACCAGCCGGCGATAATCAGCCCGGATGGCCTCCAGCTTCCATTGCTGTGTCCTAGCTGCTAACTCCTGCCTGGTGGTGGGTTGGGAAGGAGTAGCTATATCAAGAAAGAAAAAAGACAATTGTAACCAATACTCTTAGCAAAACAGTAACCCAAAATGATACACATAAAATTATAGTGGCACAGTAGCATTAGCAGTACATAACATTTGTGGTATCCTCACTTCCTCGGCCCCTAAGATTTGGATATGATGATGATTAGACTTTCAGGCATTATGCACTATGGAGTAGACAAGTATTATTCTTCTTCTCTCTCTTGTTTAGCTAAATTAATCTTGTAGGCATGCCAGCTCAGTCAGCTGGTGCCCTAGACAGACATACTTGTGTCACAGACTCACTTTACTTTACTACTGTCTGCAGATGGGGCAGCTGTACAACACAATTATCTATTTTTCCATTGCACCAATACTCTGTTAAATCAATGGCAAATGCTCAATTTCACTTTCACCCTGACTACTACAACAAGGCACATGATATGCTTACTAATATGAATGATGATGATATATGGCACAACGTCACGAGATGATGACATCACATGATGTACTACTATTCTGTAATGGGTGGGGACATACACAATATATATGTTGTGCTTGAAAACTACTGTGAGTCAAGGGAGTATTCTGAAATACAACCTCAAACCTTTAAATAAAAAACCTTGAAAAAAAACAGTCCTTGTTTATTCTTCCCAGGGTTTTTTCATTTATCATTGCATTGTTCTTCTAGCATTATTTTGTTCTTCACCCTTGGTTTTGCTACTCTGGCACTGTTTAATTTTCTTTTATATTCTCTTCATCCAGTCTGACTTTTCACCTATGATACCATCCAGGCATCCATCCATCCAAACATGGCTATCATTCTCAATCTCAACAAACCTTTCACCAACAACATAGATTTGTAATTTAACCATCACCCATGCATCCTTGCTTGCCTTTGAGTTTGAGCCATCAAACCCCCCGGAGGATTCCTTTCACCCATACAGTTTCACCCACCCAGGCAGGCATCCTTTCTGCTTTCTTTCACCTTTCACCCATCCTTCAACCACCCATGCATCCTATCAGCCACCTATATGCATCCCGGGGCGCCTTCCTTCACCCATGCATCCTTTTCTGCCAGTCATATATTACATGTCATCTGACTCTTTGTCTTTGTCCTAAAACTTTCTCTGCTGAGTTGAAGATAGAATAGAAGAGGTCATTAGTTTCTCAACTCCCGCTAAAGCTAATGCTAAGAAAAGGGTGTCTTGTTCAACTGTTCACAACAACTTAGTCTCAGCAGCAGTACAGTGTACTGTACACCCATGCGGAGAGTGTATTCCTCATTGTCAATGTTAGGAATATGACTTACCACCGCCCGCCACAGCTGCTGGCAAAACCCCTTCAGCTTTTTTTTAAAAGCCTCTCAAGAAGAGGACAACCCAAAGGACTGGACTCAGTGGCTAGAGCTATTGGTGAATCTGATTTTTTTTTTTTAAAGAAAAAGAGTGGCCAACTGGGTGGACAATCGGACATGAGGTCTCTCTTGGAAGGAAAGTAATGGTGCCGTCCTCCTTCTCATACTTCCTTCCAGCCATGGTGCACAGTAATTAGTTGTTCAGTGTTCACCATCAACTGCTGCTAATAAAAAAAGTAAAGGTCTAGACGAGAAAAAGTAAAATACACCAACATGAGTGACCATCATTTACTGATTGAGCATGAGACAGTAAAAGAAAGCCTTCTCGTCTCAAAAACATGTGTGGAATACCTTACTTGGGCATGCAATCTGCCCAGCAGATTAGTACTACTAGTACTAGTAGTAGTAGTAGTAGGGAGTCCTTACTACTACTAGTACTAGTAGTAGGACCAATGGGTTCTCTGAGTCTTACAGTAACACCACTAGGCAATCCACAAAATATATAAGGGGAAAGGGAAAGCTGAGTGGAAAACCAGAAGAAAGCAAGCTACAGACAGACTAATACAGAGTCAGAGGCAGTTTGATTTGATGTTAAAAAAAAAACCAGACACTAGAAATATAAATACCAATGTTAGTAGATAATGGAGAAATAACAAGAATTTAGAAACAGATAGATCGAAGAGGATTTGGGAAAAAATAAAATTAGGAAACAGAAATAATAGAGAGGCAAAAGTTAGGGAAATATATATTAATACCAACAACAGGAGGACGTACTGGGGCCAGCAGATCCATCTGCATCTGAGGCCGCTTCCTGCCCCTGGGAGGCCCCTTCGGCTCCCGCACCCGCCTCAGCAGACCCAGTCTTTTTCTTGCCCCTGGATGCTGATCATGTAAGACGTAATTAAAGAGACAAAAATGATTGGTGTTAAATAAATAAATATTAAATAATCGCTCTAAAAGATTTTTAGACAGGAAACAGCAATTGCAAAAACATTAAATCCTAAATCAGATCGACTAGTAGTAGACTAGTATGGCAGTCGCGGACCTTCCTATCTATATTATTCCACAGCTCCATTACGATTCCTGAATAATAAACCTACCTAGCCCGCCTATTCCAAAGACTTTGGAATGAATTGCAAAAAAATAATATTTGCTTCTAAGTTCCGATCTTATTCGCAATCATCTCTTAACCCCTTTGACGGGCCAATTCACTAAGGGGCCTATTAGGATGGCGGGCGGATCACCCCCACCGGGCCGGCGGTAGCCACCGGCGGAGGCGATCCGCCCGCCATCCATGCCTCAGTGACCCCCGCCATATTAGGATGGCTGGGGGGTCCGCGGCGGATGGGAAGACCGTCCGCCGCTTTTCCGCCGGTCGACTCGTCGCCCATGGGCGACCGCGTGGTGAAGTTTGCACGATAATTTCCCCTGAGCATGCAATACGCGTTCCCGAACACACAATATGCGTTCCCGAACATCAAAAACGCATTGCAGAGCAAGCAAATCCGCATGCTAGCGGAACTCCACGTAGCTCGCACAGTTTTTTTACAGCTTTTACGGAATTCCGTGTACCGCTGCTATGAGAACTCCGCCCAGGCTTAATATATGTGTATATATGTATATGTATATATATATTAATGCATATTAGGCATTTCAGTATAAATGTTATCAAATTGATTTGATTTATATTATGCTTCAAAATATGCTTGGGAGAAGCTATTGTATGATATCGCCATTTGTCTATAAAAAAGTATGTTTTTTATGTTTATCATAGTCACATGGTGGTTAGGTTTCCTTTAAATACTTTAATTTGTTGCAGCGTGATCATGGCCGTAGTTCACGGCCGAAATGCATCATGGGCAGCACAAGCATACAATAAACACTTGGATTAATCAGCATCAGCTATATTTGAGTCCGTTTAATCTGTTCGTGCTTTATCTGCACTGGGATTATCTTTTTGATTCTTATCGGAAGGTAGCTTTTTCCGCCCAACGGACCCCTCTCCTGAAAGTAGGCCAATTTTTCTTTAAGCCGCACAGGAAGTACGCTTCGGGAGAAGCTGTTCGAAATCGGCCCCCTGCGTGGTTTGGTATCTTTACACAAGCAGTGCCAGTGGTGATTAACGTGAGTCGGGGGACTCTTGGGGATCGCATGTCTGCACGCGTTAAGTGTTTTACCATGAAGCAGGTGGGGAGGTGCTGGCACGCTGTTTGGAGCTGTGACTCAATCAATTCACAGACTGTAACTTTGAAATTAGCAACAAATAATTGTGCATAATGTCCGAGGACGCGCTGCGAGAACGCGAGCAAGCTACAGAAGATCTGTTTCTCAACTTACTTAAAATTACTGAAGGGGGCAGCAGAGTCAAGATAAATGAAAACACCACCAATACTGATGTTAAAAGCCTGCTGCGAGCGCTAGAAAAACACAGCAAAGGAGAACTTACCAAATGGTGGGAAGTAAAGTCATTAGAGAAATACCATGAAGTGGGAAGGATTCCAAGGGGCCTGCGCATCATGCTCGCACCCAGTTTTGAGAACCCGAATCCATTGCTATTAAAAGAATGGGCAGAGAGCAATTTGGATGCGTCAATGCGATTTGTCTGCCTCTTAATAAAATATGCTAAAGTTGACCGGAAAATCAATATGGATGAAATAGCACGCATCAATGTGGAATTAGAAAAACCAGAGCATTTGAGTAATAAGGATTTCATAGACAAAATTATAAAAGAGATGAAGGACCGCCTAAGAAAACAAGAGGAAACAATTAAAACTAGAAAGGCGTTCAAATTTGCGCGCGATAAGAACGATTATGAACAAGGTCAAATATTTACATTCGAGCGCAAATATGATACCCTGCGTAAACAAAAATGTTCAGTTAAAGATGCTGGCTACAACAGAGAATCCAATGAGAGAGAGAATGATACTAATTCCTCTACCTCGGATGTCAGCACAGTCCCCAGCGAAACGGAGTCTGAAGATGGAGCAATATCTGAAATAGGGCAAGGTGAAGACTTAGGGCATTTGTCTTTGGCAGAAGAGCTGGATTTTTTATGCAGAGAAAGGAAGCAATCTCTGAGACCGAGAAATCCAAATCCAGCGCAAAACAAAGGAGAAACATCAGAAGGCGCGAGAGGCGACAATGCCGCAAACGTAAGAGGAAGGAGGAGGCAGAACGTAAGATGGAACAAATGGTTGTTTCCATCAACAAAACAGTCATCAATCTCACTGACATACAATTGAGCCAAGCGGAAAAACAAATCTTTGCCCTCGGATTATCATTTTGCCCATAGAGCAATTTTAATTATTGCCAGACCAGGGTGGATGTTTTTAAGTTTATACGGAAATTAAAACTTGCAAAATATTATGCTTTTAAAACACCTGCAGATAACATCAGCCCAGAAAATGAAGCCAATGTACCATGTAGACCCAAAGGGCTTCTGGCAAGTGATGTCCCGCTGTTAAGGACGTTAAGTGAGCTTACTAAGAACAGTGATGATTCTGTTTGGGAAAGCTGATGAGTACTGGTCTAGCGACTGGTGGCCCCAAACCCTAGGCCCATGTCCATCCACCAAACAAGTAGTGTGTAACCTCGGAATAACAATTGACAATAAGTTGTCAATGAAAAATCATGTAAACCTGGTAATAGGCACCTGTTATGGGATTTTGCGGAAACTACGCAAAATCTTCCAATGGCTTCCAATTGAATCCAGAAAACCGTTGGTACAGGGGCTTATTGTAAGTCGTATGGACTATGGTAATGCCTTATTAGCCTGTATAAATGAAGACCTCCACTCAAAACTTCAGATCTTGCAGAACACCGCTGCTAGACTTATCTTAAATCTCCCTTCTAGAGCCCCATCGGCCCCAAACCTGAGGACTCTTCATTGGCTTCCGGTAAAAAAGAGAGGTTGCTTCAAAATTCTATGTCTTGCCCATAAGAGCCTACATGGTACCGGACCAAGCTACTTAGCTAAAAAATTGAATTGGTATCATCCAAGCAGACTACTAAGATCCAGCACCTAACAGCTCCTTACCCCGCAACGAATTCGCACGGCAAGAAATGGTGGTCGATCTTTTTCTTTTCTTGCACCCGCCCTCTGGAACAAGCTCCCACCCCAGCTTTTATCCATCTCTAATCACAAGCATTTCCGCAAGGAATTAAAAACCTGGCTATTCGACCATCAATAACGCTGTTACATCAGATCGTCAGCCCATACGGAGTCTCCGCAAGCGCCATGAGACCTTTTTGGTGATTTGTGCTCTCAATAAGTTCCTTTGACTTTGACTTTGACGATGACAAGGATAATACATAGGATCTTATACAAGATATAGGAATAAAATTGAATAAACCAGGACAAAGTCCTTTCAAACCCTCTTCCACCTTTATACCAGTCATGCCAAGAGAGGCGGTGGATATTTTCCATGATTGCATTATTGAAGAACTTAAAACTCTGAACAAAAGCAGGAATAAACATAAGTTCAAAGCCAAGCACTCATCCATTGAATACAATAACCTAATGTCCAAATTGAAAAAGAACTCAGCCATTGTAGTGAACAAATCAGACAAAGGAGGGAATATAGTGCTTTGGAAATTGGAGGATTATAAAACAGAGGCATATAGACATTTAAATGATGAACTGTGTTATAAAAATACCAATATGGCTTCAGTAAAGAAAATGATGAAGAGCTATAAAGATGAGCTTACACATTGGAAACGCAAAGGCCTCCTTACCAAGGAAGAATTTGCTTTTTTGAACAATGAATTTCCGATCATGGCCACCATGTACTTTATTCCCAAGGTGCATAAAGAAGAACTACCAGTGCCTGGCAGACCTATTATCTCTGCACAAAGGAGTTTTTTTGAATATACGTCCAAATATGTGGACTATTACCTACAAGAGTTTGTGACTAGCCTGCCAACCTATATTCGTGACACCACTGATTTTTTACAGAAACTGGTTAATCAGACATGGGGTGATGACTATTTATTTTTGACCATGGACATAACTGCCCTTTACACCAGTATATCTCACACCGATGGATTAAAGGCTGTTAAGTACTTTTTAGATAACAAATCTATTGAAATGTATAAACATAATCGGATGATTTTAGATATGATATACTGGTGTCTACATAACGTATTTTTATTTGAAAAAACAGTGTTTCAACAATTAAGGGGTGTCGCCATGGGGGCATGTTTCTCCCCCAGCTATGCATGCTTGCATGTTGGTTGGTGGGAGGAACATGTCCTCATGGAAACCCACAAAGAGGAATGGTCCAAGCATGTTATTAAGTGGTGGAGATACATCGACGATGTGTTTGTCATCTGGAGGGGGAGTATCACACAGGCTAAACAATTTGTTGACAACATCAATAATAATAATCCTAACATTCATTTTACAGCCAACATTAATGCTGCTACTACCAACTTTCTTGATGTCACGATATATGCGGAACAAGGGAAGGTAGAGACATGCCTCTTTAGAAAACCCACTGCTGGCAATTCTGTGCTTCATCCTCAGCACACGATCACCAGTATCCCGTATGGGGAATTTTTTCGGATACGTAGAGCCTGCAGCACAGAAAAATACCTCAGGGTTCATCAAGCTGAAGCAAAACAAAGATTCATTGAAAGAGATTACAAAAGCAAACAACTCGAGATTGCCCTTAAAAAAGCTAACAGCAAGGATAGAGTTAAGTTGCTCTACCCCAACATAGAAGGTGACATCACACAAACTGTTTCTAATGCTCTTACAACATCGACCACTGAAAAGAGTTGTATTAGACTAGTTACTACGTACAGCAGACAGGCCACCAAGATAAAGGCCATCATTAACCAACGTTGGCCCATTATCCTCACCGATGGTACTCTTAAATATGTACTTCCTGCTAAACCTACGTTTCCGTTCCGCAAGGCTTTCTCTATGAGAAATGATTTGGTAAGAACTAGCCCGGAAACTGACAAAACGAACAGTTGGCTTATTCCCAGGAAAGGCTTTTTTAAGTGCAAAACATGCAGGGCATGTAAGTTTGGGGTTAACACCACCACATACACCACTGCTTTTTCTCAGGACAAATTCGATCTATCAGATCATTACACTTGCAGAACAGATCACGCTGTGTACGTGCTTAAGTGCAAGTGTGAGTTGCTCTATGTAGGGAGCACTAAGCTGCAGGTATATGTCCGTATCCTGCAGCATTTACGTGCTATTGTCAACTCGGACCCTACATATCCGGTAGCCCGACATTTCAAAGCTATCCATAATAATGACCTGAATTGCATAGAATATTTCGTTATCGATGCAGTCCCGATACCCAGTAGAGGAGGCAATCGTGAGAAAGCCTTGAGGCAGTTAGAATCAAAATACATCATGTTACTTGATACTAAGGCCCCGATGGGGCTTAACACAGGTGAGGATTTATGCAATTTTTTATAATCCCCATTGTTTGAGTTTTTTCAGTCTACCCGCAGTATAAAAATACTTAATTGACCCCTGAATATTAATACAGCTATAGTTCAGAACACAGCAAGCAGATTACAGGCTCGTTTTTAATATGGAAATTTTACACCGTTTTACACATTTTCATATCTTCTTTTTGTGCACTAAGTTCTAGTTTTATGGCGTATTTATACATTAATTTTTGTATCTCCCATTAGTTGACCTAGTATTAGCAGACTACTGTAGTCATGCTTCATGTACTGTATATTTGTGTATTTGGACATTATTATAGCCATTGCACTTTAAATAGTTAGAGTTGTACTGTATTGCGTTATTTTGCACACAATATTAGCATTGTTTGCACAATATTGTTGATTACATCATTTAGAGAAATGCATATTTAAGACATTATATATATTCGCACCCAGCACTTTAATATTGGATTAGTAATTTCGAGATTTGCGAACTTTGCACAGTATATTTGCGTATTTGCACGTTGGTATTGTATTAGAAAAATACTTTCTCTGTAAGAGTAAAGTATTACATTCTACATTTCAGTATGTATACTTGTAATAATGGTTTCTTGCTTAGTTTGCACAAAATATCTGGGTATTTGAGTCCATATATTGTATAAAGTAAAGTATTGCATTTCAAAGTAAAGTATTGCATTTTAGCACCTTTACATATATATTCAAAATATCGAACACTGAGAAGTGTGCAAAATACTCATGTATTGGTACGTTGAAATTAATAATGCATATTAGGCATTGCAGTATAAATGTTATCAAATTGATTTGATTTATATTATGCTTCAAAATATGCTTGGGAGAAGCTATTGTATGATATCGCCATTTGTCTATAAAAAAGTATGTTTTTTTATGTTTATCATAGTCACATGGTGGTTAGGTTTCCTTTAAATACTTTAATTTGTTGCAGCGTGATCATGTGATCAAGGCCGTAGTTCACGGCTGAAACGCGTCATGGGCAGCACAAGCATACAATAAACACTTGGATTAATCAGCATCAGCTATATTTGAGTCCGTTGAATCTGTTCATACTTTATCTGCACTGGGATTATCTTTTTGATATATATATATATATATATATTATCTACTGGCGGTCGCCAGTAGATAGTTATAGTTAGGACCTATTTTCCATAGGAAATCCGCAACATTCTATTTGAAATAACGTTGGCGCTGGTTGACGAATCTTCGCGAAAGCTTCCAACTTGTTGGGGCACTCCGGTCCGCTCCTATCCTGAAAGTCTCGGGGTGATTCGTCAAGCGGGGGCCGAGAAAAAAGGGGGGTCCCAAAAAGCGTTTTCCCCATTCATTTTTCCATAGGAACCTTTAGTCGCAGCTACAGCCCGAACTGCTGAACGGAATTACACCAAATTTGGCAAAGAGGTAGCCCTTGGTTCAGTGTCGTGCCTTTTGCTTAAATGGTGTAAATCCGTTCAGTAGTTCCTGAGAAAATCAAAAGTAAAGTCACATATATATCTATGGCCGAGTAGGGTCCGCGTACCCTCCCGATCACGAGCTGCATGCTAATTGGTTGTCAAGTGGCTGTCAACACTCCAAATCAGGAAGTGTTGGCAGCTATTTTGTCCCTCGGTAGAACCGAGGGACAGAAACAAGTGCGCAAAGTGCAAAAGGGGGCAGGGTAGAAACACCCTGACCCCTAGGTCTGCTCAGGGGTCCCACAAGGACCCCTGGGCAGAAAAAAGCAAAAAAAAAAAAAGACGGCATTGTGCCGGAGGCCCCGCCCCTCCCTGCAGCAGTCTGCAAACGCACCTCCTGGCGCGTTTTAAGAAGGGAAGTAATTCCCTTGAATACTGGGGGTCCCTGGGGCCAACTAGCCCACCAGGAACCTCCGGTATGCACCGGGGCTGCGTTGCAGAGAGGTGTACAGAGGCCACGCCCCTTTTTACACCTCTCTGCAACGCAGCTCTGTGGCGCTTTTTGGAGGTACATGGTGGGCTAGTTGGACTCCAGGGACCCTCAGTATTCAAGGGGACTTAATCCCCCAACTTAAAACGCGCCACAGGGCGTGTTTGCACAGTGGTGAAGGGAGGGGGCGTGGCTTCAGGTGACATGTGTGCAAACAGGCCCTGTGGCGCGTTTTAAGATGGGGAATTAAATCCTCTTCAATCCTGAGGGTCCCTGGGGTCCAACTAGCCCACCAGGTACCTCCAGTAAGTGCCACGGAGCTGCGTTGCAGAGTGTTGTAAAAAGGGGCGTGGCCTCTGAACACCTCTCTGCAACGCAGCTCTCTGGCGCATACTGGAGGTATCTGGTGGGCCAGTTGGCCCCTAGGGACCCTCGGGATTGAGGAGGAATTAATTCTCCAACTTAAAACGCGCCACAGGGCATGTTTGCAGACATGTCACTTCAGGCCCCACCCTCTTCCTTCACCATTGTGCAAATATTCCTCTAAAATCAGCTGAACTACGAATTCCGATTTACTCACCTGTTATCAGGAGAGACCTCAGTGCTGCATCTTTGAGCCCAGTACTGATCCTGAAAAGTAATTTTAACCGTACTTACCAGTAACTTGAATTTCCTTCCATAGGCTAACATTGACTGGTTTCACTTGGAAATTCTTCTAAGTGTGGAGTTTTGGAACTTTATAATATTCCTCTAAAATCAGCCGAACTACGTATTCCGATTTACTCACCTGTTATCAGGAGAGACCTCAGTGCTGCATCTTTGAGCCCAGTACTGATCCTGAAAAGTAATTTTAACCGTACTTACCAGTAACTTGAATTTCCTTCCATAGGATATCATTGCCTGCTTTTTGCTGAAAAAGTTTGTGTCGATTTTTGAAACATATAAATATTCCTCTAAAATCAGCCGAACTACGAATTCCGATTTACTCACCGGTTATCAGGAGAGACCTCAGTGCTGCATCTTTGAGCCCAGTACTGATCCTGAAAAGTAATTTTAACCGTACTTACCAGTAACTTGAATTTCCTTCCATAGGAATCCATTGTCTGGTTTTCAGCAGAAAAGTTTCAAAGTGTCGATTTTCACAAACTACAAATATTCCTTAGAAATCGCCTGTATGACTTAAACGCATTCTTTCAACTGTTTACAGGAGATGCACCAGTGCTGGATCCAGGATCCACCACTGAGTAAGAAAAAGTAACGATAACACTACTTACCTGCTAAGTGAATTTCCTCCCATAGGATAACATTGGTGATTCTATGTGAAAAAGTTTCTAAGTGTCAACTTTTAAAATATAATAATATTCCTTAAAAATCACTACTGTAACCAAAACGCTTTTACTCAACTGTTTACAGGAGATGTCCCAGGACTGAATCTAGGATCCAGTCCTGTGGTTAGAAAAGTAATCCATAAAGTAACTAATTGCATTTAACTTGAAATTCACATTGAGCTCAATGTTGCATTGTGTCTGAAATTGTGTTGCCCATTGCAACAACTGTAACTACTGTACTTAAAAGTTTTTTTGCCTATTTGCAAAGTATTTAAACCAAAGTAATTCATTCTGAGAAAGTATATTTTGTAATGTAATGTATAATGTAATTACAATGTATTTTAAAAAATAAAATATCTAAAAATAAATAGTTTAAAAAAATGTAGTAAATCAGTATCAAAAAAATAAATATAACAATTAATACATTTAAAAATTGTCATTTACAAAACCTTTGAAATTCACTGAAAAAAACCATAGGTTTCAGACATGTTATTGTTAGGAATTAGCATTTAAAAAACCTTTGAAATTCACTGAAAAAACCATAGGTTTCAGGCACGTTATAGTTAGAAATTAGCATTTAAAAAACCTTACAAATTCACTGAAAAACCATAGGTTTTACGGACAGATATAGTTAGTTGGACATTGCACTCGTACAAAACCTGTGAAATTCCCCCGTTATAGTTAGTTCAGGTAACTATAACTCGCGACCCCGCAATGCACTGCTGATGACGTCACATATTACATCACTCATGACATGGTCAGTGACATCACTGATGACATCACTGATGACATCTCAAATGACATCACTGATGACATCACTGATGACATCATCCATGTGATAATTTGATGCATCTTCTCACACCCTAATATAACTTTTGATACACCCACTGTAAATTACAGACTGCCATTGTCAAAACCATAGACACTCCAACACCAATTACTATATACACACTCACTGATTCTTAGGTCTACACACACACATCTACTCACTCACCCGTACAGTCACTCATACTTATAGTCACTCAGTACAGGACTATTATATGCACTCATACACCTATATAAACACTCACACACTGCCACTCATCCATAGAGGTACTCACACACCTAGTCAGTCATGCAAAAAATTAAGCACACACCCATTTACTCACCTATACAGTTATACACACACCAGCTCACTTACTCATACAAATACTAGCACATTCTTACGCTCTTATACAATCTCTGATACAAGCACACACTCATCCATACAGTCACTCTCACAATCACACACTCTCGCTTATAGCTATTTATATACTCCAACACACATATATACTGCCTTTCACATATGTAGTTACTCACACATGTACCACTGGGACATACATTCACTCACTAACACACTCTTACACACACTTACCCACCCATACAGTCTATCACAGATGCACTCTTGAAACCATCCACCCAGTGAATCACCCACTCACACATCTATGCACAGAGTCGCACACACCCCACCCACACAAACACTCAGGCACCCATACAGATACTCAGACAACCAATCAATAACTCATATAGACACTCATGTAGCTATTCACAAACCCATGCAGCCACTTACACAGCAACAGACAGACGGATACAGACATTCACCCAGTTTAGTCACTAACCCATGCATTCAGTAAGATACGTTTAATTACTCATTTATAGAGTTAGTCACGCACCTACTAAATCATCCATTCACACACTTATACACACACTCATTCTTCAATACGCCTTTCCCTATATATATTAAACATATTTAAACTTTACAGAAACACACAGTCACTGGATGATGTCATCAGTGATGTCATTTGAGATGTCATCAGTGATGTCACTGACCATGTCATGAGTAATGTAATATGTGACGTCATCAGCAGTGCATTGCGGGGGCGCAAGTTATAGTTACCTGAACTAACTATAACGGGGGAATTTCACGGGTTTTGTACGAGTGCAATGTCCAACTAACTATAACTGTCCCTAAAACCTATGGTTTTTTCAGTGAATTTGTAAGGTTTTTTAAATGCTAATTTCTAATTATAACGTGCCTGAAACCTATGGTTTTTTCAGTGAATATATATAAATTCATTGATAGAAACAAAGGTTACAGAGACGTTATACTTAGGCTCAATTTTCTCTCATAGAAAACCAGTGAAATTCCGCAGTCATGAGAGATGTAATATGTGAGGTCATAAGCAGTACATTGCCGGGGCGTGAGCTATAGTTAGCTCAGCTAACTGTAACTGCTGAATTTCACTGATTTTGTATGAGTGAAACTTGAGCCTTACTATAGCGTCTCACTAACCTTTGTTTTTTTTCCAGTGAATTTCTAAGGTTTTGTACATGCTAATTCCTAACTATAACGCCTCTGTAACATTTGTTTTTTTCAGTGAATTTCAAATGTATTTTTAATTTTTTATCCTAACTGTAACCTGTAAACTTTGAGAGTGGGTGTGTAAGTGGCCGTATACTTCAGTGACTGGGTGTGTGAGTGGCTGTATGGGTCTGTGATCAGGAGCAGCCAGTGCAGGTAAGAGCGGTAGGGCGAAGGGGCCCACTACTCCTACCTGCGCGGGCCGCGGCTGTCTGTGAGTGAGTGTGTAATGTCTGGGTACTTAATTAAGTAAGTGCATGAGTAGTACCTGGGTGATTGTATGATTGCATAGGTAGTACCTGTGTGATTCTATGAGTGCAATTGCCAAGGACACAGTGAAATACCGGGTGTTTTTGACAAAGTGTAAAACACCTACACAGACATATTTTACATAAAGTTTCAGTGTAGCTATTTAGTAAGATACACATTTAACTTTCCCCTTTGTATTCATTTGTTGGAATAACAACATCAAAATGCATTTTCCTTTTTCACAGAAACACCGGAGGTCGCAATGACATCAGTAGTCATGAATACAAATGACAAATTGTTCAACAGATATATAGTCATATTTTGCTGAAAATTTGAGACTAGTTGTTTAGTAACATAATGGTTTAACTTTATTTTAACAACACATTTGTAAAAAACAACAATTTCAAAACATAACCTTCAATATAGGAACTCATGAATGGAATATAACTACCAAACAAAGAAATGTCATTAGTTTACACAGTTGTATAGCTAAATTGGTGAATTGGTGGTGTGGCAAGACAGTATCTCGTGACACAGCAAAAAAATATTGATGTGGTACAACAAATATGTTTTTGGTGAAGTGTAGAACACATATTTATACATATTGCATTGTATGATCTACATTTGGGGTTTAATATCAGTCGATTAACACTTATGGTTGAGTACTTATTTTCAAATAAAATATTGTTCTGTTCAATTTTTCTCCTTTGCAAAGTTGCCAATCATTGTGAAGATCATGTGACTGGGAAATAAAGGAATATGATTGGATGATACTCTTTTCAACGATAAGAATAGGAAGAGCACACCCATTTATCTATCTTGAACATTGTTTAAGAGGAGTTCATTGTGAGCAGCTCACTAGCATTTGTTGGAGTGTTTTATGTTTGCATATTTTGGCAACTCACCCAGAAGAGGGAGATCAGGTGGAACTGCAGGTGGACCAGGAAGTCCAAAAGGTGGATTCTGGTGACTCTGGAGATGAGGGGCCTCCCCAGCAGAAATCAAGCATTGCCTGGGATTTCTTCAGGATTCTGTCAGGAGAATCAAAAACAGTCACCCAATTTGCTCAATGCACAATATGCGACAAGACATTGTCAAGGAGTACAAATATAAAATATTCTTGCAGGACTATGTCCATGCTTTACCATCTAAAAACATACCATGGCATTGTCTAAAAGCAGCAAGAAGGTAACGCGAGGCTGAAGGACCCTCAACTTCAATAGCAGCTGCAAGAACACCAGGGCAGAGAGTCATTTCAGAAGTCCAATCCCAACTCAAGATTTGACTCCAGAGTTTTCCCGGAAGGCATCAAAATGCATGGATTGTGGAGTTGTAGTGAGTGCTGAAAAGCAGTCCATAACAGCCCTTTGCAATGCTGCAAACAATCATATTATATTTTTGGCCCTTCATAGTTTTTTTTACATTAGCAGACATTTTATTATCTTCTAATTTATTGTAACAGTACTTACATATAACTTGCCGTATGGACAAGTCAGAGCATTCCTCTACAAATAAATACACAGCTAACTTTTGCCAGTTATCATTATTTTCTTTTTCACATTTATAATACAAGTCAATAGTCGGTGTTTGAACCTTGTAATGAGTGCGTCGACAACATATACAAACATACTCAGGTTTTTCAGACCACACTGTATTAAATTTTGTAATCTCTTCTTAAAAACTATCAACTGTAATATCCGTGTCCTGTTCTGCAACTCCTCCTTTTAGCAACTCTTCATTTTCCCCAGAATCCTGCTCAGGACCAAGGAAACGAAACTGCACATCATCACAAACCTTTTCTACATCTGCCACAGTACCATGCAAAAGTGCTCTATTCATTTTGTCTAAACATAAAACAGGAGGTTTTCACATAGTATAGCCTTCTAACTAAATTTTGCATTGTTGCGTGATGTACAGCTAACATCCAGAAATGATGAAAGGTGCTTTGGCACACTTTCTTTGATTAAAAAAAAGCTAGTTAGTGTTCCTGTAAATATGTATGCTTTCTAATCTTGCAGGGATCCAATCTTTGTAAAATACTTATTTTGTGTTTTAAATTTCGCCTTGAAAAGATATGGAAAAATGTCCTTGATATCCTATGGATTGATGTTGAATACTACAAACACTACTACAAATCCATTTGTATACAGGCGACTTACTCTGCCTTCCTTGTACCTCTTCTCCAATAACTTGTTCTACATTTCTAGGTACCATCACCTCTTTCTCTATAGCAGTGGCATCCTTCATTTCATAACATCACCCTCTGTAATCAATAGCATCAACGAATCTATTATCCTGTAGATAGCTTTCTTCATTAAAGAATGATTCGGTACTAGATGTATGTATCCATTCTCCACCAAAAACTGTATAAAAGTTACTTCTATTCACTAATCGTTTTTTCTGGTTTTGTCTCCTCATGCACAACACCATTTTTCCAAGAGTCTTCATTCTATTTATAATCAAAATGAAAAGCTTCCTCTTCAAAGCAAAAGCCTTATCAACTACTCTCTCAACTTCTATACTTTTTCATAGTTCTCAGTAGATTTATAACTACTTTACTACGAAACATCCTGGCTCTGATTTCCTTAAACAACTTCTGTCTTCTGGTTAAGGTATGACCATCTTTGTTACATTCTTTCCTGTTCTTGTTATATCGATTTTCTCTACTGTTATTCTCTGTCATAGTTTGAATTTTATTTTCATTATTTTGTAATCTTTGGAAATGTCCACATATGTTTAAGAAATGACTTTGTCCTCTTAACAGTAGCTCTTTTTTCTTTCACCACCTTTTCTACATTCTCAGATCTGCATAGATACTGTAGTTGCTTCTGTTCCATTTCCATCCAAGCTTTTGTAGGCATTCAGTCAGTAGTTATGCAGATATTGGTCTGTAAAAAAAAAGTATATTTGAATTTTTATTCTAGCCAATGTACCAACTACTTTACTATTGGTGTACACATAATACAAAAACAGTTTTTATGTATTTTGCAGTTTTAAATCTACAGATGAACCTAGCGACATGACTGCAAGCACTTACTTTAATGTGCCACACCCTAACTAAACCAGAAAACCTAATTTATTAGTTACCTTTTAATATTATACCAACCTCTCCTACAACACAGCCGCACCATATCTCAGTTCTCACTTATACATGCTAAACGTTCACTTCATCTCTTTTGTAGTAAATTTTAAAATAAACATCAACCAAAGTGTAAAAATACATATAGTGTCTCAATACGGTAAATCCAAAAACACAACATATGAGCTATTTCTGTGCCTCTCTACCACTGTGGCACAGTTAGATTTAGTGTTTCAGTAATTTCCTACTTAGATATGTCAGATTTAAAGTTTGAGAAACACTGCGTATAGAAATCTGCACATTAATCTGTACCACAGCATATAGCTCACTAATTCTTCCGAGTACATGCAAACAGTGTGTGACAGGTTATATATATAATTCACCAGATGGTTCTAAAAGAGTACATATTCCTCACTAAAACTTGTAAATACATGTGTTTGTGGTTGAGTACAACAATACTCCCTGGATCAATGGATGAGTGCATAGATAGTGCCTAGGTGATTCCCTCAACATATATGTAGTGCTTGGATGATTCTCTGAGTATGTAGGAACTACATCCAAGGTTCCATATCTGCATAGTTAGTGCCTGTGTATCTGCATGACTATATTGCTACTATCTGGGTATTTGGATGAGTGCCTGAGTACTGCCTGAATGATTAGATAAGTGCACAACTAATGCCTCAGTGATTCAATACATGCATAGATAGTGGTTGGGTGATTACATGAGTGCTATTCTAGTCCCTGGCTCATAACAGTACTACATGCAGAGTATATACGTGATTTATTCAGTGCATGCACAGTGCGCACATCATTGTTTAAGTGCATACATAGCACCTGGCAGATTGCATGAGTACATGAGTAGCGTTTCAGTGATTGAATGAGTACATGACTATGCCCATGTGTTTTTGCTTACAAAACTACATGCGTGTTGCCTGGATAATTGAATGACTGCATCAGTAGTGCCTGGCTATTTACATGAGTGCATGACTAATGTCTGAGTAATTGTATAAGCCATTGTTAAAGCTTAAGGGGTTATTTACAATTCCCTTGCGCTGCTGGTGTGTCACTTTTAAAATGGGAAGAAGTGACACACTGGTGGCATAAGGGGTTTGTAAATAATCCCATGAGTGATTTGATAAAACAAAGTGTGCTGCTGTGATGATTATATAAATGCAAGAGTATTGCCTCAGCAGTTGGATTAGAGCATAGTTACTGGATGGGTGATAGGTTCATTGCAATGGTACTTCCTGCGTAATTGGATGAGTACATGACTAGTACTTGAGTGTTTGGATGAGTACATGGGTTGTGCATTGGTGTTTGAATAACTGCATGGGTACAGGGTTGTTAACTGTATATGTGAATTGTTAGTGCTTGGGTGATTGGATGAATGCATTGGTGTTGCCTGCGTAGGTCAACTAGTATACAATAAGTGCCTCCGTGATTGGAAGAGTTTATGTGTAGTGCATGGGTGATGGAATAAGTGCGTACATAGTGCATGAGAGATTCGATAAGTGCCTGAGTAGTGGCTGAGTAAATGGATGAGTGCCTGAGTAATGCTAGGGTGACTGTAAAGTATCTCCATTGCTGGTACATACATAACAGTTGTGACTATATCTGTAACTCATTGTTTAACTCCTTCTGTCAGTATCAAACTATCTGTTTTAGTATATCTATCCTTTTATAATGAGCTATGTGTGAGAAGAGTCTAGATAACACACTTCATATATAATTGCTGTTACTCAGCATGCACATGCATCTTTAAGTTTCTAAAACTGAAAACAAAAAATCTTACTTTTTCAAAGCACAAAATCTTTTCTTAATGGCATACCTACATTATTTCTCAAAAGTTTCTTGTGTGTTTGAAAAATATTCAGCATTTCTCAAAGAAAAGGTACATGCCAAATAAAGGTAGCACAAGAACACTCAACAGACATCCTGCACTATAAACTCTACTCAATCTAAAACAGACCATGTTTAAAGAAATACACCACCTTCACCACATACATGAAATTTTCATTAGCCTTAAAGAACATAGATCACCATGTAAAATATATGTGATTCCATAATAGATATACACCTTCAAGCCATCTTTCCAAAAATATATAGTTCTCTACATCTTTAAATAAATTTGAGTCCCACCATACACATAACTATCTGCAACCACAAAAAATAAAATCAAACCATCTAAGCATATGCAAATCACTCATATAAGTAAAAAAACAAATTGACAAACACTTCTTAATACATACCTAATAAATATTACTACTTTATAATATATATACAGGCGCAGAACATTTTCTTATGTTTCACTTGTGACTACACTATTCCTGTTTAATAATGTGCTCAAAAGTACTTCAAATCCCAGAGTGCAAATAACATGAATGTATATATTCTGAACATGATGCTTAGACATTTAAAACATTTTTTAGTTTTAAATACATTCCTCATTACAACTTTGAACAATACTATACTGTTATTTTTCTATAAACTACACAATGGAATTAAGGGGCACTAATTAAGTTTTCTCTTACTTCCCGAAACATTTCGCACTAATATGTTAAACACCTACCCTCTGATAGATATAGTCCATTGAGTTCATAGATTATATTGTTGTTTTAGCTCTTTTTTAAATAGTTTTGACACAGTTAGGATTTGAAACAACTAAGCACAAGAATGGGACAACTTTCCACTCATGATCATGAGAAAAGCAGCAAATGGAATCATGTCTTTCATTTTAGACTATTCAATCTCCACTTGTGAATGGTTAGCATCTGTTAACCCTTTTCCTCTGTTTCAAAACGACGTTCCTATCTCCGTGTGTTAGTGAGGTTTTCAAGATGATCGTGGAGCAACCTATATTTAGTTTCAGGTTTTTTTAAACTAGATGCTGCACAACAGTTTATTACAAAGTACTCAATTGGAAATTAAAATTTATCATTAATTAAATTATGTTATAACTCCTCAACTTTTAAAAAAATGTTCTGTATATTTAACACCCTTCCCACAATACTCAGTGTATCAAGCAACCCAGTGGAACCAGTAGGTCACAAGTTCACAGCACAATCTAGAAGGAACATGCTACTTCCAAATGAGATACAGCTGGTGTGGTTTACTGCACAGATTCAGAAGCTTATCCATGTCTGTATTAGTAGTAGTAGTAAAAATACTTTATTGCATTCATCATTTGATTACAATAAATAGAGAGAATAAGCAAGCATAAAAATAGAATAAAAACATTCACATAATTCCCATGCATGGTATCCTGTAAAAGAAAATATACATAGATCATGATACCTGTTTTTGCATCTATACACATATCCAATAATAATAGCCATCTATTCGTTTAATGTTTTATATGCCTGTTCTAAAAACTGAACCATCCTTCTAATTGCACTTTCCCCTGTAAGCCTAAAACAATAACTTATAGCCTCCGTAGTTGTTCTTATTTTGGCATTATTAAACATGGGGCGTAAATATGTCCTCCTTATAGGCAACAGCCTCGGGCAAATGCATATTAAATGTTCCAGGGTTTCCTTGCCGATTCCACAAAGCCGACATACCTGTGTATCTTTGAGAGCCTGATTCCAAGTCCCTTTGAACTCCCCTATCGGAATGTAGAGTTGTCTGAACCTTAGGTATTTCCATTTAATATAACTGGTCAGATTCCATCCCAAGTATTCTTGAGCCTGCAAGGTATATGTGTCAATTATTAAGCCTGTATGCTTATATTTCCCAGCTTGTAGAAGATCTAAATTCCACTGTGTTAACTTTAATGTTTTGCGTATTAAATTTTTCCACACATCCCTGGTCATTCGCCCCATCTCCTGTATATCAGGCAGATCATAAGAGTCTATTTCCATCATTATGCTAGATAGTTGCAGATCTCTTACTTTTCTACTCCGGAGTTCCGCCATTATTAGATGTTTCAATGTGCGTGGATCGGCCTTAGCACAGTCAATTATATAGTTAACACAGCTGTTCTTGTGCAGCATTTCCAGGGATTTTAGGCCAAATTCCAGCCGTATCATACAATGTGGAGTGGCCTGTCGTAGATGGAGTATGGTGCGTACACATTTCATAAAACATTTTTCGAGATCAAAGATGACTTTCTTGTTCATGGCAGGAGAACCATACAATAAAAACGGAATCATTTTCATTTGTAAAGCTTTAAGTGATGGGATAATTGCATTCCCTCCGCACATTTTCATAAATCTCTCGATTGATTTTGTAATAGTTGTAGATTTTACACTTTTACTGACCATATGGTTTAACCATGTTAACTTTTTGTCAAATGTTACGCCAAGGTAGTTATATTGGTCCACTACCTCGACTGGATTTTCTCCTAAAGTCCACGTTTTTGATTATGTAGACTGTCCAAACTTAACAATTTTTGTTTTAGACAAATTAGCTATCAAACCATTCACTTTGTTATATGTATCAAGTTGGTTCAGTTGGTGCTGTAATCCATTAGGAGTTAAGGATAAAATTACTAAATCATCGGCATATGCTAGGTATGGTATTTTTTTGTCACCTAATTTTGGTGCCACACCCATATCTAAACTTAACACCAAATCAATATCTGCAATGTACAAAGAGAATAGCAGTGGAGCGAGGACACAGCCTTGCTTAAGACCGTTTGTGGTATCCATTTTTGGCGATAGTGTGTTATCATGAGCCAACTTCACCCTGACCCATGTATCCGAGTGCAGGCCGATAATAAAATTTAGAAGGTTCGGATCAACCTCCAATGCTGTTAATTTACTCCACAGCCTTTGCAGGTTGACCTTGTCAAGTGCTGTGGAATAATCCACAAAGCAGGTGTATAGTGTTACCTTCCGCAAGCTTGCCTTTTTTCCTATCAGGGCCAATGAAACAATATTGTCGAGGGTCGAACATCCTAAGCGAAATCCAGTTTGAGTTATTGGTATTAGTGATTTTTCCTCCGCCCATGCCCTTAATTTATTTTGGAGGTACTTCGCAAACAATTTCCCTTCAAAATCCAGCAATGCTATTAATCTATAGCTGGACGGATCATCTTTTGGGCCTCGCTTGTAAATCGGATGAACAATCGCTCCTTTCCAGGAAGATGGTATCATTCCACATTTAACTACCTGACAGAACAACTGTTTTAACATCACACTCCAAAATGTTATGTTGAGCTTTATCAAGCCGATAGGGATACCATTGGGTCCTGCTGCTTTGGATGAGCGGGAACTCTTTATTAATTTGACAATTTCATCTTCAGTTATCTCTGCGAATGAACCATCCACATTGGTTGTCATATATTCACATATAACAGATGATTTATATAAAGCTTTGATATGATTTTCCCACCTATAGCTTGGGACAAAAAAGTCATCTGGCTGTTTATGCGAATTTGTGCCGTATCCCACCAGGGACCAAAAAGCTCGCTCATTCCTAGTCGATATAGCATGATATAATTTAGCATAAGCGGTGTCCACACTATCCCGCTTTATCTGTAAATTCCTGTTCTTGAATTCTTTCTTTATATCTTGTATTTTCATATTCCGCTCATTCGAGATTGGAAGTTTTAAGGTGTGGTGCATCTCCTTACAATAAATTCTCTTCGATTCAGTCAATTTTGAGGTCTTTGTTACGTTGACATTTGATCGCGTCTCCTGTATACTTGCCACAAGACTGGATAATATATTTTTAAAAATAGATTGCCAGGCATCCGACCAGCTGGCTCCAGACTCTAATATAATCATGTCTTTCTCGATACTGGCTATCACGGTTGCTTCAAAGTTCGATGCCTTCATCTGTAATTTGTTGTTCCAGATAAGTCTTTTCCCATTTACAGCAGTCAATCTGCCACTATTTGCCGTTGCATGAGTCTCCCAATAATCGTGCTTAATACTGATGACTAACCTTTGGGGATCATGGTCACTCTCTGCTCTTGGTATAATGGCATACTTTTTACATAAGTAAAAATGGGCGTAATGGACAAATGTAAAGTCTATAGTTGAAGACCCTGTATTACATTCCTTTTGTTATACAACAGCCAATAATAGGACATCTTACTAATGCATTTAACGTACTACCTAATTGTATTCACTTACTTACTGACAGCATCCAATGAAATATATCTTTTAAACAAAAATAAAGATAACACCTCCATTGTAACTGATTTTCATTTGGATAACTACCTCATTCAGCTCCAGCTTTCTCCTGACTGCTATTGCTCCATCACTTCAAAATGCTTAGAGTGTGGATTGTCAGCCACAGCTATGTCTATTGGGCTAAAGAGGCTGAAAAAAGGGACGCATTGACAGGGACTTGAGTTTGCTAAATGTGGAGATTACTTGGTTTGGCCAGAGAGGGTTTAAGTTTCACCTGATGATGGCGTTTGGTTAAAAACATTGTGGATTGCCGAGTTCCTCACCTCATGATTGTGCACTGTGGTGGCAATGACTTAGGCACATTGACTGGGGTAGGGCTGAAAATCCTAATGAAAGATACCTTTGCAGAATTGATGTCACCTTTCCCTTACATTGTCTTGGTATACTCTAATATATGCCAAAGACAGAAATGGCAGTGGTCAAATCAATTCTGTCCACAATTGACAAAGTTAGGAAACATGTTAATAAAACAGTTTCTGCATTCCTCAGAGACCATCACATGGGCTGTACCTAAAACAACAATCTGCGTTTTGACATGCATGGAATTTATAGACATGTTGGAGTGCACTTTACAGATGAAGGTAATGAGGTGTTTCTAGGTAACCTGAAACTGTGCATCCGTTCTGATGTGTACCTGTCATATACACACACTCAACACAAAGGCTCTTGTCAGAGTTACCCTAGTACCCGAAATATTGTTAATTTTCTTTATAAAGATCCTTTTTCAAGTTTTTGGGAATCTTCACAATGACATCACAATGGTCATGAATAAGTCATGAAATCGCAAAATAAAAGTAGACATTCAACCGCCACCAACACATCCAAAAATATTAACTAAAACAATCCAATGTAAACATTGCGCTACACATATTACTATATTGTGCTTCTTTAAAAACATGTTTAAACTCATGTTTTTGTACTAAGTTTCTTTAAAGTCCATCTTTAAGACCTATTTTCTGTTTTTGCGACTATGCCTGAAGTTGTGACAACGCAGGTAATCGCGACGATTGCGCCTTTTCCATAAAGTGAAAAACACATGTAGGCACACATATTACAGCATTTTACACACTATGGTTTTATTACTGTACACTTCAAACTCATGTTTTCTAGTGTGTTTCTAGAACAACCATCTCTAACACCTATTTTCCATTTTTGCGGTGAGACCAGAGATCGTGATGACATTGGTAATCGCGATCCCCGTGAATATAGCATGAAAGCGGAAAGCAAAAGCATGAATTCAATAGCCAGCACAACATAAAAAAATTATTACTATATAATTGATTCTAAAGATCATACTAGATAAATCACTATCTAAATAACTCTATGAAAACATTTATCAGAATCTCAGTATAATACAATTTGTATTTCCACAATATTCTCAAAGACGTTGCGATTGTTGCGATGTCCCCGCGACTGTACATGGGAAACCGCGCTGGGGATCACAGTGTCATCGGAAATATCACGTGATTCCAAAAATCTATTTTGGACAAATAGCTTGTGTCACCTAACTTGTGTCACTAACACTCACATTTCTGAAACACGGGGTCAAAGTACCATGACCCTGACCCCTTATGTTTGCTTACACAGAAATTATTTGCCCAGGTAACCGTTCCTGATAGATAAAATGGCGTCTGCAACTTTCTGTTAAGGTTACGTTCAGCCAATCGCAGCATTCATGTTAGCGTGAGCAGTCTCAATCGAGAAATCGTTGTGAAATATTGTTGCGAAAAATCAGCCGCCTAAGATATATCTATAATTTTCAACTTGAATTTCTCAAAAACTACTGAATGTATTTGCATCAAATAACACAAATCATAATCTGCGTAACAACATCTACCATTCTGCTAGATTTGGTGTTATTTCATCCAGCAGATCGGGCTCTAGGTTTGACAATGCGGTCCTATGGGAATTAACATTACTAACGCACCCTTATTTTGCGCTCCTATTTCTCGCCCACCACTGCAGTGATCACCCCCAAATTTTCCATGACACACAGAATCTACCTTAAGTAGGTCCTAACTATAACTGTCACCGGAGTCCAAGGCGCAAGCCAAGATGGCGGCTCTTGCTGCACTTTGTTGCTGAAGCACTCGCCGCGGCCCTGGGACCCACGGGGGGCCGCGCACACACTGCTGGAGGCGAAGGTTCCAATGGTCCCGCTCCATTGGCCCTGGGGGTCGATTCCTGCCGAGGAAGAACAGCGCCCGATGCCGTTGGCGCTCACGGCAGTCGCCGCCATCTGGCAACTGCAGCCCCCGTTAGAGGAGAGGAGCCCCTGGTTGAGCGGAGGCACCAGAGGGCCCCCCCTGTGGCACAAGGCAGGTATGGAAAGGAGTGGGGGGCCCCCCTTTCACTGCAGTGAGCCGCCAAGAGTCAACTCGAATGAATGGTGCCTGACCCTAAGATGGCGTCGGTCAGGCACCTCTGCGTGGCCTCGTGAGCGAGCCCTGGTTAGAGGCTTCATCTCCCTGGTGGTTCTCCCTGCTCCAACGACCAGTCAGCATCCCTTAGGGGACCCTGTGCTACATACCAGCCCCTCCACAGTGGCTTATCAGGTGTGGACCCGGGGGAAGTGAACAGCCTGTCATCTGATTCATGAGGGGCAGAGGCACCGATCTGTGAGGCCCCCAGGGGGCCTTGGGTGGAGGCACTGCCTTGGAGAAGCTGGCCAAGAGCTGTTTTGAAGATGCAGTGATAAATAAGGGGACGTCCGGAGAGGTCCTTCACTATCCCTGTGAGTGGGGAGGAGTGGATGGGAGAGTAGAGGGGGGCCCTGTGCCATGAGGGGCCTGCCCTCAGCGCAGAGCATCCCGAACTCCGAGCTGCCCCCCTAGGCAGTGGTCCATGGCTGTCAGCATCAAGAAGATGCGGAAAACCCTCACCAAGTGCCTGCCCCTATAGTAGGACGATCCTTGTGCCCCACAGTGCCTGACTTTAATGTCATTAAATACCCGTCACCTGTCACGGAGAGAACTTCTGGCCACAGCGGGTGAGCAGTGCCGGGGTGTTGAGGAGTATCTGGATCCCCCCGCTCTTCTCTGCTGCGTGGTGGCCCTGAGCCAGCGGTGAGCGCGGGTCCCTATGCCACCCAAAAAGGCACAACCCACGAAAGTCTCTAGTTTTTTCTCCCACGCCGCCAAGGGGACAGCCAGTGAAGAGACAACACGGACCGACGGCAACATGGCGCTCACACGTGAAGACCTGATGGCCTCACTTTGAGAATTCAAACAAGAACCCAGAGACGATATCAAGGCAGATATGGGGGCCTCGTTTGATGCGTTCAAGGCCCAAATTGGAGGTCAGCTGGTGGCCCTGCAATCCGATGTCGACTCAATTGGGGCCTGCACACTAGATATTGAAGCAAAATATCAGGAGCTGGAAGACCGCATCCGACCCCTGGAGACCCAATCTGCTGACCTCCGAGCTCAGCTGAAAGCCAAAGTACTCAGATGCGAAGATCTTGAGAATTGCTCCCGACGGGATAATATGCGCGTGAGAGGCCTGGAAGAGGGCTGCGAAGGCCCAGATCTGGAGGCCTTTATGGTGGGGCTCTTTTCAACTGTGCTCGGAGACTCTGAGCCAGAGGTTCGTCTGGAGCGGGTTCACAGGGTGGGGCCGTGAGCCCCGGGAGATTCTAGAAAACCCAGGGACATGTTGGCAAAATTCAGCTCTTTTAAAATCAAGGAGTTGGTCCTCCAGAAGGTGCGAGCTCTCGACAAAGTGACATTCCAAAACGCAACGTGTTCGTTATACCAAGATGTAGCTCGAGCCACACTTGCTCGGCACCAACAGTTTTGACCCGTCACTGCAGCCTTAAGAGACCGCAAGGTGAAATATCCCTGGACTTATCCCTTTGGTTTAGCTTTTACTCTGGACAACAAGAACTTTCACTGCACAGAATTGGAGAAGACGGCAGCTGTCCTGGGCATAGAGGTCCCTGCCCCGACGCCTACAGTGGAATTGAGAAATGTAGAGGCGACGGTGAGCTTGAAGAAGCAAGGGGGGGCCCTGGCTACAGCAGCAAAGAGCTGGCAAGAACACTGTGGGATGAGATGGTCCTTGATCAGTGTCTCTCAGAAGCTGTGCTCCGCTTGAGGAATCCAATACAACTTGTGGTTTGGGGCCTTGGTGATGATATTGGGACCAGGCCGGACCGGCCTCAGTTACTCTGACTCTCCTGATGAGGTGATGAGGGGGAAAGGCTCGAGGTTACCTTACAATTTGAAACGTTCAAAGTCTTTGTTAGCCAATATCTAATGTGTGCCTACGTAGATGTTATATGGGCCTTGGAGGCGGAATTTGGACCGCCCCAGTTATTGCTCGAAATGAGGTTCTCCTCTGCGATTGAGAACCCCCGAGCTCAAAATTATTGTTTGTATTTGTTAAGGTTTATTTTGTTTTGGTGTCACTGTACTTTTTGTGCTTTTTTTACATTGCGTGTGTGGGTTGGGAGGGAGGGGAGTTGGAGGGTCAAGCTGACAAACCCTATGTTGCCTGATGGGGGTTAACTGCTTGACGTGGAACGTAAGGGGGCATAACTCCCCTAACAAGAGGCAACGGGTCTGGAAATTCCTCAAAGACCACCAGATTAAAATTGCTGCCCTGCAAGAGACACACCTCCCATGCAAAGAGGAACAACGATTGAAACATAGGGCCTAACCACAGATCTTTCGCTCCTCGGCCCACACTAAACACAATGGGGTGGTGCTTCTCTTTCATGCATCAATCCCATTCCTCCACCACGATACTAAAACGGACAAGGAGGGGAGGTTCTTGATGGTTCGGGGTGAAATTCGGGGTAGACTGTGCACTGTGGCCACGATCTATGCACCCAACGCAGGCCAACATGATTTCCTGCCCTCTTTCCTAGCCTTACTGGAGGGATTCGCAAGGGGCGACATCCTACTGCTCGGTGACTTCAATCTGATATGGGACCCGGCCCTCGACACCACACATGCCCATAGAGTGGTGGGGGGGTATTTAGCAAACCACTTAAGGCTGCACTGCAGGGGTTGGGGCTAATAGATGCTTGGAGGGATGCCCATCCCGTAACTTGGGACGATTCCTTCTTCTCACATTCACATAGGATATACTCCAGGATTGATCAGGCATTCATTAGTCAGTCCCTTCTCCACACACTAGCGGGTTCCCAGTTTCACTCGATCTGCCTCTCTGACCACACTCCCCTAGAGCTAACCCTGGATTGGCCCGCCCCGCGCTCTAAGCTTGTCAGGTGGTACTTTCCCAACTTCCTTTGCAGAGATCGACTTCTTAGGGATGAGATAAGAAAGGCAATCGCAGATTTTTTTTTACCTTAACGACCCAGCGCAAACCTCCCTGGCCAACAACTGGGATGCCTTTAATGTAGTTATTCGGGGAAAGTGTATCGAACTAGACGCCACCCTCAAAGTGCAACGTAGGGGGGAACGTCTTCTTCTCGAAGGGGAACTTCGAAAGGCCGAATATGACCACAAGTCTAATCCCTCGAATCGATTCCTCC
Source organism: Calotriton arnoldi (assembly GCA_963921515.1). NCBI lineage: Eukaryota > Metazoa > Chordata > Amphibia > Caudata > Salamandridae > Calotriton > Calotriton arnoldi. The sequence goes on from CAWUFW010014027.1 coordinate 57,753, forward strand.
ATAAGGTTATGCAGGTTAAAGGGAAGCTCCAGGCGATTTATACTAATGGGGCCGAAAAGACCCTTCTATGCTTACAAGCCCGCAGCTATGAGGGTGGCAACAACGTTGCTTCACTTTTGGTGTGCCAGCTGCGAGTGAGACAGGAAAAGGAATACATTAAAAGCATAGTCGATGGGAAGGGGATCTCCCACCAAAGTGAAATAGGGAAAGCCAGGGCCTTTGGAGCCTTCTACCGCTCTTTGTATACAGCAGATCCACTGGATGCACTGGTTCAAGACCAATACTTGGAGGCTCTGGACCTACCCCAGGTTCCGACCTCCACAAACGAAGACTTAAGTAGCTCCATCTCCGTGGAAGAGGTCCAAAAAGCAATAGACTCCCTCAAGCTCCAAAAAGCGCCTGGTCCTGATGGTCTCAATGCCCACTTCCATCGTACCTTTGCGCCAGAACTAGTCCCCCATCTTGTGCTGCTATTCAATGATATAGCTGACAGACAAAAGGTGACCCCTTCTATGGGAGAGGCTCTGATCTCCGTCATCCCCAAGCCGGGGAAGGGCCCCACTAGTTGCACCTCTTACAGGCCTATAGAACTCCTGAACCTGGACACCAAGTTATACTCTAAAATACTGGCCTCGATACTAGAACATGTTATGCCGATGCTTGTGCAGCCAGACCAGGCGGGCTTCATCAAGGGGAGGCAAACTCATGATAACCTTCAGAGAGTGGTCCACATTATTGAGAAGGCACAGAGTAAGGATATTCCTACGGTCCTTCTCTCGCTAGACACGGAGAAGGCCTTTGACCGGGTGGACTGGGACTTTCTGACCCGCACACTACGACGGTTTGGTTTTAATGAAGCCTTCATTGGCATGATACGGGCGAATTACTCCGCTCCGAGATCCAGAGTCTTAGTAAATGGGGTTGCTTCAGAGCCCTTTAAACTTTCCCGGGGAACCAGGCAGGGGTGCCCATTGTCCCCCCTGCTCTTAGCGCTCAGCATCGAACCTCTCGCTGCGTGCATTCGGTCCAATCCAGACATAGGGGTGGTCCTGTTTGGCATGGATGAACACAAGATTTCTCTCTTTACAGATGATGTGTTACTCCCAGTCACGGAGCCTCAGACCTCTCTCCCAGAGATTCTAGCTGATTTTGCTTCATATGAACAGGCCTCGGGATTTAAGGTGAACCTCACAAAATCCTTCATTCTTAACCTAACCGTACCCAAGGAGTCCATGCGGACTATTGAACGAGCATCCCCTTTTCAGAGCGCGCACAGAGACATCACGTATCTGGGCATCAAACTCACCCCCAAGCTAGAGAATCTCTATGGAGCTAAGTATCCGCCTTTGCTGCGCCAGCTTAAAGATGACCTGTCTCGGTGGAGGACTGCCTACCTCTCTTGGATAGAGCGAGTCAATGCCATCAAAATGAACGTTCTCCCGCGTTTGTTGTATCTCTTTCAGGGCCTCCCTATTCCAGTGGATCTGGCACTTTTTTCTGAGCTGAAAACAATGATTACCAAGTTTATTTGGCAGGGGCAGAGGGCGTGACTTTCTAATCGAGTGCTAACCAGGTCGAGAGCAGAGGGGTGTTTGGCCCTGCCAGACTTCTTGGTGTATTATAGAGCAGCTCAACTTAAAGTGATTACGGAATGGTCCCTCTGAGATTTGGACAAACTTTGGCTCCACATGGACCGACAAATAGTAGATAGGATGATTTGGGACCTCCTGTGGAAACTGAAACACTATTGCCCATGCAATGCCTATATTAGTACCCCTACGGCAACCACCTTAAGGGTTTGGGATGAACTAGTTAGATCCACTCCCATTGCCACCTTCCCTTCCCCCTATACGCCCATCCACTTCAACCCCAAGTTTCCTCCGGCGCTGTGGGAGGGGTCATTCGAGGCTTGGTGGGAGGGGGCCTGTCTCATGCTCTCTCACCTGTTTGAACAGGGCAAATTGATGACCTTCGCAGAATGTGTTAAAGCCTTTCACCTTCAACCCTCGGAGGAATATCACTACATGCAAATCAAACACTGGGTTACACAACCTCAGATACGGCAGGTGGCCACTAGGGATCTACTTCCAATCGAAAAGTTTGTACAGTCAGGAGCCTCTACGAGGGGGACCATCTCTTTCCTTTATTCACTTATACGATCCCTGGGTTCGCACCACACCCCTAGACACCAAAGGTTTTAGGATTCAATCTTAGCCTCCCCACTGGAAAGGAAACAATGGGCCTCACTATATAAGGATATACCCAAGTATAATTGCTCTCTGTTTTTAAGGGAAGCTCATTATAAAATTATGTACGAATGGTACCTGCACCCTCAGAAGCTACAAACTATCTTCCCTAGCTCCTCCGATAGGTGCTGGAGGGGCTGTGGGCTACTGGGGGACTTCAAACATATTTGGTGGGACTGCCCGAGCATCAAGCCCTTCTGGAAGGAGGTACTTTCCCAAATCAAAGGGATTCTGGGATATCCGATCCCGGACACATTAAAACACACTCTCCCAAACACAGGGGGATCATTCCGTGATGTGGCTGTGCCTCAGGGCTGCTAAGATGGCTGTGGCGGCTGCATGGAAGAAAGTGGAGGCCCCCTCTCTTACCCAATGGCATGCCAGGTTATGGCACGCACTGGCGATGGAAAGAATGGCAGACATTGTGGACGACTCACGGAAGGGGTTTGACTATGTCTGGGTTCCCCTGGTGGAATATCTTTTGGAGGGGCTCCCCCTGTTTGCATGTGGGCCACGACTGCGAGCTCTCCATCTCTTCCACATCTAGAGCTTTAGCTAGCTCCCCTGATTTGTCGAAGGGAGTGCCGGGGGGCTTGGGGACTCCCTCTCTTCATAATCCTGTCTTCACCCCCAACAGCATCTGATCCCTTTTTTTCTTTTTGACCGTTACACCATAGTTCGTGTTTTTGTGTTTATTGTTGGGGAGTTGGGGGGGTGGGGAAGGGGGGATGGGAGGGGTGATAGCCAAAGACCTCGCTGACCTGCCATGGGAACTTGTTGACTTGCGCAATGTGCGGGGTCTGTTGGAGACCTGGGAGACTCAGGATGAACATGTTAAGGATTTGCCGGGTCCTAATACTATGTATATGATACTTTAGCTTTCTGTAACTCTTGGCATATTCAATGCATTGATGTCTCCTTCCAAAGCTTAGTTTTTTGTCTGCTGTCTTATCTTTGGAAACCAATAAAAATATTTTTTGACACAAAACAGATTTCACGGACGTTATAGTTTGGCTGACATTTCACTCATACAAAACCAGAGAAATTCAGCCACTATAGTTAGCTGAGCTAACTATAACTCACGCCCCAGCAATGCACTGCTGATGATGTCACATATGCATCACTCATGACATGGTCAGTGACATCACTCATAACATCACTGATGACATCACAAATGACATCACTGATGACATCATCCATTGACTGAGTGTTTCTAAAACGTTTAAGAATGTTATATATATACACGCTAAGGTGTATTAAGAATGAATGGGTGCATGAGTGTCTGAATGGATGATTTAGTTGGTGCGTGACTAACTGTATAAGTGAGTGATTAAACATGTCTTAGTGAATGCGTGGGTGAATGACTAATCTGCGTGAATGTCTGTATCAGTCTGTCAATTGGTGTGCAAGTGGCTGCATGGGTTGGTGAGTAGCTACATGAGTGTCTATATGGGTTAATGATTGGTTGTCTGAGTACCTGTATGGTGCCTGAGTGTCTCTGTGAGTGGGTGGGGGGTGTGACTCCCTGCATGAGTGTGTGAGTGAGTGATTCACTGGGTGTATGGGTTCATGAGTGCATCTGTGAGGGGCTGTATGGATGCGTGAGTGTGCGTGTGGCTGTGTTGGTGAGTCAATGGATGTCTCAGTGGTATACGTGTGAGTAACTACATATGTGAAAGGCAGTATATGTGAGTGTTGGAGTACCTATAGGTGAGAGTGAGAGATTGTGAGAGTGACTGTATGGATGAGTGTGTGCTTGTGTCAGTGGTTGCAGAAGAGATTAAGTATATGTTAGTATATGTATGAATAAGTGATGAGGTATGTGTATAACTGTATAGGTGAGTAAATGGCAGTGTGATTGATTCTTTAGGTGACTGACTAGATGTGTGAGTAACTCTATGGGTGAGTGGCAGTGTGTGAGTGTCTGTACAGGTGTCTGAGTGCATATATCAGTATTGATGAGTGACTGCGTGTATGAGTGACTGTATGAGTGAGTGAGTGGATGTATGTGTAGACCTATGAATCAGTGAGTGGGTATGTACTAACTGGTATTGGTGTGTCTATGGTTTCGAGAATGGTAGTCTGTATTTTAGAGTGGGTGTATGAAAGATTATTTTAGGATGTGAGGAAGTGCATCAGATAGTAAGTGGATGATGTCATCAGTTAAGTCATGAGTGATATCATCAGTGATGTCATCAGCGATGTCACTGACCATGTCATGAGTGATGTAATATGTGACGTCATCAGCAGTGCATTGTGGGGGCACGAGTTATAGTTAACGGCTGAATTTCTCTGGTTTTGTATGAGTGAAATGTCAGCCTAACTCTAATGTCTCAGGGGGCGTGGTCTGCCGCGCTGCAAGATGGCCGCTTGCTAGGTGTGCTCTGCCGGCCGAGACCCGATCCTGCATTAATCCGGCCATCTAGAGGGTCATAGCCGCGCATGGAATGCACCCAGGCTGTGCCTGTGGGGCGCTGAATTGAAGGGACCCTTCGCCGAGACTGCAATACGTTCCAGTTGCAAGTGGTGGGCCCCGACGGAGTGTGGCCTAATCCCCGTCATAAAGCCCTGGACTTGTGTGGGACTGTGGCATTGCCTGTGGCTGCAGTGATTGGCCCTTACCGGGACATCGTGGGGATGGCGTAGCTGCGCTGGCCCCCTGCTGTGCATTAGCGGTGATTCCCCGGAGTGGTGAGTGTTCGGTGCGCTCCGGCTGGTCTGCATAAAATAGACGCTGGCACCCCACGGAGACTGATCTGCGCTGCCGGACCCATCCGGGCCTCGGCGCTCACCTGTGGGTGTCGGCCTGCATCCCTTCAGCGCTGCTGGGCAGTGAGTGCATCGCCTGCTGGGAGCGGAGCCCCCGTTGGAACTGGCGGATCGTCGGAGGCTGTAGGCGGTGCAGCGGAGGGCCTACGGTGCGGAGGCCGGATCGCCATTTTGAAGTCAGGCACATCGGAGCTCTGAGCTCGGAGGCTCAGTGTGATTATCGTATGGTGCTGCTTGGGTTCTGTGTGCTGGTACAGTCGTGCTGTACTAATATCTGCTGCTGTGCACTACTTTAACTGCGTATGGGAGGCAGAGGAGCAACATTTTGGTGAGAAAGGCAGTGGCCTGGTCAGGGCGGTGGCGCCTCTAGGCATACTTCCTCTTGCAAGGGGGGACCGATTGACTTGCTGGCGAGCTGCCTGAACGATGAGTGCTTAAGGGGCAGCCACAATAGCACTGTAAACTCTGCATAATACACTAACTTGGAAGTGCGAACATATCCTTTGTTGGGAGCCTTATGAGGACTGAGTCATCCAAGCACAGGTTTTCCCTCTCACTCACGTTACACATGGATTAGTTGTACTCGGGCAGAGCACTTGCTGCTGCGTGTCCACCTGTGTGTGGTGTCGTTGGAGTGACCTAGAGGAGGATTCATAGCGGCTGCATTGTAAAGTGTGGGCAGGCTGCCATGGGCAAACAGGACGCAAAACAGCCGAAGTTGAACTTCGAAGGCAGAAGAACCACCATACTCACCGAATCAGATCCGGAGACAAGTGCTGAGCGGCCGCCCGAGTCACAGACGGAGGACCATGGAGAGGATCTACGTACCTTGATGTTGGAGATGAGGTCCAGCCTTCGCACCATAGATACTAAGCTGGACGTACTAACTACCCAGCTTGACGCAGTCAAAAAACAGGTGGGGACACACGAGACTCGGCTGGACATACTCGAGAATCGTAGCACAGACTTCCACGAGTTTCAGGTTGAAACTAAGGAGCAGCTGTTACAAATGGACAGAGCTGGGCCTGATCAGCGAAGAACGAGGACTTGGAGGCTAGGTCCTGTCGCAATAATCTGAGAATAACGGGAATTCTGAAGATGATGGCCATCTCCAAGATGGAGGTATACATCACCGACCTGCTCCGTGAACTCTTTGACCCTAACCTGTCCGCGGTGTTCGTGGTTGAGTGAGCGCACCGTGCCTTGGGCCCTAGACTTCCGGTGGGGGCTACACCAAGGCCCATCTTAGCTAGAATCCTGAACAACCAAGATCGCGACCTCATCCTTCAACTTGCCCGTGAGAGAGGGAATATAACACATAAAGGGAACCACATCTCCTTCTACCCCGATTTCACACCCGCGGTGCAGGCGGCACGCCGGGAGTTCCTTCCTGCCAAACGGATCGTGCTGCACGCCCAAATTCCCTACTCTCTATTGTACCCTGCAAAGCTAAAGGTAACACATGAGGGCACAGCACATTTTTTCACGGACGCTAAGTCTGCAGTAAAATTTGCGAAATATGTTTGGGGGAAGAAGAATAAAAAAGGCCCTAACGCGGGGGACTCATCTGTGGACAGACTGAGTGATAACGACTAACTGGACCATTGAACTGCTGTTTCTGTCCATATGCCTGGGTTGTCTTGGTCTAGATTTGGGCCCACAGGGATTCTAATGTTTGGGGTCATTCTCCCCCTGTTTTCTTTTCCTAGTTGGCAGTCGAGACAAATCGGTGTCTCGCATAATTCTTAAGGGATAGGCCTGACCCTCAACTGTCCTCTTGGCCACCCTGCTGTATGTAGGGGAGTCCGCCAGCATCACTGTGCCCCCCCAGGGAGAGCTCCCAACAGTTGTTCTTTTGATTCAACAGGGAATTCCCAATTGCTGTCCTGATTGTTAGCACACCCCTTCTTTTTGAGTATGTTGTTTGGGGTGGGTATTGCACAACCTGTTTGGGGGTTGGAGTGGGTGGAGGGGGGTGGGGGGTTCAACGTTTTGTTATTAGCCAGGCTATTGCTACACAATCTCAATTACTACCAATGTATATCATTGCCAACAGTTGTGTATTGGTTACACACGGTGTCATTGCTTAGGTATCAATCAGGTTGGAACTGTCAAGCTTAAATTTTTTAACATGGAACATTTGCGGTCTAAATGACCATAGGAAGACAAGATTAGTCCACTCCTACTTAGTACGTCATCACATTGATGTGTGCCTCTTGCAAGAGACACACTTGAACACTGCACCTGCCACCAGGTTGAAGCATAGAAGATGGGGGCATGTTTACGCGTCCATCTATTCTAATTACGCCCGGGGGGTGGCTGTGTTAATTCAACAGGGTCTGGACTGGAAGGAACGAGAGTCACAGGTCGACCCGGAGGGTAGATTTATTTTACTACAAGGTGCTCTAGGAGGGGTACAGATGGCAATAGTTGCAGTTTATGGTCTCAATGTTGATTCCCTAGTTTCTTCCAGAACATATGGGCCAGGGTGAGAGCAACAGATTGAGACACTATCATATGGGGGGGTGATTTTAATGCGATATTAGACGACACATTGGACAGGAGGGGACAATCCCGCTCGTTACATCCTTCAGCAAGTGCCGCCCTAAACGCTATCATTTCAGATGGCAATCTGATTGACATATGGAGACATAATCATCCACTGGTGCGGGAGGATACATGCATTTCCGAGTACCACAAGGCCTGGTCCAGGCTGGACTACTGGTTAGTGTCTCGGGATGTTGCGACACGGACCCGCAAGGTCTCTCATCTCCCGAGGTCCTTGTCTACTCATGCCCCTAGCCTCCTGCGTTTAAGTCTTCCTAACTCTCTCCCCAAAATGTTCAGTTGGTGGCTTCCGCCTAATGCACTTCTGGACGAGGTTTTTAAGGAAGAGATTAGGGGGGATATCACTGAGTACTTTGAACTTAACGCTGGCTCGGTCACCACCCAGGCCTCTTTATGGGAGGCTTATAAGACGGTTATAAGGGGTAATTGCATAGCACGTCAGGCTGGAGTATTGAAGGCTATACGTGGTACGCTAACCTCTCTAGAGAGACAGATTAAGGAACTTGAAACCCAGTTCTATAACACAGACGATCAAGGCAGTAGCCACACTGAAAGGGAAACTGTTGGAATTTGAGGAGGTGGCACAGCGGGAGGTGAGGTTTTTAGGTAAGCATACACAAGCCAGGAGGTACGGTGAAGGGGATAGGCCTGAGAGATCCCTGGCAACACTGCTTCACGCCCCACAGTCCTCTGCCTATGTTACTGAAATTAAGGGTGAGAACCCACCCGTGATTAGAGGCCCGAAAGAAATCCTGGACGCGTTCTCACAATTTTATACCAAACTTTACACGTCCACCCACGGCTGTGTCCAGGAGGGTCTTAAGCCCTATCTTGATTCATTGGAGCTGCTGTGGTTGGGTCGGGGTCACAGGGAATATCTAGATGTTCCTTTCACGGTGGAAGATGTCACCCAGGTCATTAGGAGTTTGCCGCTTGAAAAGGCCCCAGGTTCTTATGGCTTAACCACAGCCTTTTACAAAACATATCCTGAAGAACTTGATCCTCACTTGATTGCGCTATACGAGGAGGCTCAGACTTTGGGTATCTTACCAACGTCAATGCGGGAGGCAATTATTATCACCCTGCTGAAACCGGGGAAGCCAGAGGATGAACTCGACTCTTACAGGCCACTTTCGCTAATAAATGTTGATGTGAAGATATTGGCTAAATTGGTCGCTAATCGGCTGCAGCCTCTGCTCCCATTGATTGCTCGCCCGGATCAGTCGGGTTTTATCCCTGGGTGTTCCACATCCCACAACCTTAGGACCTTTTTACCGTAGTTCATTACTTACACCCTGAATCGCAAGCAATAGCAGTTTTTCTTGATGCTACTAAAGCGTTTGATACGCTGGAGTGGTCATATTTATTTGCAGTTCTTGGGAGGATGGGATTCAGCCCCCTGTTTCTTAGCCTGGAGTGTTTATTATACACAAGGCCTTCTGCAAGGATCCATGTGAATGGCATGTTGTCGGATCCATTTGTTATATCGCATGGTTCTAGGCAGGGGTGCCCCCTGTCCCCCTTGCTCTTTGCAATTGCAATGGAGCCATTGGCAGCACGCATTAGGCAACATCATACTGTTAGGGGGATAGGATTTACTCGAAGGGCCTCCTAATTTCATTATACGCAGATGACGTTACATTATACATAAAGGACCCGGTGATGAACATGGCTCCAATCCTCCGGGAATTCATTACATTTGGAGGCCTATCTGGTGTCTCTATAAACTGGGCTAAATCTACTATATTCCCCCTGACTGATGCTACTGCCCCATTTCACACTGATTTCCCACTCAAATGGGCAGATGGGCCGGTGAAATACCTTGGTATATGGCTCAGTAGAAATATGCAGGATATTTGGGACATGAATTACGGGTGCACAGTATCATGGCTGTAAGAAAGGGTCACTGCGTGGACTGGGCTCCCTCTGTCATTAGCTGGGAGAATCGCAATAGCCAAGATGGTGGACTTGCTGAAGTTGTTGTACTTATTCATAAATATTCCGATTCCCCTAACACAAGCATTTTTTAAATCTCTTCGATCTCTGCTTATCTCCATGGTCTGGGCGGGCTGACAGGCACGGATTTCGTGGGAACTTTTGACCCTTCCCTTACACCAGGGTGGGCTGGGAGCCCTGGACATACAATTGTATGCACTGAGTGCACAGACTCAGTTCTTGCATTATTGGGTACACCCAACCCCTTTTCAGCCACACACAGCTGTGGAGATGGATGTTGCGGCGCCGGTCCCTCTCCAGGTAGCATTATATCAGGCCTATAAACGTCCTCGAGATGATATAGATACGGTTGAAACCCTGCGATGGGCATGGGATAAACTAAGGGATATAGCTAAACTGAAAATCTTATATGCCCCGTCAAACCCTTTGGCACACAATCCCATGTTACCCACAATGGGGGAGGGTGAAAGCAGAACACTGCCACAGAAGATGGGTTTGGCTACGTTTGCAGACTTATACCCTGAGGAACTATTTAGGCCCCCCCTGAATCCATAGAGGAGTGGGCAGTGCCCTTCTCCGAACTATTTGTATATTATAAACTCAGGGCTACATGCAGGTCCTTACACGACATGTTCCCAAGCCCTCCACCTACACTACTCGCACTAGAAAACGTGCTCAAGTCAGACTCTCCTCGCAGACTTATTACACGTATTTACAATAATATGCAAAACTCGGCCCCATTGTTGACACCTAAGGTACTACAGGTATGGAATGAGGAGTTACAGACCCCTCTTATGGAAGACCAATGGATTTATTGTTGTACCCAACTCACGGCTCTATCCCCCAACTACAAGCTGCGTTTGATTCATTTGAAGTAGCTCCACAGATTCTATAGGACTCCCTCTCAACTACACCGCATACCTTCAGTAAGTCCCACACAGCAGGATTGCTGAGAAGTTGTCAGAGGCCACGCTCCCTTTCTCCAACACTCTGCAAACGTGCCTCCCAGCACACTACTAGTTGGGGTGTAAAGTCTCCTTGGCCCCGGAAGGACCTTGGGGGCCAAGAAGCCCTCCTGGTACCTCCAGTAAGTCCTACGCAGGGGAATTCCTAAGAGCTGGTCGAAGGCCCGGCACCCTTTCTCCACCACTGTGCAAACATGACTGCTAGTTAAGCAACCTTAGAAATTAACTAAAAACAAACAAAGGTTACAAGGACATTATAGTTAGCAAATAGAATTAAAAAAACCTTTGAAATTCACAAAAAAAACAAAGGTTACAAAGATGTTATAGTTAGGGTCAGATTTTATTTCATACAAAGTCAGAGAAATTCAGCCGTTATAGTTAGCTGAGTTAAGTATAACTTGTGCACCCCCAATGCACTGCTTATGGCCTCACATATTATATCACTAATGACATGGTCAAACCGCACAAAATCAGTAGGTAGTTATACTTAGGACTTAGGACCCAATTTACATGGGAAGAATGTTTTTTCATTTGCCAATAACTCAGTTTGAGGAATCTTCTCGAAATTTTCAAATTTGATACAATGCTCATTTCAGCTGCTGTCTTGAAAGTTTCAGGGTGATCCGTCAAGTGGTAGCTGAGAACCAGGGGGTGCTTAAAAGCTCATTTTCCCCATGTTAATTCCCATATGACCTTTAGATATTGCTACAGCCCGAACTGCTGAACGGATTACACCAAATTTGGAAGGAAGGTAGAAGTTTGGTCCACGGAAGTGCCTTTTTGTGATGTGTTGTAAATCCATTCAATAGTTTCAGAGTTATTTAAAGAAATGCCCAGTTGTATATAAAGGAACGCGGAGGATCCGCGACCCCTCCTGATCTCGTGCTGAGATCTGATTGGCTGTCAACACTTCAACCCAGGAAGTGTTGGCAGCCATCTTGCGACTCGGCTGAACCGAGTCACAGATTATTTTTTTTTTTTTAAAGAAAAGAGGACAGGGTAGAAACACTCTTTGGCACAATGACCACCCCAGGGCCAAAAAAGCATCTACGAATCCCACCAAAAATGTAATTTTAGCCCCCCATTTCTATTTATACATGGCTTACTAAGGCTCCGGAGAACACCACTTCCTAATGCTAAAAATACATGGCCTCGGGGGATGGCGTCCCTGGGGCCAAATACAGCCCAAGGAAGGGGATAACACACGGCCCCTTTCCTTTATAATTAAAAAAATAAAGAAAAGAAAATGCTACCAGCGCAACGCTGGAGGCCCCGCCCCCTTTCTGCACTACTCTGCAATCACGCCTCCTGTCATGCTGCTGGTTGGGGGAATTAAGTACACTTGGCTGCAGCGGATCCTTAGAGGCCAACAAGACCTCTTATTTAACTAGTAATCACTTTTGCAGTGTGGTGGAGAAAGGGGGCAGGCTCTGACTAGCTCTCAGCAATGCCACTGTCTGATACTTACTGGTGGTAACAGAAAGGGTTCCTGGTCTCCAAGGACCCTCAACATCCAAGGGGACTTAATCCCCCAACCAGCAGTTTGCCGGGAGGCATGTTTGCAGAGTGGTAGAAAAAGGGGGCTTGGGGTCCGACAACCTCACAGAAATACCACATTGTGGGACTTACTGGAAGTACCAGGAGAAGTAGTTGGCCCCCAAGGACCCTCGGGAGCCAAGGGGACTTTATTCCCCAACCAGCAGTATACCAGAAGGGGCATTTGCAGAGTGGTGGAGAAAGGGAACATGGCCTCAGAAGTCTTCTCAGCAATCCCGCTGTGTGGGATTTACTGGAGGTAACAGGAGGTCTTGTTTGTCCCCAAGGACCCTTAGCAGCCAATGGGACTTTATTCCCCAACCAGCAGGTGTGCCAAGAGGTGTGTTTGCAGAGTGGTGTGCAAAGGGGCATGGCCTGCAATGAGAACTTATCAATCATGCTATGTGGGACTTATTGGAGGTAATAGGAGGGGTAGTTGGGGGCCAACTAACCCTCTTGTTACCTCCAGTAAGTCCCACACAGTGGAATTGCTAAGAGGTCTTCGGAGGCCACACACACCCTTTCTCCACCACTCTGCAAATGTGCCTCCTGGCACACTACTGGTTAGGGGATTAAGTCCATTTTAGTCCTGAGGGACTTTGGGGGCCAAGAAGCCCTCCTGGTACCTCCTGTAAGTCCTATGCAGCAGAATTCCTGAGTGCTGGTTGGAGGCCTGGCCCCTTCTTGCCACCACTCTGCAAACGCGACTACTAGTTAAAGAAGCATTTGCAATGTAATAGGTCTCGCATTTGCGAGAGTTAGAGCTATTGGCGTTGTAAATGTAAAAGTCTTTTGCTAATGTTTTTTAGTGTGGAGTGGATGTACGTTGTGTGTAGTGGAATTATGTGGTAAGTTGTTCAGTGAAATTATGTGGATAGAAAGAATGTGGTATTTAGTGTATACGAATTATGTAGAGTGGGATTATGTGTTATGGAGAGTAATTATGTGGTATGATAGTCTGTGTTATGGAGTGGTAACCTCAGGTTTAGTCTTCCTCGTTTCCATAGAAGCTAAACTATGAACAGAATGAGACAAAAAAAGAATGAATCACTGAGGAGCACTTCTGGACCTAGTCGAAGGTATGAGCAGGGCCACTGGAATTATGCGATTGTTTGGCTGCACCGACTTTCGCACAAATATACATTTTCTGCATAAGACACATAATCCATCATCTGCTGCCTAATCTGCAGATTTGAACAAAAAAAAGCCTTGTTTCTAGCTCAAACAGCTCAAACGTTACCAAAAATGCAGCGACAAGTGTTACAGCGTGGTGGAAGGTCCTTTGTAAACCTAAAATGGTCACCTGTTACTTATTACTAAATGTGGGTGTTAAATTAGTACTAATGGTGTGCAAGCCACTCCTGCTTCTTTCTGCGCCTCTCTTGCCTCTTTCTGCATTTCTGTTGCTTCTTTCTGCACCTTTCTTTCTTTTTCTGCACTTCTCTTGCCTCTTTCTGCACATCTCTTCTACTTTCTGCACCTCTTTTGCCTTTTTCTGCACCTCTGTTGCCTCTTTCTGCACCTCACTTGCTTCTTTGTGCACCTCTCTTGCCTCTTTCTGCACCTCTCTTGCCTCTTTCTGCACCTCTATTACTTATTTCTGCACTTCTTTTGTTTCTTTCTGCACCTCTCTTTCTTCTTTCTGCACCCCTCTTGCCTCTTTCTCCACACCTCTTCTCCCTTTCTGCATGTCTGTTGCTTCTTTCTGCACTTCTCTTGCCTCTTTCTCCACCCCCTTCTCGCTTTCTGCATCTCTGTTGCTTCTTTCTGCACTTATCTTGTGTCTTTCTGTACCTCTCTTGCTTCTGTCTGCACCCCTTGTGCCTCTTTCTGCACTCCTCTTGACTCTTTCTGCACCTCTGTTCCTTCTTTCTGCACTTCTTTTGTTACTTTCTGCACCTCTCTTGCTTCTTTCTGCACCCCTCTTGCCTCTTTCTCCATCCTTCTTCCTTCTTTCTGCCTTCTGTTGCATCTTTCTGCACCTCTCTTGTCTCTTTCTCCACCCCTGTTCCCTCTTTCTGCACCTCTGTTGCTTCTTTCTGCACCTCTCTTGCTTCTTTGTGCACCCCTCATGCCTCTTTCTGCACCCCTCTTCCCTCTTTTTGCACCCCTCTTGCCTCTTGCCTCTTTCTTCACCTCTGTTGCATCTTTCTGCACTACTCTTGCTTCTTTCAGCACCTCTCTTGCTTCAATCTGCACCACTCTTGCTTCTTTCTGCACCCCTCTTCCATCTTTCTGCACCCATCTTGCCTATTTCTGTACCCCTGTTCCTTCTTTCTGCTCTTCTTTTGTTTCTTTCTGCACCTATCTTGCTTCTTTCTGCACCCCTCTTGCCACTTTCTACACCCCTGTTCCCCTTTTTGCATCTCTGTTGAATCTTTCTGCAATTCTCTTGCCTCTTTTTCCACCCCATATCCCTCTTTCTGCACCTCTGTTGCTTCTTTCAGCACTTCTCTTGCTTCTTTCTGTACCTCTGTCTCTTCTTTCTGCACTCCTCGTGCCTCTTTCACAGCCTCTTCCCTCTTTCTTTAACCCTCTTGCCTCTTTCTGCACCTCTATTTCTTCTTTCTGCACTTCTTTTGTTTCTTTCTGCACCTCTCTTGTTTATTTCTGTATCCCTCTTGCATCTTTCTCCACCCCACTTCCCCCTTTCTGCAGCTCTGTTGCTTCTTTCTGCATCTCTCTTGCTTCTTTCTGCACACCTCATGCCTCTTTCTGCAGTCCTCTTGCCTCTTTCTGCACCTCTGTTGCTTCTTTCTGTACTTCTTTTGTTTCTTTCTGCAAGCCTCTTGCTTCTTTCTGCATCTCTGTTCCTTCTTTCTGCACTTATTTTGTTTCTTTCTGTACCTCTTGCTTCTTTCTGCACCCCTTTTCCTCTTTCTGCACCTTTCATGCCTCCCTCTGCACCTCTGTTCCTTTTTTCTGCACTTCTTTTGTTTCTTTCTACAGCTCTCTTGCTTCTTTCTACACCCCTTGCCTCTTTCTCCACCCCTCTTCCCTCTTTCTGCACCCCTGTTGCCTCTTTCTGCACCCCTGTTACCTCTTTCTGCACCTCTGTTCCTTCTTTCTGCACGTCTCTTGCTTCTTTCTGCACCTTTCTTCCCTCTTTCTACACCTCTCTTCCCTCTTTCTGCACCTCTCTTGCCTCTTTTTGCACCCTTCTTCCCTCTTTTTGCACCTCTGTTGGTTCATTCTGCACCTCTCTTGCCTCTTTCTGTACCACTGTTCCATCTTTCTGCACATCTCTTGCCTGTTTCTGGAACTTTCTTGCCTCTTTTTACAGTTCTCTTGTCTCTTTCTGTACTTCTGTTGCTTCTTTCTGCACTTCTCTTGCCTATTTCTGCACCCCTATTGCCTCTTTTTGCACCTGTCTTGCAAATTTCTGCACCTTTCTTGCCCCTTTCTGCACCCCTCTTCCCTCTTTTTGCACTTCTCTTGCCTCTGGCTGCACCCCTCTTGCCTCTTTCTTTACCTCTGTTCCTTCTTTCTGCACTTTTCTTGCTTCTTTCTGCACCCCTCTCACCTCTTTCTGCACCTCTGTTTCTTCTTTCTGCACTTCTTTTGTTTCTTTCTGCACCTCTCTTGTTTATTTCTGTATCCCTCTTGCATCTTTCTCCACCCCACTTCCCCCTTTCTGCAGCTCTGTTGCTTCTTTCTGCATCTCTCTTGCTTCTTTCTGCACACCTCATGCCTCTTTCTGCAGTCCTCTTGCCTCTTTCTGCACCTCATGTTGCTTCTTTCTGTACTTCTTTTGTTTCTTTCTGCAAGCCTCTTGCTTCTTTCTGCATCTCTGTTCCTTCTTTCTGCACTTATTTTGTTTCTTTCTGTACCTCTTGCTTCTTTCTGCACCCCTTTTCCTCTTTCTGCACCTTTCATGCCTCCCTCTGCACCTCTGTTCCTTTTTTCTGCACTTCTTTTGTTTCTTTCTACAGCTCTCTTGCTTCTTTCTACACCCCCTTGCCTCTTTCTCCACCCCTCTTCCCTCTTTCTGCACCCCTGTTGCCTCTTTCTGCACCCCTGTTACCTCTTTCTGCACCTCTGTTCCTTCTTTCTGCGCATCTCTTTGTTCTTTCTGCACCTTTCTTCCCTCTTTCTAAACCTCTCTTCCCTCTTTCTGCACCTCTCTTGCCTCTTTTTGCACCCTTCTTCCCTCTTTTTGCACCTCTGTTGGTTCATTCTGCACCTCTCTTGCCTCTTTCTGTACCACTGTTCCATCTTTCTGCACATCTCTTGCCTGTTTCTGGAACTTTCTTGCCTCTTTTTACAGTTCTCTTGTCTCTTTCTGTACTTCTGTTGCTTCTTTCTGCACTTCTCTTGCCTATTTCTGCACCCCTATTGCCTCTTTTTGCACCTGTCTTGCAAATTTCTGCACCCTTCTTGCCCCTTTCTGCACCCCTCTTCCCTCTTTTTGCACTTCTCTTGCCTCTGGCTGCACCCCTCTTGCCTCTTTCTTTACCTCTGTTCCTTCTTTCTGCACTTTTCTTGCTTCTTTCTGCACCCCTCTCACCTCTTTCTGCACCTCTGTTGCTTCTTTCTGCACTTCTCTTGCTTCTTTCTGCACCTCTCTTGCAACTTTCTGCACCCCTCGTGCCTCTGTTTGTACCTCTCTTGCCTCTTTCTGCTCCTCTCTTGCCTCTTTCTGCACCTCTTTTGCTTTTTTCTGTACTTCTCTAGCCTCTTTCTGCACCCCTCTTGCCTCTGTGCTCCTCTGTTGATTCTTTCTGTATCTCTTTTGCCTCTGTGTGCACCCCTGTTTCCTCTTTGTGCACCTCTTTTGCCTGTTTCTGCAACTCTCTTGCCTTTTTCTGCACTTTTCTTGCCTCTTTGTGCACCTCTTTTGCTTCCTTCTGCACTTCTCTTGCATTTTTCTGCACCCCTCTTGCCTCTTTCTGCATCTCTGTTGCTTCTTTCTACACTTCTCTTGCTTCTTTCTACACCTCTCTTGCTTTTTTCTGCACCCCTTGTGCCTCTTTCTGCACTCTTCTTCCCTTTTTCTGCACATCTCTTGGTTCTGTCTGCACTGCTCTTGCCTCTTTCTGCACCCCTCTTGCCTCTTTCTGCACCTCTTTTGCTTCTTTCTGCACTTCTCTTGCCTCTTTTTGCACCCCTCTTGCCTCTTTCTGCACCTCTGTTGCTTCCTTCTGAACTTCTCTTGCCTCTTTCTGCACCCCTCTTTCCTCTTTCTGCATACCTGTTGCTTCTTTCTGCACTTCTCTTGCTTCTTTCTACACCTCTCTTGCTTCTTTCTGCATCCCTCGTGCCTCTTTCTGAACCCTTCTTCCCTTTTCCTAGACATCTCTTGCCTCTTTCTGCACCTCTCTTGCCTCTTTCTGCACCTCTCTTGCCGCTTTCTGCACCCCTCTTGCCTCTTTCTGCACCTCTTTTGCTTGTTTCTGTACTTCTTTTGCATCTTTCTGTACCCCTCTTGCCTCCTTCTGCACCTCTGTTATTTCTTTCTGCACTACTCTTGCTTCTTTCTGCACCTCTCTTGCAAATTTCTACCCCTCTTGCCTCTTTCTGTGACCCTCTTGCCTCCTTCTGCACCCCTGTTTGTTCTTTCTGCATTGCTCTTGCTTCTTTCTGCACCTCTTTTGCCTGTTTCTGCAACTCTATTGCCTCTTTCTGCACTTCTCTTGCCTCCTTCTGCACCTCTTTTGCTTCTTTATGCACTTCTCTTGCCTCTTTCTGTACCCCTCTTGCCTCTTTCTGCACCTCTGCATTACTGTTCATTCTTTCTGCACTTCTCTTGCCTCTTTCTGCACCTATGTTGCTTCTTTCAGCACGTCTCTTGCCTCTTTCTGCACCTCTCGTGCCTCTTTCTGCACACACAGAGCTACTTTAAAACTGACCTGAGGCTCAGCAGTGCACACATGCAAGTGCAGAAAAGGGCTGCTGGCCTCTAAACTGCTATTCTAGGGATTAGAGGTAGTTTTAATCCCCCTGCCCTAATATGTACTAGGGCCTTACAGGGGAGGTCATGCTAATCATAGGGGTACCCCAACCCATAGTGTACCCTAGTGTATGTAGGTGTTTCTTACTATTTTCTAAGTGTCTTTCAGCAAAGCACTGACTCCAGGCCTGGTTAGGCAGAGCCCAGGATCAGTCAGAGTCAGTTCCCACCAGTACCAGTCAGCAAAAAGTTGGGGGGTGCCCAGGACACGGGATGACTTTGCACCAAGGCATCTTTCTGCACCTCTGTTGGTCCTTTCTGTGCCTTTCTTCCTCTTTCTGCACATGCCCTACCTCAGTAGGCATAGTTAGAAATTAGCATTTAAAAAACCTTTGAAATTCACTGAAAAAACTATAGGTTTCAGGGACATTATCGTTAGAAATTATCATTTAAAAAACCATAGAAATTCACTGAAAAAACCATAGGTTTCAGGGACGTTATAGTTAGAAATGAGCAGTTAGAAAACCATAGCAATTCACTGTAAAAAACCACGGGTTTCAGGGACATTATAGTTAGTTGGACATTTCACTCGTACAAAACCAGAGAAATTTGGCCGTTATAGTTAGTTGAGCTAAGTATAACTCGCGCCGCCGCAATGCACTGCTGATGACATCACATATTACATCACTCATGACATGGTCAGTGACATTACTCATGACATCACTCATGACATCTCAAATGACATCACTGATGACATCATCCACGTGATAATCTGATGCACCTCCTCACACCCTAAGATAACCTTTGATACAGCTACTCTAAAATACAGACTACCTTTCTCGAAACTATAGACACACCAATACCAATTACTACATACCCACTCACTGATTCCTAGGTCTACACACATATCTACTCACTCACCCATACAGTCACTCATACATGCAGTCACTCATCAATACAGCCACTATCATATGCACTCATATACCTATACAGACACTCACACACCGCCACTCACCCATAGAGTTACTTACACAGCTAGTCAGTCCTGCAAAAATCAATCACACTCCCATTTACTCACCTATACAGTTATGCACACACCACCTCACTTATTCACACAGATACTAACACATACTTACTCTCTTATACAATCACTGACACAAGCACACACTCATCCACACAGCCACTCTCACAATCACTCACTCTCACATATAGTCATTTATATACTCCAACACTCACATATACTGCCTTTCACATATGTAGTTACTCACACATGTACTACTGAGACATCCATTCACTCACCAACACAGCCATACACACACTCACCCACCCATACAGCCCCTCACAGATGCACTTTGAACCCATATACTCAGTGAATCACCCACTCACACATCCATGCAGTGAGTCACACATACCCCACCCACCCACACAGACACTCAGGCACCCATACAGATATTCAGACAACCAATCAATAACCCATATAGACACTCATGTTGCTACTCACAAACCCATGCAGCTGCTTACACACCAACAGACAGACTGATACAGACATTCACATAGTTTAGTCACTAACCCATGCATTCAGTAAGACACGTTCAATCACTCACTTATACAGTCAGTCACGCACCTACTAAATCATCCATTCAGACAGTCATACACCCACTCATTCTTCAATACACCTTGGCCTATATATATATAAAACATATTTAAACTTTACAGAAACACACAGTCACTGGATGATGTCATCAGTGATGTCATATGAGATGTCATCAGTGATGTCATCAGTGATGTCACTGACCATGTCATGAGAGATGTAATATGTGATGTCATCAGCAGTGCATTGCGGGGGCGCGAGTTATAGTAAGCTCAACTAACTATAACAGCCGAATTTCTCTGGTTTTGTACGAGTGAAATGTCCAACTAACTTTAACGTCCCTAAAACCTGTGTTTTTTTAAGTGAATTTCTACAGTTTTTTTAAATGCTAATTTCTAACTATAACGTCCCTGAAACCTGTGTTTTTTCAGTGAATTTCAAAGGTTTTTTTAAATGCTAATTTCTAACTATAACGTCCCTAAAACCTATGGTTTTTTAGTGAATTTCAAAGGTTTTTTAAATGCTAATTCCTAACTATAATGTCCCAAAAATGCTTTCTAAATTTTTAAACTTTTATAAAAATAATGTGATGTTTTATCCTTTTTAAAATATGCATTTACATATTTTTTTTTTATTTTGAAAGTGAGATTTGCGTACCGATCGTGTATCAGTCCCGGTGGGTGCACAAATCCAAGAATTTTGCCACCATGTTGGTTAAGTCGTGCACGATATGCGTACGGTATGCAAAGGGTGCGCGGTTCTCATTTTTCTTTTTTTAATAATTTTAAATACATGATATATACTATAAATTTATTAGATCAATCATATATGGTTTATTCTATGAGTTATAAAAGTAATATTTACTTAAATAATATGGATGTTAAACATCTTATAACAAAGTTATGGGAGCTGCGACGGTCCTGCGCAAAGTCACGTACGTATTTCCGGGGGTCGCGTCAGGTGCGCGAATCCACTGCAAATTATTTTGTTTTAAAAGTATATGGGCCATATGTATCATTCCAAATTGCGATCGCAAACGCCGAAATTCGCAGAATTTTGGCGTTTGCGATCGCAATTGGGCTTAGTGGTATGTATAAATCAAAAACTGCCTCGCAAAATAAGGAATCGCAAAATTTGCGATTCCCTATTTTGCGATTGCATTTAAGGAATCTCAAATTGCGATTCTTTAAATGCAATGTAAGAAGCACAAAAAAGTGCAATTTGGCCTTAAGGAATCGCAAATTACCACCAACTTCAAGTTGGTGGTAATTTGCGATTTCTTTGAAAATTCACTTTTTGCATTTTCAAAGTGCAATGTGGTGTACATACATGCCCTTAGGGCATGTATGTGCACCACATGTGCACCCATGCTTATTTCAGGGGTGCAACAGGGTGTCCTTTTGACACCCTTGCAACCTTGAAATTGCATTCTCAATTTGCGATTCTCTAATTGCTACTCGCAAATTGAGAATGTCTTCCCATTCATTCCAATGGGCCTCTAGGCCCATAGGAATGAATGGGGAGGGTTTCCTTAATTGCGAATCGCACTTTGCGATTCGCAATTAAGGAATATGTAGGAAGTTGCAATTTTTTTTGCAAATCCTATATACATCTCGTTTTGCGATTCTCAAATAGCGATTCTCAAAAATTCGCTATTTGAGAATCGCAAAACCTAACTTTGATACATATGGCCCTATGTATCTAACTTTACTATATATATTATACCAAGAGAATAATATACACAATTGTAAATATCGTATATTTGTAACTGGTAGAAAGATATATTATTGTTAAATATATTTTTGGGGAATCGCGTCGGGTGCGCGACGGTTGCGCTTCGGGTGCGCGCATCCTATGTGACTTCAAAAGAAAGCATTTCATTGGTTAAGAAGCTTTTTATTCTAGAACTTGCAGGACCTCACCCAAATTTTTCATTCTTCCAACAACATCTACAGAGACACAGCTCTTGTGTTTTCTGCTCTTCTTTTTTGCATGTTTTGGTGTTTTTTTTTACATCAACAAAAAATGGCTTCTTCAAATCCGTCTCAACAGCTTCCTGCAGAAGAAGAAGAAAACTTGGAAGAACCAGTAAAGCAGAGGTACGAGAGCACCGTATGGGCCTTTTTTTCAAAACTTGCTGGTGAAAAGCAGGTCAACGCACGTAAGGTGATGTGCACTATCTGCGACAATGTCCTCTCACGTGGATCAGAAAAAAACTATTCGTGTGGCACATCTTCGATGCTTAAACACCTGCAGACAATGCATCCATGGCGTCTTGCATGAGAACAACATCGTCGTGACCTTCAAAAACAGGCATCATAAGACGACCAAGTTGCAGGTCCTAGCACCTCATCAGGTTCTTCCACTACTCAAAGAACCCATATCGTGCCTGAGTTCGCTGGACTTGAGCAGCGTTGCATTAAATGCAAAAAAGTTCTTTGCTATGGAGAGCAAAGTTTCAATAGTTGTCTCCGTTCATTCTGTTGATTTTTTCATTTAAAAAAAAACACCCAAAAAACCAAAAGAATTCAAAAAACACCAAAAAATTATAAAAGAAAAAAAAATGGTTCTTGTTAGAACTGCCTATTTGGTTAAAAATAGACAAATTTGTATGTGTTGTATGGAGAAGTGCATGGGAAGTGCATGTGTGATTGCATGAGTGCATGTGTAGTGCCTGGGTGATTGGAGAAGTGCATGTGTACTGCCTGAGTGATTGCATGAGTGCAGGGAAAGTGCCTGAGTGTATGGATGAGTGCATGGATAGTGCCTAAGTGATTGCATGAGTGCATGGATAGTGCCTGGGTGATTGGAGGAAAGTGCCTGATTGTATGGATGAGTGCATGGATAGTGCCTAAGTGATTGCATGAGTGCATGGATAGTGCTTGGGTGATTGCATGAGTGCAGGGAAAGTGCATGAGTGCATGGATGAGTGCAAGGGTAGTGCCTGGGTGTTTGTATACGTGCATGGGTAGTGGCTGGGTGATTGAAGGAGTGCATGGGTAATGCCTGGGTGATTGGATGAGTGCAGGGGTAGTGCCTGGGTGATTGGAGGAGTGGATAGGTAGTGTCTAAGTAGTTGAAGGAGTGCATGGGTAATGCCTGGGTGATTGCATGAGGGCAGGGGTAATGGCTGGGTGATTGAAGGAGTGCATGGGTAGTGCCTGGGTGATTGCATGAGTGCAGGGGTAATGGCTGGGTGATTGAAGGAGTGCATGGGTAATGACTGGGTGATTGCATGAGTGCAGGGGTAATGTTTGGGTGATTGGAGGCATGCATGGGTATACTGCCTGAGTGATTAAAGGAGTGCATGGGTAGTGCCTGGGTTATTGCATGAGTGCATAGGTAGTGCCTGGTTAATTGCATGAGTGCAGGGGTAGTGCCTGGGTGATTACATGAGTGCATAGGTAGTGCCTGGGTGATTTTAAAAGTGCATGGGTACTGGCTGGGTGATTAGAGGAGTGCATGGATAGTGCCTGGGTGATTGGAGGAGTGCAAGCATAGTGCCTGGGTGATAGGAGGAGTGCAGGGGTAATGACTGGGTGACTGGAGGAATACATGGGTAATACCTGAGTGATTAGATGAGTGCATAGGTAGTGTCTGGGTTATTGCATGAGTGCATAGGTAGTGGCTGGGTGATTGGAGGAGTGCATGGGTAGTGCCTGCTTGATTAGAGGAGTGCATGGGTAGTACCTGGGTGATTGTATGAGTGCATGGGTAGTACCTGGGTGATTGGAGAAGTACATGTGTACTGCCCAAGTGATTGCATGAGTGCAGAGGTAGTGTATGGATGAGTGCATGGGTAGTGCCTGAGTGATTGCATGAGTGCATGGGTAGTGGCTGGGTGATTGGAGAAGTGCATGGGTAGTGCCTAGGTTATTGCATGAGCGCATGGGTAGTGCTTGGGTGATTGGAGGAGTGCAAGGGTAGTTCCTGGGTTATTGCATGAGTGCATAGGTAGTGCCTGGGTTATTGCATGAGTGCAGGGGTAGTGCCTGTGTGATTGGAGCAGTGCATAGGTAGTGCCTGGATGATTGGAAGACTGCATGGGTAGTACTTGGGTGATTGCATGAGTGCATGGGTAGTACCTGGGTGATTGGGAAGTACATGTGTACTGCTTAAGTAATTGCATGATTGCAGAGGAAGTGCCTGAGTGCATGTATGAGTGCATGGGTAGTGCCTGAGTGATTGTAAGAGTGCATGGGTAGAGCCTGGGTGATTGGAGGAGTGCATGGGTAGTGCCTGGGTTATTGCATGAGTGCATAGGTAGTGCCTGGGTGATTACATGAGTGCAGGGGTAGTGCCTGGGTGATTGGAGGAGTGCATAGATAGTGCCTGGGTGATTGGAGGAGTGCATGGGTAATGCCTGGGTGATTGCATGAGTGCAGGGGTAATGGCTCGAGGATTGTAGGAGTGCATGGGTAATGCCCGGGTGATTGCTGAGTGCAGGAGTAATGTCTGGGTGATTGCATGAGTGTAGGGGTAGTGCCTGGGTGATTGGAGGAGTGCATAGGTAGTGCCTGGGTGATTTTATAAGTGCATGGGAACTGGCTGGGTGATTGGAGGAGTGCATGGATAATGCCTGGGTGATAGGAGGAGTGCAAGGGTAGTGCCTGGGTGATTGGAGGAGTGCATGGGTAATGCCTGGGTGATTGCATGAGTGCAGGGGTAATGGCTCGAGGATTGTAGGAGTGCATGGGTAATGCCCGGGTGATTGCTGAGTGCAGGAGTAATATCTGGGTGATTGCATGAGTGTAGGGGTAGTGCCTGGGTGATTGGAGGAGTGCATAGGTAGTGCCTGGGTGATTTTATAAGTGCATGGGCAGTGGCTGGGTAATTGAAGGAGTGCATGGGTAATGCCTGGGTGATTGCATGAGTGCATGGGTAATGTGTGGGTGATTGGAGGAGTGGATGGGTACTGCCTGAGAGTTTAAAGGAGTGCATAGGTATTGCCTGGGTAATTGCATGAGTGCACAGGTAATGTCTGGGTGATTGGAGGAGTGCATGGGTACTGCCTGAGTGATTGAAGGAGTGCATGGGTAATGCCTGGGTGATTGCATGAGTGCAGGGGTAATGTCTGGGTAATTGGAAGAGTGCACGGGTAATGCCTGGGTACATGGAAGAGTGCATGGGTAGTGCCTGGGTGATTGGAGGAGTGCATGGGTAGTGTGTGGGTGATTGAAGAAGTGCAAGGGCAGTGCCTGGGTTATTGCATGAGTGCATAGGGAGTGCCTGGGTGATTGGAGGAGTGCATGAGTAGTACCTGGGTGATTGCATGAGTGCATGGGAAGTGCCTGGATGATTGGAAGACTGCATATGTAGTGCCTGGGTGATTGCATGAGTGCAGCAGAAGTGCCTGAGTGCATGTATTAGTGCATGGGTAGTGCCTGAGTTATTGCATGAGTGCATGAGTAGTGTCTGGGTGATTGGAGGAGTGCATGTGTAGTGCCTGGGTTATTGCACGAGTGCAAAGGTAATGTCTGGGTGATTGCATGAGAGCAGGTGTAGTGCCTGGGTGATTGCATGAGTGCATAGGTAGTACCTGGGTGATTTTATAAGTACATGGGTACTGGCTGGGTGATTGGAGGAGTGCATTGATACTGCTGGGGTGATTGGAGGAATGCAAGTGTAGTGCCTGGGTGATTGAAGGAGTGCATGGATAATGCCTGGGTGATTGCATGAGTGCAGGGGTAATATCTGGGTGATTGGAGGAGTGCATGGGTAATGCCTGGGTGATTGCATCAGTGCAGGGGTAATGTCTGGGTGATTGGGGGAGTGCATGGGTACTACCCTAGTGATTGGAGGAGTGCATGGGTAGTGTCTGGGTTACTGCATGAGTGCATAGGTAGTGCCTGGGTGATCAGAGGAGTGCATGGGTAGTGCCTGGGAGATTGTATGAGTGCATGGGTAGTACCTGGGTGATTGGAGGAGTACAGGTGTACTGCCCAAGTGATTGCATGAGTGAAGAAGAAGTGCCTGAGTGCATGGATGAGTACCCAGGTAGTGCCTGAGTGATTGCATGAGTGCATGGGTAGTTGCTGGGTGATTGGAGGACTGCATTGGTAGTGCTTGAGTTATTGCATGAGTGCATGGGTAGTGCCTGGATGATTGGAGGAGTGCAAGGGTAGTGCCTGGGTTCTTGCATGAGTGCATAGGTAGTGCCTGGTTGATTGCATGAGTGCTGGGGTAGTGCATGGGTGATTGGAGCAGTGCATACGTAGTGCCTGGATGAATAGAAGACTGCATGGGTAGTGCTCGGGTGATTGCATGAGTGCAGCAGAAGTGCCTGAGTGCATCTATGAGTGTATGGTTAGTGCCTGAGTGATTGCATGAGTACATGGGTAGTGCCTGGGTGATTGGAGGAGTGCATTGGTAGTGCCTGGGTTATTGCATGAGTGCATAGGTAGTGCCTGGGTGATTGCATGAGTGCAGGGGTAGTGCTTGGGTGATTGGAGGAGTGTATAGGTAGTGCCTGGGTGATTTTATAAGTGCATGGATACCAGCTTGGTGATTGGAGGATTAGAAGTCTGCATGGGTAGTGCTCGGGTGATTGCATGAGTGCAGAAGAAGTGCCTGAGTGCATCTATGAGTGCATGGTTAGTGCCTGAGTGATTGCATGAGTGCATCAGTAGTGCCTGTGTGATTGAAGGAGTGCATGGGTAATGACTGGGTGATTGCATGAGTGCAGGGGTAATGTTTGGGTGATTGGAGGCGTGCATGGGTATACTGCCTGAGTGATTAAAGGAGTGCATGGGTAGTGCCTGGGTTATTGCATGAGTGCATAGGTAGTGCCTGGTTGATTGCATGAGTGCAGGGGTAGTGCCTGGGTGATTACATGAGTGCATAGGTAGTGCCTGGGTGATTTTAAAAGTGCATGGGTACTGGCTGGGTGATTAGAGGAGTGCATGGATAGTGCCTGGGTGATTGGAGGAGTGCAAGCATAGTGCCTGGGTGATAGGAGGAGTGCATGGGTAATGCCTGGGTGATTGCATGAGTGCAGGGGTAATGTCTGGGTTATTGGAGGAATACATGGGTAATACCTGAGTGATTAGATGAGTGCATAGGTAGTGTCTGGGTTATTGCATGAGTGCATAGGTAGTGGCTGGGTGATTGGAGGAGTGCATGTGTAGTGCCTGCTTGATTAGAGGAGTGCATGGGTAGTACCTGGGTGATTGTATGAGTGCATGGGTAGTACCTGGGTAATTGGAGAAGTACATGTGTACTGCCCAAGTGATTGCATGAGTGCAGAGGTAGTGCCTGAGTGTATGGATGAGTGCATGGGTAGTGCCTGAGTGATTGCATGAGTGCATGGATAGTGGCTGGGTGATTGGAGAAGTGCATGGGTAGTGCCTAGGTTATTGCATGAGCGCATGGGTAGTGCTTGGGTGATTGGAGGAGTGCAAGGGTAGTTCCTGGGTTATTGCATGAGTGCATAGGTAGTGCCTGGGTTATTGCATGAGTGCAGGGGTAGTGCCTGTGTGATTGGAGCAGTGCATAGGTAGTGCCTGGATGATTGGAAGACTGCATGGGTAGTACCTGGGTGATTGGGAAGTACATGTGTACTGCTTAAGTCATTGCATGATTGCAGAGGAAGTGCCTGAGTGCATGTATGAGTGCATGGGTAGTGCCTGAGTGATTGTAAGAGTGCATGGGTAGAGCCTGGGTGATTGGAGGAGTGCATGGGTAGTGCCTGGGTTATTGCATGAGTGCATAGGTAGTGCCTGGGTGATTGCATGAGTGCAGGGGTAGTGCCTGGGTGATTGGAGGAGTGCATAGGTAGTGCCTGGGTGATTGGAGGAGTGCATGGGTAATGCCTGGGTGATTGCATGAGTGCAGGGGTAATGGCTTGAGGATTGTAGGAGTGCATGGGTAATGCCCGGGTGATTGCTGAGTGCAGGAGTAATGTCTGGGTGATTGCATGAGTGTAGGGGTAGTGCATGGGTGATTGGAGGAGTGCATAGGTAGTGCCTGGGTGATTTTATAAGTGCATGGGAACTGGCTGGGTGATTGGAGGAGTGCATGGATAATGCCTGGGTGATAGGAGGAGTGCAAGGGTAGTGCCTGGGTGATTGGAGGAGTGCATGGGTAATGCCTGGGTGATTGGAGGAGTGCATGGGTAATGCCTGGGTGATTGCATGAGTGCAGGGGTAATGGCTCGAGGATTGTAGGAGTGCATGGGTAATGCCCGGGTGATTGCTGAGTGCAGGAGTAATATCTGGGTGATTGCATGAGTGTAGGGGTAGTGCCTGGGTGATTGGAGGAGTGCATAGGTAGTGCCCGGGTGATTTTATAAGTGCATGGGCAGTGGCTGGGTAATTGAAGGAGTGCATGGGGAATGCTTGGGTGATTGCATGAGTGCATGGGTAATGTGTGGGTGATTGGAGGAGTGGATGGGTACTGCCTGAGTGATTAAAGGAGTGCATAGGTATTGCCTGCGTACTTGCATGAGTGCACAGGTAATGTCTGGGTGATTGGAGGAGTGCATGGGTACTGCCTGAGTGATTGAAGGAGTGCATGGGTAATGCCTGGGTGATTGCATGAGTGCAGGGGTAATGTCTGGGTAATTGGAAGAGTGCACGGGTAATGCCTGGGTACATGGAAGAGTGCATGGGTAGTGCCTGGGTGATTGGAGGAGTGCATAGGTAGTGCCTGGATAATTTTATAAGTGCATGGGTAGTCGCTGGGTGATTGGAGGAGTGCATGGGTAGTGTGTGGGTGATTGAAGAAGTGCAAGGGCAGTGCCTGGGTTATTGCATGAGTGCATAGGGAGTGCCTGGGTGATTGGAGGAGTGCATGAGTAGTACCTGGGTGATTGCATGTTTGCATGGGAAGTGCCTGGATGATTGGAAGACTGCATATGTAGTGCCTGGGTGATTGCATGAGTGCAGCAGAAGTGCCTGAGTGCATGTATGAGTGCATGGGTAGTGCCTGAGTTATTGCATGAGTGCATGAGTAGTGTCTGGGTGATTGTAGGAGTGCATGTGTAGTGCCTGGGTTATTGCATGAGTGCAAAGGTAATGTCTGGGTGATTGCATGAGTGCAGGTGTAGTGCCTGGGTGATTGCATGAGTGCATAGGTGGTACCTGGGTGATTTTATAAGTACATGGGTACTGGCTGGGTGATTGGAGGAGTGCATTGATACTGCTGGGGTGATTGGAGGAATGCAAGTGTAGTGCCTGGGTGATTGAAGGAGTGCATGGATAATGCCTGGGTGATTGCATGAGTGCAGGGGTAATATCTGGGTGATTGGAGGAGTGCATGGGTAATGCCTGGGTGATTGCATGAGTGCAGGGGTAATGTCTGGGTGATTGGGGGAGTGCATGGGTACTACCCGAGTGATTGGAGGAGTGCATGGGTAGTGTCTGGGTTACTGCATGAGTGCATAGGTAGTGCCTGGGTGATCAGAGGAGTGCATGGGTAGTGCCTTGGAGATTGTATGAGTGCATGTGTAGTACCTGGGTGATTGGAGGAGTACAGGTGTACTGCCCAAGTGATTGCATGAGTGAAGAAGAAGTGCCTGAGTGCATGGATGAGTACCCAGGTAGTGCCTGAGTGATTGCATGAGTGCATAGGTAGTGCCTGGATGATTGGAGGAGTGCAAGGGTAGTGCTTGAGTTATTGCATGAGTGCATGGGTAGTGCCTGGATGATTGGAGGAGTGCAAGGGTAGTGCCTG
Organism: Calotriton arnoldi; assembly: GCA_963921515.1. Lineage (NCBI taxonomy): Eukaryota > Metazoa > Chordata > Amphibia > Caudata > Salamandridae > Calotriton > Calotriton arnoldi. The sequence continues at coordinate 86,946 of CAWUFW010014027.1, forward strand.
GGTTATTGCATGAGTGCATAGGTAGTGCCTGGTTGATTGCATGAGTGCTGGGGTAGTGCATGGGTGATTGGAGCAGTGCATACGTAGTGCCTGGATGAATAGAAGAGTGCATGGGTAGTGCTCGGGTGATTGCATGAGTGCAGCAGAAGTGCCTGAGTGCATCTATGAGTGTATGGTTAGTGCCTGAGTGATTGCATGAGTACATGGGTAGTGCCTGGGTGATTGGAGGAGTGCATTGGTAGTGCCTGGGTTATTGCATGAGTGCATAGGTAGTGCCTGGGTGATTGCATGAGTGCAGGGGTAGTGCTTGGGTGATTGGAGGAGTGTATAGGTAGTGCCTGGGTGATTTTATAAGTGCATGGATACCAGCTTGGTGATTGGAGGATTAGAAGTCTGCATGGGTAGTGCTCGGGTGATTGCATGAGTGCAGACGAAGTGCCTGAGTGCATGGTTAGTGCCTGAGTGATTGCATGAGTGCATGAGTAGTGCCTGGGTGATTGAAGGAGTGCATGGGTAATGACTGGGTGATTGCATGAGTGCAGGGGTAATGTTTGGGTGATTGGAGGCGTGCATGGGTATACTGCCTGAGTGATTAAAGGAGTGCATGGGTAGTGCCTGGGTTATTGCATGAGTGCATAGGTAGTGCCTGGTTGATTGCATGAGTGCAGGGGTAGTGCCTGGGTGTTTACATGAGTGCATAGGTAGTGCCTAGGTGATTTTAAAAGTGCATGGGTACTGGCTGGGTGATTAGAGGAGTGCATGGATAGTGCCTGGGTGATTGGAGGAGTGCAAGCGTAGTGCCTGGGTGATAGGAGGAGTGCATGGGTAATGCCTGGGTGATTGCATGAGTGCAGGGGTAATGTCTGGGTGATTGGAGGAGTGCATGGGTAATGCCTGGGTGATTGCATGAGTGCAGGGGTAATGGCTCGAGGATTGTAGGAGTGCATGGGTAATGCCCGGGTGATTGCTGAGTGCAGGAGTAATGTCTGGGTGATTGCATGAGTGTAGGGGTAGTGCCTGGGTGATTGGAGGAGTGCATAGGTAATGCCTGGGTGATTTTATAAGTGCATGGAAACTGGCTGGGTGATTGGAGGAGTGCATGGATAATGCCTGAGTGATTGGAGGAGTGCAAGGGTAGTGCCTGGGTTTTGCATGAGTGCATAGGTAGTGCCTGGGTGATTGCATGAGTGCAGGGGTAGTGCCTGGGTGATTGGAGGAGTGCAAGGGTAGTGCCTGGGTGATTATATAAGTGCATGGGCAGTGGCTGGGTAATTGAAGGAGTGCATGGGTAATGCCTGGGTGATTGCATGAGTGCAGGGGTAATGTGTGGGTGATTGGAGGAGTGGATGGGTACTGCCTGAGTGATTAAAGGAGTGCATAGGTATTGCCTGGGTAATTGCATGAGTGCACAGGTAATGTCTGGGTGATTGGAGGAGTGCATGGGTACTGCCGGAGTGATTGAAGGAGTGCATGGGTAATGCCTGGGTGATTGCATGAGTGCAGGGGTAATGTCTGGGTAATTGGAAGAGTGCACGGGTAATGCCTGGGTACATGGAAGAGTGCATGGGTAGTGCCTGGGTGATTGGAGGAGTGCATAGGTAGTGCCTGGATAATTTTATAAGTGCATGGGTAGTCGCTGGGTGATTGGAGGAGTGCATGGGTAGTGTGTGGGTGATTGAAGAAGTGCAAGGGCAGTGCCTGGGTTATTGCATGAGTGCATAGGGAGTGCCTGGGTGATTGGAGGAGTGCATGAGTACTACCTGGGTTATTGCATGAGTGCATGGGAAGTGCCTGGATGATTGGAAGACTGCATATGTAGTGCCTGGGTGATTGCATGAGTGCAGCAGAAGTGCCTGAGTGCATGTATGAGTGCATGGGTAGTGCCTGAGTTATTGCATGAGAGCATGAGTAGTGTCTTGGTGATTGTAGGAGTGCATGTGTAGTGCCTGGGTTATTGCACGAGTGCAAAGGTAATGTCTGGGTGATTGCATGAGTGCAGGTGTAGTGCCTGGGTGATTGCATGAGTGCATAGGTAGTACCTGGGTGATTTTATAAGTGCATGGGTACTGGCTGGGTGATTGGAGGAGTGCATTGATACTGCTGGGGTGATTGGAGGAATGCAAGTGTAGTACCTTGGTGATTGCAGGAGTGCATGGATAATGCCTGGGTGATTGCATGAGTGCAGGGGTAACATCTGGGTGATTGGAGGAGTGCATGGGTAATGCCTGGGTGATTGCATGAGTGCAGGGGTAATGTCTGGGTGATTGGGGGAGTGCATGGGTACTACCCGAGTGATTGGAGGAGTGCATGGGTAGTGTCTGGGTTACTGCATGAGTGCATAGGTAGTGCCTGGGTGATCAGAGGAGTGCATGGGTAGTGCCTGAGTTATTGCATGAGTGCATAGGTAGTGCCTGGATGAATAGAAGACTGCATGGGTAGTGCTCGTGTGATTGCATGAGTGCAGCAGAAGTGCCTGAGTGCATCTATGAGTGTATGGTTAGTGCCTGAGTGATTGCATGAGTACATGGGTAATGCCTGGGTGAATGGAGGAGTGCATTGGTAGTGCCTGGGTTATTGCATGAGTGCATAGGTAGTGCCTGGGTGATTGCATGAGTGCAGGGGTAGTGCTTGGGTGATTGGAGGAGTGTATAGGTAGTGCCTGGGTGATTTTATAAGTGCATGGATACCAGCTTGGTGATTGGAGGATTAGAAGTCTGCATGGGTAGTGCTCGGTTGATTGCATGAGTGCAGAAGAAGTGCCTGAGTGCATCTATGAGTGCATGGTTAGTGCCTGAGTGATTGCATGAGTGCATGAGTAGTGCCTGGGTGATTGAAGGAGTGCATGGGTAATGACTGGGTGATTGCATGAGTGCAGGGGTAATGTTTGGGTGATTGGAGGCGTGCATGGGTATACTGCCTGAGTGATTAAAGGAGTGCATGGGTAGTGCCTGGGTTATTGCATGAGTGCATAGGTAGTGCCTGGTTGATTGCATGAGTGCAGGGGTAGTGCCTGGGTGATTACATGAGTGCATAGGTAGTGCCTAGGTGATTTTAAAAGTGCATGGGTACTGGCTGGGTGATTAGAGGAGTGCATGGATAGTGCCTGGGTGATTGGAGGAGTGCAAGCGTAGTGCCTGGGTGATAGGAGGAGTGCATGGGTAATGCCTGGGTGATTGCATAAGTGCAGGGGTAATGGCTCGAGGATTGTAGGAGTGCATGGGTAATGCCCGGGTGATTGCTGAGTGCAGGAGTAATGTCTGGGTGATTGCATGAGTGTAGGGGTAGTGCCTGGGTGATTGGAGGAGTGCATAGGTAATGCCTGGGTGATTTTATAAGTGCATGGAAACTGGCTGGGTGATTGGAGGAGTGCATGGATAATGCCTGAGTGATTGGAGGAGTGCAAGGGTAGTGCCTGGGTTTTTGCATGAGTGCATAGGTAGTGCCTGGGTGATTGCATGAGTGCAGGGGTAGTGCCTGGGTGATTGGAGGAGTGCAAGGGTAGTGCCTGGGTGATTATATAAGTGCATGGGCAGTGGCTGGGTAATTGAAGGAGTGCATGGGTAATGCCTGGGTGATTGCATGAGTGCAGGGGTAATGTGTGGGTGATTGGAGGAGTGGATGGGTACTGCCTGAGTGATTAAAGGAGTGCATAGGTATTGCCTGGGTAATTGCATGAGTGCACAGGTAATGTCTGGGTGATTGGAGGAGTGCATGGGTACTGCAGGAGTGATTGAAGGAGTGCATGGGTAATGCCTGGGTGATTGCATGAGTGCAGGGGTAATGTCTGGGTAATTGGAAGAGTGCACGGGTAATGCCTGGGTACATGGAAGAGTGCATGGGTAGTGCCTGGGTGATTGGAGGAGTGCATAGGTAGTGCCTGGATAATTTTATAAGTGCATGGGTAGTCGCTGGGTGATTGGAGGAGTGCATGGGTAGTGTGTGGGTGATTGAAGAAGTGCAAGGGCAGTGCCTGGGTTATTGCATGAGTGCATAGGGAGTGCCTGGGTGATTGGAGGAGTGCATGAGTACTACCTGGGTTATTGCATGAGTGCATGGGAAGTGCCTGGATGATTGGAAGACTGCATATGTAGTGCCTGGGTGATTGCATGAGTGCAGCAGAAGTGCCTGAGTGCATGTATGAGTGCATGGGTAGTGCCTGAGTTATTGCATGAGAGCATGAGTAGTGTCTTGGTGATTGTAGGAGTGCATGTGTAGTGCCTGGAGTTGTTGCACGAGTGCAAAGGTAATGTCTGGGTGATTGCATGAGTGCAGGTGTAGTGCCTGGGTGATTGCATGAGTGCATAGGTAGTACCTGGGTGATTTTATAAGTGCATGGGTACTGGCTGGGTGATTGGAGGAGTGCATTGATACTGCTGGGGTGATTGGAGGAATGCAAGTGTAGTACCTTGGTGATTGCAGGAGTGCATGGATAATGCCTGGGTGATTGCATGAGTGCAGGGTAACATCTGGGTGATTGGAGGAGTGCATGGGTAATGCCTGGGTGATTGCATGAGTGCAGGGGTAATGTCTGGGTGATTGGGGGAGTGCATGGGTACTACCCGAGTGATTGGAGGAGTGCATGGGTAGTGTCTGGGTTACTGCATGAGTGCATAGGTAGTGCCTGGGTGATCAGAGGAGTGCATGGGTAGTGCCTGGGTTATTGCATGAGTGCATACGTAGTGCCTGGATGAATAGAAGACTGCATGGGTAGTGCTCGTGTGATTGCATGAGTGCAGCAGAAGTGCCTGAGTGCATCTATGAGTGTATGGTTAGTGCCTGAGTGATTGCATGAGTACATGGGTAATGCCTGGGTGAATGGAGGAGTGCATTGGTAGTGCCTGGGTTATTGCATGAGTGCATAGGTAGTGCCTGGGTGATTGCATGAGTGCAGGGGTAGTGCTTGGGTGATTGGAGGAGTGTATAGGTAGTGCCTGGGTGATTTTATAAGTGCATGGATACCAGCTTGGTGATTGGAGGATTAGAAGTCTGCATGGGTAGTGCTCGGGTGATTGCATGAGTGCAGAAGAAGAGCCTGAGTGCATCTATGAGTGCATGGTTAGTGCCTGAGTGATTGCATGAGTAGTGCCTGGGTGATTGAAGGAGTGCATGGGTAATGACTGGGTGATTGCATGAGTGCAGGGGTAATGTTTGGGTGATTGGAGGCGTGCATGGGTATACTGCCTGAGTGATTAAAGGAGTGCATGGGTAGTGCCTGGGTTATTGCATGAGTGCATAGGTAGTGCCTGGTTGATTGCATGAGTGCAGGGGTAGTGCCTGGGTGATTACATGAGTGCATAGGTAGTGCCTAGGTGATTTTAAAAGTGCATGGGTACTGGCTGGGTGATTAGAGGAGTGCATGGATAGTGCCTGGGTGATTGGAGGAGTGCAAGCGTAGTGCCTGGGTGATAGGAGGAGTGCATGGGTAATGCCTGGGTGATTGCATGAGTGCAGGGTTAATGTCTGGGTTATTGGAGGAGTGATGGGTAATGCCTGGGTGATTGCATGAGTGCAGGGGTAATGGCTCGAGGATTGTAGGAGTGCATGGGTAATGCCCGGGTGATTGCTGAGTGCAGGAGTAATGTCTGGGTGATTGCATGAGTGTAGGGGTAGTGCCTGGGTGATTGGAGAAGTGCATAGGTAGTGCCTGGGTGATTTTATAAGTGCATGGCAACTGGCTGGGTGATTGGAGGAGTGCATGGATAATGCCTGGGCGGTTGGAGGAGTGCAAGGGTAGTGCCTGGGTTTTTGCATGAGTGCATAGGTAGTGCCTGGGTGATTGCATGAGTGCAGGGGTAGTGCCTGGGTGATTGGAGGAGTGCAAGGGTAGTGCCTGGGTGATTATATAAGTGCATGGGCAGTGGCTGGGTAATTGAAGGAGTGCATGGGTAATGCCTGGGTGATTGCATGAGTGCAGGGGTAATGTGTGGGTGATTGGAGGAGTGGATGGGTACTGCCTGAGTGATTAAAGGAGTGCATAGGTATTGCCTGGGTAATTGCATGAGTGCACAGGTAATGTCTGGGTGATTGGAGGAGTGCATGAGTACTGCCTGAGTGATAGAAGGAGTGCATGAGTAATGCCTGGGTGATTGCATGAGTACAGGGGTAATGTCTGGGTAATTGGAAGAGTGCATGGGTAATGCCTAGGTACATGGAAGAGTGCATGGGTAGTGCCTGGGTGATTGGAGGAGTGCATAGGTAGTGCCTGGATAATTTTATAAGTGCATGGGTAGTCGCTGGGTGATTGGAGGAGTGCATGGGTAGTGTGTGGGTGATTGAAGAAGTGCAAGGGCAGTGCCTGGGTTATTGCCTGAGTGCATAGGGAGTGCCTGGGTGATTGGAGGAGTGCATGAGTAGTACCTGGGTGATTGCATGAGTGCATGGGAAGGGCCTGGATGATTGGAAGACTTCATATGTAGTGCCTGGGTGATTGCATGAGTGCAGCAGAAGTGCCTGAGTGCATGTATGAGTGCATGGGTAGTGCCTGAGTTATTGCATGAGTGCATGAGTAGTGTCTGGGTGATTGGAGGAGTGCATGTGTAGTGCCTGGGTTATTGCACGAGTGCAAAGGTAATGTCTGGGTGATTGCATGAGTGCAGGTGTAGTGCCTGCGTGATTGCATGAGTGCATAGGTAGTACCTGGGTGATTTTATAAGTGCATGGGTACTGGCTGGGTGATTGGAGGAGTGCATTGATACTGCTGGGGTGATTGGAGGAATGCAAGAGTAGTGCCTGGGTGATTGAAGGAGTGCATGGATAATGCCTGTGTGATTGCATGAGTGCAGGGGTAACATCTGGGTGATTGGAGGAGTGCATGGGTAATGCCTGGGTGATTGCATGAGTGCAGGGGTAATGTCTGGGTGATTGGGGGAGTGCATGGGTACTACCCGAGTGATTGGAGGAGTGCATGGGTAGTGTCTGGGTTACTGCATGAGTGCATAGGTAGTGCCTGGGTGATCAGAAGAGTGCATGGGTAGTGCCTGGGAAATTGTATGAGTGCATAGGTAGTACCTGGGTGATTGGTGGAGTACAGGTGTACTGCCCAAGTGATTACATGAGTGAAGAAGAAGTGCCTGAGTGCATGGATGAGTACCCAGGTAGTGCCTGAGTGATTGCATGAGTGCATGGGTAGTTGCTGGGTGATTGGAGGACTGCAAGGGTAGTGCCTGGGTTATTGCATGAGTGCATAGGTAGTGCCTGGTTGATTGCATGAGTGCTGGGGTAGTGCATGGGTGATTGGAGCAGTGCATACGTAGTGCCTGGATGAATAGAGGACTGCATGGGTAGTGCTCGGGTGATTGCATGAGTGCAGCAGAAGTGCCTGAGTGCATCTATGAGTGTATGGTTAGTGCCTGAGTGATTGCATGAGTACATGGGTAGTGCCTGGGTGATTGGAGGAGTGCATTGGTAGTGCCTGGGTTATTGCATGAGTGCATAGGTAGTGCCTGGGTGATTGCATGGGTGCAGGGGTAGTGCTTGGGTGATTGGAGGAGTGTATAGGTAGTGCCTGGGTGATTTTATAAGTGCATGGATACCAGCTTGGTGATTGGAGGATTAGAAGCCTGCATGGGTAGTGCTCGGGTGATTGCATGAGTGCCGAAGAAGTGCCTGAGTGCATCTATGAGTGCATGGTTAGTGCCTGAGTGATTGCATGAGTAGTGCCTGGGTGATTGAAGGAGTGCATGGGTAATGACTGGGTGATTGCATGAGTGCAGGGGTAATGTTTGGGTGATTGGAAGCGTGCATGGGTATACTGCCTGAGTGATTAAAGGAGTGCATGGGTAGTGCCTGGGCTATTGCATGAGTGCATAGGTAGTGCCTGGTTGATTGCATGAATGCAGGGGTAGTGCCTGGGTGATTTTAAAAGTGCATGGGTACTGGCTGGGTGATTAGAGGAGTGCATGGATAGTGCCTGGGTGATTGGAGGAGTGCAAGCGTAGTGCCTGGGTGATAGGAGGAGTGCATGGGTAATGCCTGGGTGATTGCATGAGTGCAGGGGTAATGTCTGGGTGATTGGAGGAATACATGGGTAATACCTGAGTGATTAGATGAGTGCATAGGTAGTGTCTGGGTTATTGCATGAGTGCATAGGTAGTGGCTGGGTGATTGGAGGAGTGCATGGGTAGTGCCTGCTTGATTAGAGGAGTGCATGGGTAGTACCTGGGTGATTGTATGAGTGCATGGGTAGTACCTGGGTGATTGGAGAAGTACATGTGTACTGCCCAAGTGATTGCATGAGTGCAGAGGTAGTGCCTGAGTGTATGGATGAGTGCATGGGTAGTGCCTGAGTGATTGCATGAGTGCATGGGTAGTGGCTGGGTGATTGGAGAAGTGCATGGGTAGTGCCTAGGTTATTGCATGAGCGCATGGGTAGTGCTTGGGTGATTGGAGGAGTGCAAGGGTAGTTCCTGGGTTATTGCATGAGTGCATAGGTAGTGCCTGGGTGATTGCATGAGTGCAGGGGTAGTGCCTGTGTGATTTTATAAGTGCATGGATACCGGCTGGGTGATTGGAAGAGTGCATGGATAGTACCTTGGTGATTGCAGGAGTGCATGGATAATGCCTGGGTGATTGCATGAGTGCAGGGGTAACATCTGGGTGATTGGAGGAGTGCATGGGTAATGCCTGGGTGATTGCATGAGTGCAGGGGTAATGTCTGGGTGATTGGGGGAGTGCATGGGTACTACCCGAGTGATTGGAGGAGTGCATGGGTAGTGTCTGGGTTACTGCATGAGTGCATATGTAGTGCCTGGGTGATCAGAGGAGTGCATGGGTAGTGCCTGGGAGATTGTATGAGTGCATGGGTAGTACCTGGGTGATTGGAGGAGTACAGGTGTACTGCCCAAGTGATTGCATGAGTGAAGAAGAAGTGCCTGAGTGCATGGATGAGTACCCAGGTAGTGCCTGAGTGATTGCATGAGTGCATGGGTAGTTGCTGGGTGATTGGAGGACTGCATGGGTAGTGCTTGAGTTATTGCATGAGTGCATGGGTAGTGCCTGGATGATTGGAGGAGTGCAAGGGTAGTGCATGGGTTATTGCATGAGTGCATAGGTAGTGCCTGGTTGATTGCATGAGTGCTGGGGTAGTGCATGGGTGATTGGAGCAGTGCATACGTAGTGCCTGGATGAATAGAAGACTGCATGGGTAGTGCTCGGGTGATTGCATGAGTGCAGCAGAAGTGCCTGAGTGCATCTATGAGTGTATGGTTAGTGCCTGAGAGATTGCATGAGTACATGGGTAGTGCCTGGGTGATTGGAGGAGTGCATTGGTAGTGCCTGGGTTATTGCATGAGTGCATAGATAGTGCCTGGGTGATTGCATGAGTGCAGGGGTAGTGCTTGGGTGATTGGAGGAGTGTATAGGTAGTGCCTGGGAGATTTTATAAGTGCATGGATACCAGCTTGGTGATTGGAGGATTAGAAGTCTGCATGGGTAGTGCTCGGGTGATTGCATGAGTGCAGAAGAAGTGCCTGAGTGCATCTATGAGTGCATGGTTAGTGCCTGAGTGATTGCATGAGTGCATGAGTAGTGCCTGGGTGATTGAAGGAGTGCATGGGTAATGACTGGGTGATTGCATGAGTGCAGGGGTAATGTTTGGGTGATTGGAGGCGTGCATGGGTATACTGCCTGAGTGATTAAAGGAGTGCATGGGTAGTGCCTGGGTTATTGCATGAGTGCATAGGTAGTGCCTGGTTGATTGCATGAGTGCAGGGGTAGTGCCTGGGTGATTACATGAGTGCATAGGTAGTGCCTAGGTGATTTTAAAAGTGCATGGGTACTGGCTGGGTGATTAGAGGAGTGCATGGATAGTGCCTGGGTGATTGGAGGAGTGCAAGCGTAGTGCCTGGGTGATAGGAGGAGTGCATGGGTAATGCCTGGGTGATTGCATGAGTGCAGGGGTAATGTCTGGGTGATTGGAGGAATACATGGGTAATACCTGAGTGATTAGATGAGTGCATAGGTGCATAGGTAGTGTCTGGGTTATTGCATGAGTGCATAGGTAGTGGCTGGGTGATTGGAGGAGTGTATGGGTAGTGCCTGCTTGATTAGAGGAGTGCATGGGTAGTACCTGGGTAATTGGAGAAGTGCATGGGTAGTGCCTAGGTTATTGCATGAGCGCATGGGTAGTGCTTGGGTGATTGGAGGAGTGCAAGGGTAGTTCCTGGGTTATTGCATGAGTGCATAGGTAGTGCCTGGGTGATTGCATGAGTGCAGGGGTAGTGCCTGTGTGATTGGAGCAGTGCATAGGTAGTGCCTGGATGATTGGAAGACTGCATGGGTAGTACCTGGGTGATTGGGAAGTACATGTGTACTGCTTAAGTGATTGCATGATTGCAGAGGAAGTGCCTGAGTGCATGTATGAGTGCATGGGTAGTGCCTGAGTGATTGTAAGAGTGCATGGGTAGTGGCTGGGTGATTGGAGGAGTGCATGGGTAGTGCCTGAGTTATTGCATGAGTGCATTGGTTGTGCCTGGGTGATTAGATTAGTGCAACGGCAGTGCCTGGGTTAATGCATGAGTGCATAGGTAGGGCCTGGGAGATTGCATGAGTGCAGGGGTAGTGCATGGGTGATTGGAGCAGTGCATAGGTAGTGCCTGGATGATTGGAAGACTGCATGGGTAGTGCTCAGGTGATTGCATGAGTGAAGCAGAAGTGCCTGAGTGCATCTATGAGTGCATGGTTAGTGCTTGAGTGATTGCATGAGTGCATGGGTAGTGCCTTGGTGATTGGAGGAGTGCATGGGTAGTGCCTCGGTTATTGCATGAGTGCATAGGTAGTGCCTGGGTGATTGCATGAGTGCAGGGGTAGTGCCTGGGTGATTGGAGGAGTGCATAGGTAGTGCCTGGGTGATTTTATAAGTGCCTGGTACTGGCTGGGTGATTGGAGGAATGCATGAAAAGTGCCTGGGTGATAGGAGGAGTGCAAGGGTAGTGCCTGGGTGATTGGAGGAGTGCATGGGTAATGCCTGGGTGATTGCATGAGTGCAGGGGTAATGGCTCGAGGACTGTAGGAGTGCATGGGTAATGCCCGGGTGATTGCTGAGTGCAGGAGTAATGTCTGGGTGATTGCATGAGTGTAGGGGTAGTGCCTGGGTGATTGGAGGAGTGCATAGGTAGTGCCTGGGTGATTTTATAAGTGCATGGGAACTGGCTGGGTGATTGGAGGAGTGCATGGATAATACCTGGGTGATTGGAGGAGTGCAAGGGTAGTACCTGGGTTTTTGCATGAGTTCATAGGTAGTGCCTGGGTGATTGCATGAGTGCAGGGGTAGTGCCTGGGTGATTGGAGGAGTGCAAGGGTAGTGCCTGGGTGATTATATAAGTGCATGGGCAGTGGCTGGGTAATTGAAGGAGTGCATGGGTAATGCCTGGGTGATTGCATGAGTGCAGGGGTAATGTGTGGGTGATTGGAGGAGTGGATGGGTACTGCCTGAGTGATTAAAGGAGTGCATAGGTATTGCCTGGGTAATTGCATGAGTGCACAGGTAATGTCTGGGTGATTGGAGGAGTGCATGCGTACCGCCTGAGTGATTGAAGGAGTGCATGGGTAATGCCTGGGTGATTGCATGAGTACAGGGATAATGTCTGGATGATTGGAGAAGTGCATGGGTACTGCCTGAGTGATTGAAGGAGTGCATGGGTAATGCCTGGGTGATTGCATGAGTGCAGGGGTAATGTCTGGGTAATTGGAAGAGTGCACGGGTAATGTCTGGGTACATGGAAGAGTGCATGGGTAGTGCCTGGGTGATTGGAGGAGTGCATAGGTAGTGCCTGGATAATTTTATAAGTGCATGGGTAGTCGCTGGGTGATTGGAGGAGTGCATGGGTAGTGTGTGGGTGATTGAAGAAGTGCAAGGGCAGTGCCTGGGTTATTGCATGAGTGCATAGGGAGTGCCTGGGTGATTGGAGGAGTGCATGAGTAGTACCTGGGTGATTGCATGAGTGCATGGGAAGTGCCTGGATGATTGGAAGACTGCATATGTAGTGCCTGGGTGATTGCATGAGTGCAGCAGAAGTGCCTGAGTGCATGTATGAGTGCATGGGTAGTGCCTGAGTTATTGCATGAGTGCATGAGTAGTGTCTGGGTGATTGGAGGAGTGCATGTGTAGTGCCTGGGTTATTGCACAAGTGCAAAGGTAATGTCTGGGTGATTGCATGAGTGCAGGTGTAGTGCCTGGGTGATTGCATGAGTGCATAGGTAGTACCTGGGTGATTTTATAAGTGCATGGGTACTGGCTGGGTGATTGGAGGAGTGCATTGATACTGCTGGGGTGATTGGAGGAATGCAAGTGTAGTGCCTGGGTGATTGAAGGAGTGCATGGATAATGCCTGGGTGATTGCATGAGTGCAGGGGTAACATCTGGGTGATTGGAGGAGTGCATGGGTAATGCCTGGGTGATTGCATGAGTGCAGGGGTAATGTCTGGGTGATTGGGGAGTGCATGGGTACTACCCGAGTGATTGGAGGAGTGCATGGGTAGTGTCTGGGTTACTGCATGAGTGCATAGGTAGTGCCTGGGTGATCAGAGGAGTGCATGGGTAGTGCCTGGGAGATTGTATGAGTGCATGGGTAGTACCTGGGTGATTGGAGGAGTACAGGTGTACTGCCCAAGAGATTGCATGAGTGAAGAAGAAGTGCCTGAGTGCATGGATGAGTACCCAGTTAGTGCCTGAGTGATTGCATGAGTGCATGGGTAGTTTCTGGGTGATTGGAGGACTGCATGGGTAGTGCTTGAGTTATTGCATGAGTGCATGGGTAGTGCCTGGATGATTGGAGGAGTGCAAGGGTAGTGCCTGAGTTATTGCATGAGTGCATAGGTAGTGCCTGGTTGATTGCATGAGTGCTGGGATAGTGCATGGGTGATTGGAGCAGTGCATACGTAGTGCCTGGATGAATAGAAGACTGCATGGGTAGTGCTCGGGTGATTGCATGAGTGCAGCAGAAGTGCCTGAGTGCATCTATGAGTGTATGGTTAGTGCCTGAGTGATTGCATGAGTACATGGTAGTGCCTGGGTGATTGGAGGAGTGCATTGGTAGTGCCTGGGTTATTGCATGAGTGCATAGGTAGTGCCTGGGTGATTGCATGAGTGCAGGGGTAGTGCTTGGGTGATTGGAGGAGTGTATAGGTAGTGCCTGGGTGATTTTATAAGTGCATGGATACCAGCTTGGTGATTGGAGGATTAGAAGTCTGCATGGGTAGTGCTCGGGTGATTGCATGAGTGCAGAAGAAGTGCCTGAGTGCATCTATGAGTGCATGGTTAGTGCCTGAGTGATTGCATGAGTGCAATAGTAGTGCCTGGGTGATTGAAGGAGTGCATGGGTAATGACTGGGTGATTGCATGAGTGCAGGGGTAATGTTTGGGTGATTGGAGGCGTGCATGGGTATACTGCCTGAGTGATTAAAGGAGTGCATGGGTAGTGCCTGGGTTATTGCATGAGTGCATAGGTAGTGCCTGGTTGATTGCATGAGTGCAGGGGTAGTGCCTGGGTGATTACATGAGTGCATAGGTAGTGCCTAGGTGATTTTAAAAGTGCATGGGTACTGGCTGGGTGATTAGAGGAGTGCATGGATAGTGCCTGGGTGATTGGAGGAGTGCAAGCGTAGTGCCTGGGTGATAGGAGGAGTGCATGGGTAATGCCTGGGTGATTGCATGAGTGCAGGGGTAATGTCTGGGTGATTGGAGGAATACATGGGTAATACCTGAGTGATTGCATGAGTGCATGAGTAGTGCCTGGTTGATTGAAGGAGTGCATGGGTAATGACTGGGTGATTGCATGAGTGCAGGGGTAATGTTTGGGTGATTGGAGGCGTTTATGGGTATACTGCCTGAGTGATTAAAGGAGTGCATTGGTAGTGCCTGGGTTATTGCATGAGTGCATAGGTAGTGCCTGGTTGATTGCATGAGTGCAGGGGTAGTGCCTGGGTGATTACATGAGTGCATAGGTAGTGCCTAGGTGATTTTAAAAGTGCATTGGTACTGGCTGGGTGATTAGAGAAGTGCATGGATAGTGCCTGGGTGATTGGAGGAGTGCAAGCGTAGTGCCTGGGTGATAGGAAGAGTGCATGGGTAGTGCTTGAGTTATTGCATGAATGCATGGGTAGTGCGTGGATGATTGGAGGAGTGCAAGGGTAGTGCCTGGGTTATTGCATGAGTGCATAGGTAGTGCCTTGTTGATTGCATGAGTGCTGGGGTAGTGCATGGGTGATTGGAGCAGTGCATACGTAGTGCCTGGATGAATAGAAGACTGCATGGGTAGTGCTCGGGTGATTGCATGAGTGCAGCAGAAGTGCCTGAGTGCATCTATGAGGGTATGGTTAGTGCCTGAGTGATTGCATGAGTACATGGGTAGTGCCTGGGTGATTGGAGGAGTGCATTGGTAGTGTCTGGGTTATTGCATGAGTGCATAGGTAGTGCCTGGGTGATTGCATGAGTGCAGGGGTAGTGCTTGGGTGATTGGAGGAGTGTATAGGTAGTGCCTGGGTGATTTTATAAGTGCATGGATACCAGCTTGGTGATTGGAGGATTAGAAGTCTGCATGGGTAGTGCTCGGGTGATTGCATGGTGCAGAAGAAGTGCCTGAGTGCATCTATGAGTGCATGGTTAGTGCCTGAGTGATTGCATGAGTGCATGGGTAGTGCCTGGGTGATTGGAGGAGTGCATTGGTAGTGCCTGGGTTATTGCATGAGGGCATAGGTAGTGCCTGGGTGATTGCATGAGTGCAGCGGTAGTGCCTGGGTGATTGGAGGAGTGCATAGTTAGTGCCTGGGTGATTTTATAAGTGCATGGATACTGGCTGGGTGATTGGAGAAGTGCATGGATAGTGCCTAGGTGATTGGAGGAGTGCAAGGGTAGTGCCTGGGTGATTGGAGGAGTGCATGGATAATGCCTGGGTGATTGTATGAGTGCAGGGGTAATGTCTGGGTGATTGGAGTAGTGCATGGGTAATGCCTGGGTGATTGCATGAGTGCAGGGGTAATGTCTGGGAGATTGGAGTAGTGCATGGGTAATGCCTGGGTGATAGCATGAGTGATGAGGTAATGTCTGGGTGATTGGAGGAGTGTACGGGTACTGCCTGAGTGATTGGAGGAGTGCATGGGTAGTGTCTGGGTTATTGCATGAGTGCATAGAAAGTGTCTGTGTGATTGGAGGAGTGCATGGGTAGTGTCTGGGTGATTAGAGTAGTGCATGGGTAGTGCCTGGGTGATTGTATGAGTGCATGGGTAGGACCTGGGTGATTGGAGAAGTACATGTGTACTGCTCAAGTAATTGCATGAGTGCAGAAGTAGTGCCTAAGTGCATGGATGAGTGCATGGGTAGTACCTGAGTGATTGCATGAGTGCATGGGTAGTGGCTGGGTGATTGGAGGAGTGCATAGGTAATGCCTGGGGGATTGCATGAGTGCAGGGTTAATGTCTGGGTGATTGAAGGAGTGCATGGGTACTGCCTGAGTGATTGAAGGAGTGCATGGGCAATGCCTGGGTGATTGCATAAGTGCAGGGGTAATGCCTGGGTGATTGGAAGAGTGCATGGGTAATGCCTGGGTGCATGGAGGAATGCATGGGTAGTGCCTGGGTGATTGGAGGAGTGGATAGGTAGTGCCTGGGTGATTTTTTAAGTGCATGGGTAGTGGCTGGGTGATTAGAGTAGTGCATGGATAGTGCCTGGGTGATTGGAGTAGTGCAAGGGTAGTGCCTGGGTTATTGCATGAATGCATAGGTAGTGGTTGGGTGATTGTAGGAGTGCATGAGTAGTACCTGGGTGATTGCATGAGTGCAAGGGTAGTGCCTGGATGATTGGAAGACTCCATGGGTAGTGCTTGCGTGATTGCATGAGTGCAGCAGAAGTACCTGAGTGAAGGTATGAGTGCATGGGTAATGCCTGAGTGATTGCATGAGTGCATGGGTAGTGCCTGGGTGATTGGAGGTGTGCATGGGTAGTGCCTGGGTTATTGCATGAGTGCATAGGTTGTGCCTGGGTGATTGCATGAGTGCAGGGGTAGTGCCTGGGTGATTACATGAGTGCATAGGTAGTGCCTGGGTTATTTTATAAGTGCATGGGTATTGGCTGGGTAATTGGAGGAGTGCATGGATACTGCCGGGGTGATTAGAGGACTGCAAGTTTAGTGCCTGGGTGATTGAAGGTGTGCATCAGTAATGCCTAGGTGATTGCATGAGTGCAGGGGTAATGTATGGGTGATTTCAGGAGTGTATGAGTAATGCCTGGGTGCTTGCATGAGTGGAGGGGCAACATCTGGGTGATTGGGGGAGTGCATGGGTACTACCTGAGTGATTGGAGGAGTGCATGGGTAGCATCTGGGTTATTGCATGAGTGCATAGAAAGTGTCTGTGTGATTGGAGGAGTGCATGGGTAGTGTCTGGGTGATTAGAGTAGTGCATGGGTAGTGCCTGGGTGATTGTATGAGTGCATGGGTAGGACCTGGGTGATTGGAGAAGTACATGTGTACTGCTCAAGTAATTGCATGAGTGCAGAGGTAGTGCCTGAGTGCATGGATGAGTGCATGGGTAGTACCTGAGTGATTGCATGAGTGCATTGGTAGTGGCTGGGTGATTGGAGGAGTGCATAGGTAATGCCTGGGGGATTGCATGAGTGCAGGGTTAATGTCTGGGTGATTGAAGGAGTGCATGGGTACTGCCTGAGTGATTGAAGGAGTGCATGGGCAATGCCTGGGTGATTGCATAAGTGCAGGGGTAATGCCTGGGTGATTGGAAGAGTGCATGGGTAATGCCTGGGTGCATGGAGGAATGCATGGGTAGTGCCTGGGTGATTGGAGGAGTGGATAGGTAGTGCCTGGGTGATTTTTTAAGTGCATGGGTAGTGGCTGGGTGATTAGAGTAGTGCATGGATAGTGCCTGGGTGATTGGAGTAGTGCAAGGGTAGTGCCTGGGTTATTGCATGAATGCATAGGTAGTGGTTGGGTGATTGTAGTAGTGCATGAGTAGTACCTGGGTGATTGCATGAGTGCAAGGGTAGTGCCTGGATGATTGGAAGACTCCATGGGTAGTGCTTGCGTGATTGCATGAGTGCAGCAGAAGTACCTGAGTGAAGGTATGAGAGCATGGGTAATGCCTGAGTGATTGCATGAGTGCATGGGTAGTGCCTGGGTGATTGGAGGTGTGCATGGGTAGTGCCTGGGTTATTGCATGAGTGCATAGGTTGTGCCTGGGTGATTGCATGAGTGCAGGGGTAGTGCCTGGGTGATTACATGAGTGCATAGGTAGTGCCTGGGTTATTTTATAAGTGCATGGGTATTGGCTGGGTAATTGGAGGAGTGCATGGATACTGCCGGGGTGATTAGAGGACTGCAAGTTTAGTGCCTGGGTGATTGAAGGTGTGCATCAGTAATGCCTAGGTGATTGCATGAGTGCAGGGGTAATGTATGGGTGATTTCAGGAGTGCATGAGTAATGCCTGGGTGATTGCATGAGTGGAGGGGCAACATCTGGGTGATTGGGGGAGTGCATGGGTACTACCTGAGTGATTGGAGGAGTGCATGGGTAGCATCTGGGTTATTGCATGAGTGCATAGGTAGTGCCTGGGTGATTGGAGGAGGTCATGGGTAGTACCTGGGTGATTGGAGGAGTACATGTATACTGCCCAAGTGATTGCATGAGTGCCGAGGTATTGCCTGAGTGCATGGATGAGTACATGGGTAGTGCCTGAGTGTTTGCATGAGTGCATGGGTAGGGGCTGGGCGATTGGAGGAGTGCATGGGTAGTGCCTGGGTGATTGCATGAGTGCATGGGTTGTGCCTGCGTGATTGTCAGTCAAAAGGCCTTTATTTGGTATTTCACAACCATAAAGCACACCATAAAATGTATAAAAGCAGTCAAAATAAAAATAAAAAAATTCCAAGAGTGTGGTTCATTATTAAACTTTTACAATATTTATATGATTTTCAATTCCGTTGTTGACCTCGTTCACTTGTATCGTATCTGCTTTTTGGAGGAGGTTACCAATCAATGAGAAGAGCTTTACCCCACAGCAGATTAGAATGTTTGATGAGCCCCCCATCCAGCAAGTTACGGCCTGCCTGCAGGTACGGATGTTTAATTCATTTAGGATCAATTTTAAGAGCTTCCTTCTTGCGTCTTTAACTTTAGGGCAGACGCACATCAGATGGCATACCGATTCTTTGTGGTATCCACATAAGCGACAGTTTTCATCTTGATGTTTGCCTTTCCAGGTTGGTAGCAAGTCCTTGGTGACGTGATCTCCTAGTCAGTACAGCATAAACCTCTTTTTTAGTGTAAGTCAAAAGTGTGCTGCTAAATAGGTTTGCGGTTTTACATTTTGAGTATGAATTTATTACCGACCAGGCGTGTCGACGTTTAACTAATGTTTTTTTATCTTCCAAAAAGGACAATTTCCTTGCAGTGGCATTACACACTTTATTGAATGCTGTTCTTTCCACCTTACCATCCCATTCCTCTTGAATTTCTAGTTCTACCAGGGCTGATCTCAGGTATTCACCCCATGTGTTCGATGATTTCTGATCAAACTGGGCCTTTATTTCTGCCCAACATAAGTTGTTCAGGGATCCGGATTCCGAGGAGCGAAATTTCCAACACAATTTCACGAAAATGGATTTTCTTTGGTATTCCTGGTTCTGAAGACCGAATTCCAAGCAGATCTGTGCTGGTGACGCAGCTTTAGGAAGATTAAAAACTGCGTTATACACTTTAGTCTGTAGCTCTTTTGAAATATCAATTTCCTGACCATGCCATATTTCTAGGCCGTATGCCAATGTAGGGAGTAATTGTGCTGCCATTACTTTCAGGAGGTGACTATAGGAAGGGCAGCACAGTTTCTTTTGCAACTGTTTGTAAGCAGAGATCAGTGATTGGGCTTTTGCTTTTATTTCTCTTCGGTTCGGTGCCAAGACGCAGCCCTGTTTCAGGCCGTTGTTTGTGTTTATCTTAGATGATACTCTACTGCCGTCTCCGAGCTTCACCCTAGCCCAGGTTTCACTATTTAGGGCTACTATGTTGTCAATTAGTTTTTGTGGTAATCCCCATGCTTTCAATTTTACCCAGAGGCGATCTCAAGGCACTCTGTCAAAGGCTGATTTTAGATCGATGTAACAAGCAAATAATCTGGATTTTTTATTTATTGCTTTTTCTGTTAAGATTGTCAACGCTGCCAGGTTCGTAAGTGTGCCCATTCCATGCCTAAAACCTGTTTGATAATTCGGGATTATACTCTTTTCCTCCATCCATGCCTGAAGTTGTTGTAAGATGCATGATGCGAAAAGTTTTGCCTCAACATCGATCAGGGCGATGAGCCTGTAGTTTCCAGGCTCGGTACGACTTCCGTTTTTATAGATTGGATGAAATAGATTTCTCTCCAGGAGTTTGGGGTCTTGTTTTCGCGATATAGATGGTTAAAAAGCGGCATAAGGTAATTTGCCCAGAATTCGGGTTCTTGCTTAAAAAGTGCGTTTGGGAGACCGTTTGGCCCTGCTGCTCCTTCAGTTTTCAATTTTTGTATTACTTCTTTTAGTTGTTTAATATTAATTTGGGTGTTTGCATCATAGGTATTGAATTTCAGTAGGTCTCCTTCCGATTGTGCGTTTTTCTGTTTGGGGTGGCTGATGGGAATTCCAATTTGCTTTTCCTCCTCCGTTACTTCCAAGCCAATTTCCACCCAGGGGTTTTTATCATTATGTGTGTTATTGTACAATTTGTGGATATGTTGTGTCCATGCTGCCTCGCTTATTCCAGGATTTTGGTGCATTCCTATTCCTTTTGTTAGGTTGTTTATTATTTCCCAAAATTCACTGCTATTTGGCAATTTGCTGGCCCAGAGTGATTTCTCCCAGAGGTTTTCAATATGCACATTTTTTGCTTCCCTACACTTATCCTTGTATTCCTTCCTCATTTGTGTGATCTTGCTGTTATCCATAGCTCTTCCAGTTCTTGCTGCCATGGCCTTGGTTCTCACCTCCTTTGCAATTTTCCTTTTCAAGTCGTGCAGCTGTGTATTGTACCATGGTTCATTCCTTGCACCTTGGGTCATTTGGTGTGCTGGAATTGCTGGAAATTTATTTAACAAGATCATTCCTAGATTCTCCCAATGTTGTTCTAGTGAGTGGGCACTCAGAGGCCCAGTGTTGTTTACATGTTTGTGCACGGTGTCCATGATTTGTTTGATGTTTGTTCCGCGCCACTTTAATCTCCTTTGATTGTGTATTTCTGACATTTTGGTTAAAGCTGTTGTATGTCTTTTCTGTAACAGATTAACATGTAATGCCAAATCTTGCGGGAGGTGGTCACTTTCCGGATGGGTATTTATAGGAAAGGAGTCGACTAAGTGCAAAAGTTCCTTACTGACAATAGTATAATCTATGGTCGATTGTTTATTACCACACAAAAATGTATTCCTGCTGGTTGATCCCCCTTTGTATTTCCATTCAGAATGGTTAAGCCCAGAGTTTCCAGTTCTCGTTTTAGGTTGTTGGCTTCGGACTCATTTTGGCGCTTTCTCTTGTTCGGATTGCCCCTAATTAAGTTGCTATTGAAATCACCTGAGATTATCATCTCATAGTTTTGATGAGTGGTTTGCAGTGCTTTTATCAAGTTTATCAGACAAAACAATCTATCCTTTGTCTGCTTTTTATCGGGATGGATATATATATTTAAAATCAATAACTGCCAGGGCTTTAAATGTGTGGGTCTTTTGCTCTCCAATTTCAAAACTTGCAACCAGTTTTCTCCCATATCCAGCTCTTCTGATTTCCAATCCAGTTTTATTGTAACGTATATAGACAGCCCCCCTCTTGGATGCCCCTAGTTTGATGTTTTTTCTGCCAAGACGTGATGTTCTTCGTAGCCCATAATAGATTTTGATGTTAGATTCCATGTTTCTTGTAATAAGATTATTTCAAATCTGTGCAAGAGGGATAAGGTCTCCTGGTCTTGACCCATTTCTCTGAAACCATGGGTATTCCATGAACAGATTCTTATTTCATCTTCCTTTTGTAAGATTGCTTGTGCCTCTATGAACTGTTCCCTTCGAGAACTTTTGCTTTCTTCCGGGTCGTTGTTGGCTCAAGAATTAGGGAACCCATGACCAATCTTGATTTTCTTGTCTGTTGCTTTGGTCGTGGGGGGCTTGGGCTGCGTTTATTCCAACTTTTTACCTGGTTTGATTGTACTTTGGGAGTGGTACTTCTGGCCCCCCTTAAGAATGATATTGGTCTTGTGTTATATTTTGTTGTTTGTTGAACCTCTGTTTTATGTAATAATGGGTACGGATATTTGGGGTGTTTTGGGTATGTTAATAATATGCCCCATGCTTCAAAAACCACTCTTGTTGAGTATATCAGGGCCGCTATTTCCTTTGAAGACCAGGTTGTACGGGTTGCCTCTGTTTCTGTTCTTTTTTCCCTTTGCAGAAATTCTACTGCCAGGAGATCTGCTGATGTGATATTCCTTAATTTTGGGATCTTTTTGAATAGCCTCATTAAGTTTCCCCTATTTAGGGTATCCAGTCTGCCCTTTGTTGGATATTCTGGCGCGAATATTAGTTTTTGGGAAGGCTCTACTGGGTCGCTTTGTCGGTTATGGTTTTGATTTGTACTCATTTTTTCCGTTAAGGATTCACAGTCCGTATTACCATTTTGGCCTATGCTGTCATCAAAGGCCCTTTCCTGTGAGAAAGTATTTGATTTTTCCTCGCTAATTATTTCACTTTCTGTTTTTACTGTTTTTTGGCTTGTTCCTCTCCGTACAAGTTCTTGCGTAGTATGCCTTTCAAATGGTAGTTTACAGACCTGACCCTGTTTTTCAAGGATTATTTTTATTTGGTTTCTGTTTCTTTTGTCCGTTTCTATTTGGTTTCCCGGCATTTTTGCTATTGGTGTTGATACCCTGATTTCCTGGTTTATTGTCTGATCGTCTTGTGTTCTTATATGCAAGTTTGTGGCTACTTGCTCTATGTTTTTTGTTTCAAGAATTGGAAATAAGACTTGTGAATCCATTACATTTCTATTTTCTCCCACTTGTCTTGTGGTTACGGTTTTGAGTTCGAACCTCATTTTCATGGTTTCGGTACTTGCCTTGGCGTGTTTTGTTGGTTTTATTCCCTCACTTGGGTGACTCGGTGTTTTGCTGTTTTCTTGTTCGGATGACATAGATTTACTTTGAGGGGATGTATTGGGGCTGACCGTTTGGTCTTGCAAATTTGACCCTGGGCTGCGTGAGTCCGCTTTTGATGTGTTCTTACTGTGGTTGTTGGTGTTATGATTTGACTGTTGAGTGAATATTGGGTAGAGTTGTCTTTTTTCCTGGGCTGCTTGTTTGCTAGCATTGTGCCAAGCTTTCCGAGCTCGTTTGTGTTGTCTTTTTGTTTGTACAATTGGTAAACTGTGTGGTGACATTGGTTTTTGGACGTGTTGCTTATTTCCTGTTTCATTTGTTTCCACGACTTCCTTATTTTTTATGCTACCATCATGCAAGGGGTGGCATGTCTTCATTGCTGGTCCTGCTATGCCTTGTTTGTCGTCCTTTTGTTCTGTTATGGTGATGCGGTCCGTATTTTCAGATGGTTGGATGACACGTAAGATTTCTGTCAGTATTTCAGGGAGAGATGCCAGTTTGACTATTATCTGACCACATCCACAATTTAGATTTAACAAATGTCTATTGCCATGAACATCTTTTTTGTTTCCTTTTGTAATTTGACCTGTAATTGTGTCTAGTTTCGTATTTATTCCTGCGATATGTACCGCAATTAGGTTCATTAAATCATTCTGAACCTCTAATTTGTCGGATTGGAAGTTTAATACGTCTATGGCTTGCTGTAGTGTTCTTAGCAGCTTGTCGCTCCATGTAGCTGTGTGAATGGATTGTGTTGAAATCCCCGATAATGATTCTATTCCACTAACTGACGAGATCGTGATAGGGGGTGATGGAGGCTTTTGCCTTTCTGGAGGTTGAATGTTTCTGTCATTGTTTCTTCCCTCCAGCTGGTCCTGGTAGGCTGAGTGTTTTATGGGTGTGGAGGCTACCCCCACCCTTCCTCCCCGACTTTCCATTTCGGAGGCGAGCTGACTGCTGGGTATTTCCCTTTCTTGTTTGTATGAATATCCTCTTCGGTTTGTGTGTTTATTTCCAAGGCTTGGATGAGGTCAGTATCATTTGATATGGAGAAGGAACTCATCCATTCATCTATTTGTATTATATCTTGGATAACAGTTTTACCTGAGCCTCCTTTTTTATCTTGATTCTTTCCAATTTCCCCTTCCTTACTTAAATCTGATGAGGCCTTGGGCAGGTGAACCTGTGCTATTGTTTTTATCAACCCCCTTTTAATCGGTTCCTCTTCATGATCGGCCACCCCTACGCTTATTTCCTGGCCGGGTTCTCTATTTTGTGGGGTGCTTTCACTTAATTGAGGTGGTTCTGCTTGCGGTTTTGAGGATAGGGGGCTTGCTTCTCCTGATTTTTTGGGGATTATGGGACTTGGCAAGCCAGAAGCCATATCTGGGGTGGCGTAAATTGCGGCCAGTGGATCCTTTAGAAAATAAAATTTCTGTTTTCCGTTTTTCCCCCCAAATTTGAAAAGGGCTGGTTCTGGCATCGGAGCTGAGACCAGCTTCTCTTTTTGCAAAGTAGATTTCTCTTTCCTTTTCTTTTTGTTTGAGGTAAGAGTTAAATCTTTTGTGAGTGTTCTCTTCCTGGATTTACTCGGAGGTGCCTGACGAATTTTTCCTGATCTCATACTCCTTGCTACTAGGCTTAACCCCCTGATTAGCCACTCACTGGACCTTCTTTATGGCTGGGTTTTCTGCAAAGTCTGTGCAGGGGTGGGGGTTGAGGGGACACTTGGCGTGTTTTTAACTTCCCACTTTTCCTTTTACGTTTGTACTTAGTGTATTCGTGGGTTTGCCGCTGCTTGATTTAGGCAAATTTCTGCTCGTGTTTCCTCGTAAAACAACTCATTTTTGTGAGCGTGTTCTTAATAATTAACTCACACGGCGGCGCCCCTTCTATCCAATGCCTCTGCCCCGTTTCTGCTTCAGGGCTGGGCAGGTTTAATGCAGAGGACAATTGTAACTGTGCCGATGTTCACAGTTGTTTTGCTGTTTTTGGCTTTTTTTACTGAGGTCTCAAGGTACTTCTCGTTCGCCTTCCTCCGTCTTCCGTGCTTTGATATCTTTGATAATCTTTGGTTCTATTCTTGCTCTCGGCCTCGCTGCCTCCGCCGCCGATCTGCCAGGCTGGAAGTGGAGGGAAGGGAGGAAGGAATGGTGGGGTGATGAGCGAGGACCACGTCAGGGCCGCAGGCTGCACCCGTACCTAGTCGGGCCGCCTCCGCGGTCTACCGGGGTCACACACTTCGCAGCCGCCGACTACCGCTTAACCGCCCCCACTGATGGCCATTAATGCCAATTGGCGCTGTATGGTGCAGTGTTATACATTTTCCGTTAGCTTTTGGAGCCTTTGAACAGGATTTTTTTTTGGTGAACAAACCGCTCTTGCCGAGCTACGGTGGCACAAATCCACCCAGATGGGTGCGAGGGGGCAGAGGGAGCGGGGAAGCGTCTCGCTCGCTTTACCTGCACAGCCCGGTGACCTGGCTCCAGTACCTCTCGCAGCTCCACTGCGCTCCCTCGAGTCAAATTGGTCAAATTTTTGTCAGCCTCGGCTCAAAGTGAGAGCCGGGGAGAGTGGGCTGAGCGTGGGCTGCCGCCACACCAGCTCGCTCTAATCGCTCGACTCAGCTCCACTCGGCACAACCCCAGCTCCGGCTCCAGTCACCAGCTCTGCTCGCTCGGCTCAATGTGAAGAAAGTGAGGGCTGGGGGAGCAGGGGAGCGGGAGCAGGAGAGTGAGCTGCCGCCACACCAGCCCACTCGACTCGGCTCAACCCCGACTCCGGCTCTAGTCACCGGCTCTTTTCACCGGCACCAGTCACAGCTTGGCTCTGGCTCTGGCTTCACTCCGCTCTGCTCGCTCAGACTGCTTGGACTGCAGACCGTGGGCAGACTCCTCCTCCTTCTCACAGTTGAACACGTTCACAGAAGCATTCACAAGCATTCAAAGTCAACTCAAGACTGCTTGATTGGAGGAGTGCAACGGTAGTGCCTGGGTTATTGCATGAGTGCATAGGTAGTGCCTGGGTGATTGCATGAGTGCAGGGGTAGTGCCTGGGTGATTGGAGCAGTGCATAGGTAGTGCCTGGATGATGGGAAGACTGCTTGGGTAGTGCTCGGGTGATTGCATGAGTGCAGCAGAAGAGCCTGAGTGCATCTATGAGTACATGGTTAGTGCCTGAGTGATTGCATGAGTGCATGGGTAGTGCCTACGTGATTGGAGGAGTGCATGGGTAGTGCCTGGGTTATTGCATGAGTGCAGCAGTAGTGCCTGGGTGATTGGAGGAGTACATAGTTAATGCCTGGGTGATTTTATAAGTGCATGGATACCGGCTGGGTGATTGGAGGAGTGCATGGATAGTGCCTCAGTGATTGGAGAGTGCAAGGGTAGTGCCTGGGTGATTGGAGGAGTGCATGGGTAATGCCTGGGTGATTGTATGAGTGCAGGGGTAATGTCTGGGTGATTGGAGTAGTGCATGGGTAATGCCTGGGTGATTACATGAGTGCATGGGTAATGTCTGCGAGATTGGAGTAGTACATGGGTAATGCCTGGGTGATAGCATGAGTGATGGGGTAATGTCTTGTTGATTGGAGGAGTGCATGGGTACTGCCTGAGAGATTGGAGGAGTGCATGGGTAGTGTCTGGGTTACTGCATGAGTGCATAGAAAGTGCGTGTGTGATTGGAGGAGTACATGGGTAGTACCTGGGTGATTGGAGGAGTACATGTGATTGCCCAAGTGATTGCATGTGTGCAGAGGTAGTGCCTGAGTGCATGGATGAGTACATGGGTAGTGCCTGAGTGATTGCATGAGTGCATGGGTAGTGGCTGGGTGATTGGAGGAGTGCATGGGTAGTGCCTGAGTTATTGCATGAGTGCATTGGTTGTGCCTGGGTGATTGGATTAGTGCAACAGCAGTGCCTGGGTTAATGCATGAGTGCATAGGTAGGGCCTGGGTGATTGCATGAGTGCATGGGTGATTGGAGCAGTGCATAGGTAGTGCCTGGAGGATTGGAAGACTGCATGGGTAGTGCTCAGGTGATTGCATGAGTGAAGCAGAAGTGCCTGAGTGCATCTATGAGTGCATGGTTAGTGCTTGAGTGATTGCATGAGTGCATGGGTAGTGCCTTGGTGATTGGAGGAGTGCATGGGTAGTGCCTCCATTATTGCATGAGTGCATATGTAGTGCCTGGGTGATTGCATGAGTGCAGGGGTAGTGCCTGGGTTATTGGAGGAGTGCATAGGTAGTGCCTGGGTGATTTTATAAGTGCATGGATACCGGCTGGGTGATTGGAAGAGTGCATGGATAGTACCTTGATGATTGCAGGAGTGCATGGGTAATGCCTGGGTGATTGCATGAGTGCAAGGGTAATGTCTGGGTGATTGGAGGAGTGCATGGGTAATGCCTGGGTGATTGCAAGAGTGCAGGGGTAATATCTGGGAGATTGGAGTAGTGCATGGGTAATGCCTGGGTGATTGCATGAGTGCAGAGGTAATGTCTGGGTGATTGGAGGAGTAAATGGGTACTGCCTGACTGATTGGAGGAGTGCATGGGTAGTGTCTGGGTTATTGCATGAGTGCATAGAAAGTGCCTGTGTGATTGGAGGAGTGCATGGGTAGTGTCTGGGTGATTAGATGAGTGCATGGGTAGTGCCTGGGTGATTGTATGAGTGCATGGGTAGTACCTGGGTGATTGGAGGAGTACATGTGTATTGCTCAAGTGATTGCATGAGTGCAGAGGTAGTGCCTGAGTGCATGGGTAGTACCTGAGTGATTGCATGAGTGCATAAGTAGTGGCTGGGTAATTGGAGGAGTGCATAGGTAATGCCTGGGTGATTGCATGAGTGCAGGGGTAATGTCTGGGTGATTGAAGGAGTGAATGGGTACTGCCTGAGTGATTGAAGGAGTGCATGGGTAATGCCTGGGTGATTGCATGAGTGCATGGGTAATGTCTGGGTGATTGGAGAAGTGCATGGGTACTGCCTAAGTGATTGAAGGAGTGCATGGGTAATGCCTGGGTGATTGCATGAGTGCAGGGGTAATCTCTGGGTGTTTGGAAGAGAGCATGGGTAATGCCTGGGTGCATGGAGGAGTGCATGGGTAGTGCCTGGGTGATTGGAGGAGTGCATAGGTAGTGCCTGGGTGATTTTATAAGTGCATAGGTAGTGGGTGGGTGATTAGAGGAGTGCATGGATAGTGCCTGGGTGATTGGAGGAGTGCAAGGTTAGTGCCTGGGTTATTGCATGAGTGCACGGGTAGTGCCTGGATGATTGGAAGATTGCATGGGTAGTGCTTGCGTGATTGCATGAGTGCAGCAGAAGTGCCTGAGTGCATGTATGAGTGCATGGGTAATGCCTGAGTGATTGCATGAGTGCATGGGTAATGCCTGGGTGATTGGAGGAATGCATGGGTAGTACCTGGGTTATTGCATGAGTGCATAGGTTGTGCCTGGGTGATTGGAGGAGTGCATGGGTAGTACCTGGGTTATTGCATGAGTGCTTAGGTTGTGCCTGGGTGATTGCATGAGTGCAGGGGTAGTACCTGGGTGATTGCAGGAGTGCATAGGTAGCACCTGGGTGATTTTATAAGTGCATGGTTAGTGTCTGGATGATTGACGGAGTGCATGGGAAATGCCTGGGTGATTGCATGAGTGCAGGGGTAATGTCTAGGGGGCTAATTCACAGAACTAATCTGAGATAAAATCCTAAACGTACTACTTTTGGTTTTTACAGAAGGCATTTAGTAGTAGTAAAGTTAGGACTCCTAACTTTAGTACTACTAAACTGAGATAAAATCCTAAACTTACTACTTTTGGTATTCACAGAAGGCATTTAGTAGTAGTAAAGTTAGGACTCCTAACTTTACTACTACTAAACTGAGACAAAATCCTAAACTTACTACTTTTGGTATTCACAGAAGGCATTTAGCAGTAGTAAAGTTAGGAGTATGGGTACTGCCTGGGTGATTGAAGGAGTGCATGGCTAATGCCTGGGTAATTGCATGAGTGCAGGGGTAACGTCTGGGTGATTGGAGGAGTGCATCTGTACTGCCTGAGTGATTGCTTCAGTGCATGGGTAATGCCTGGGTGAATGCATGAGTGCAGGGGTAATATCTGGGTGATTGGAAGAGTGCATGGGTAATTCCTGGGTGCATGGAGGAGTGCATGGGTAGTGCCTGGGTGATTGGAAGACTGCATAGGTAGTGCTTGGGTGATTGCATGAGTGTAGCAGAAGTGCCTGAGTGCATGTATGAGTGCATGGGTAGTACCTGTGTGATTGCATGAGTGCATGAGTAGTGCCTGGGTGATTGGAGGAGTGCATGAGTAGTGCCTGGGTTATTGCATGAGTGCATTTGTAGTGCCTGGGTGATTGCATGAGTACATGGGTAGTGCCTGTGTGATTGGAGGAGTGCATAGGCAGTGCCTGAGTGATTGAAGGAGTGCATGGGTAATGTCTGGGTGATTGCATGAGTGCAGGGGTAATGTCTGGGTGATTGGAGGAGTGCATGGTTAACTCCTGCATGATTGCTTGAGTGCAGGGGTAATGTCTGGGTGATTGGAGGAGTGCATGGGTACTGCCTGAGCGATTTAAGGAGTGCAGGGGTAATGCCTGGGTGATTGCATGAGTGCAGGGGTAGTATCTGGATGATTGGAGGAGTGCATGGGTAATGCCTGGCTGCATGGAGGAGTGCATAGGTAGTGCCTGAGTGCATGGAGGAGTGTATGAGTAGTGCCTGGGTGAACGGAGGAGCGCATCAGTAGTACCTGTGTGATTGCTTGAGTGCACATGTAGTGCCTGGATGATTGGAAGACTGCATGGGTCGTGCCTGTGTGATTGTACCTGTATGTAGGTAGTGCCTGGGTAAATTGAATGAGTGTGAGAGTAGTGCCTGAGTGCATAGATGAGTACATGGGTAGTGTTTGAAGGAATTGATGAGTGCAGTAAAAGTGGCTCTAAACATTATTACACATCATCATGCATATTACATTATTTCTTCTTACCTTTTTTACTAATGTAGATACAAAACTCAGTGGAACTATTTTACAGTAGTTTTGTTGTAAATTGAATGTAAAATCTTTTCAAACTTCACCATTACCTTCTGTAAAAAAAGAAGAAGAAAAACAGTTCTCAAATATAATATTATACTTTTAAGAACACAACATAATTTTAGAATTACATAACAGTTTCAGTTTTCCTTTTTTGTTGTTCTCAGATTCTACTGAATTTCACCATACACAGTGATTTCAATGTAGTATCATCATACAACAGCGGGGAAAAAAACAATCAACGAGATTGTAAAACAAAAACCAGTGCTGAGCATTATTTAGAACATGTATAATGATGTGTATACCTATCTACAGTTTCTTAATTACATTCTTCAACTACATTAAGTCTTTTATTTCTCTCAACTACATTTTGTAAAATGTACACCATCATTTACATCTCGTATAATATAGACAACAATTATATAAACTACTTGTTTCTAAATGCAATTTTCCAAATGCAATATGAATTAGCACAAACAATAATCTATACACTAATTGTTCACCTCTTCCCAATATGCCGAATAATGTTTCCGAAACCTTTGCATTGAAAATATCCAAAATAAACTTGTTAATTCATGTTCACATCTTCCCAATAGGCCGAATGATGTTTTCAAAACTTTGGCATCAAAAAATATCAGATATGAATTTGGTAATTCGTAAGGCAACCTACATTTGAATTCCAAATGGGCATCATTGCAATGTGTCCATCCTTTATTGCACTTTAAATACATAGTATAGTGTCCAGATGTTGTAGGAGGTCCATCATGGAAAATAATAGCCACTGCTTTAAAAGTTCTTTCTGAAATTGATACTTGACTTGCCACAAAATGTTTAATTTTGGTTTCGAATTTTCTTCCATTTGCTCTACAACGTTGTAGCATTAAAATTACATATTTTCCAGATCTTTCTATATATAATGTGGACAACATTTCTGATTTACAATGAGAACATTTCATATCTTGATTAGCAGTTTTTACTAATTTGTTAAAAGACACTGATTTGCAATCTGGTATCATCAAGTACATGAATCGTTCAGTGTCTATTTCAGTGGTAGTCGAAAATGAACATTCTACACATTTATGATCCCATCTGTAACTTAGTCCAAAGAAAATTTCAATTTCTATTCCTTCATCTTACAATACTCCAAGCATAAACATAAGAAATTCTTCTGCATCTTGTTGTATATTCAAAGTAAATTTCAATGAACCAGTACATATATCCAAAAGATGCCGAATGCTATAAGCATTATGGATTTTACTTCTATCAGTTACCAACTTTTGAGAAATATAATGTAGTAAAGAACAGAATCTTTTTTCTCAATTTTCCATAATTTTATGATGAAGATCTTCTAGATAAAACACAACATTCACAATTACATTAGCATAGCAGTTGATACCTAAACTATTTTCTAACTGGTATCCTACAATATCATCAACATTGTCCATTTTCATTTTCTTTGCAGCTTCATGATTCTCTTGAATTGTTTTCTTTTTTTGAATCTCAGTAGAATGTTTTTCAAATTTCCCATTTTTGGACACACTACACATTTCTCATATACGGGATATTCACCTTAGTTAGGAGCATAAAGTATTCTTAACCAATTGTACTCTCTTACACAATTTGCATCAGCACTAATCTTTTTCTCATCAAAATCAATCAAATACAAACCAGATAATGTTCTTACTCGAGACAATACAACGTATGCCATGCCCTCTTCAAACACTGTACTTCCAATATTTACCAAAGCACTGTCTACACATAAACCTTGAGATTTATGAATGGTTACTGCATATGCTAAAGAAAGAGGAAACTGTTTTTTACGAACATACAAGTCTTTTACATGCAAAAAACGAACAGCACAATGTCCATTCTGTTTTACCTCTTCAATCTGATTAAATTTCATCTTTAAAAATTCAATTCCATCTCTGTTCTGAAAATTTACAAAATCAACAACTTTTCCCATTGCTCCATTTACTAAACCTTCTTCTACATTCAAACTACGCCGTAAAATTACCTGACACTTTACACATACATATAAAGTCTTTTCTAAACCTGCAGTCTTAGACACTGACTTTTGCAAGGAATCCAATTTTGACTGTAATTTCTCTGAGAGAAGAATAGTAACTCCTTTGTGTTCCATTTTATCAATAGCTTCCATTTTCACTATTGGTTGTTTTTCCAATTTCAAAAGTTCTTGATTGAATGTAGAACACTCTTGCAGTGTAGGTATTAGGCAAACTATAGTCTTCTTTTCTCCAATTTTTTTGTACATTATTTCAGGTGCTATGTTTTCATTTGCAAACAAGTTCGTTAGTATCCGACTTTGTAAAGCTTCTTTACCATGTTTTGGCAAAACACCAATTCTTATACCTTGAAGAATGTTTCCATAATGTTCATCACTTGTTTGTCGCATATTCTTAATAAGTTCTTTAAATTCAAAATGAGACCAAATGTTGACATTTCCAATACTTCCAAAAGAATTCCTAGTGTCTTCATGGACAAGTGTTTTAAAAACCGGTTGCCCTTTCACAGGAGTAAGTTGTAGTAGATCACCGAATACATTTACATGTTTTCCTCCAAATAGAACATCATAATCTGTGTTTAAAATCTGTTGCATTCTTAAATTTACAAAGGCAAGCATTAAGTATGAGACCATGCTCACCTCATCAATGATTAGAAGTTTCATTTTCTTCAGTACTCTTGAAACTTCATAACAAGCTTCTCCAGATAGCTTGTGATATTCCAATGTATTTTCATGTTCAACTGGTAGCATGAGTAATCGATGTGAAGTAATCCCTTTAATGTTGTGTGCTGCTAATCCAGTTGGAGCTGTTACAACACAAGATAAATGTGATTCAGTAGTTTTGTGTAGATAACTGGTCAAAACTTTAATTAAGAAACTGTTTCCTGTTCCAGCTTGACCACTGATGTACATTCGAATAGGTCTAAATGATGTGCATTGGCATTCTTTTTTATGCAGTAAACCATGCTGTATCTGTTGTGACACTTGCTGATATATTTTTTTTGTTCAATATTTGGTTATTCTTTCAAGTTTCCCAACTCAATAATATCCTGTTGTGCTTGTTGCCTTGCCGTTTCTACTTCATTCATGGCTATTGCTGCTTCATTTTCAATAATTGGTTGTCCTAGTGGATCTTGACATAGTGGAGCAGAACTTTGACTATCTTGAGAACTGTCTCTAGCTATTTCAGCTGCAATAGTAGTTTCTTGTTCAATCTCTTCATTTAACATTTGTAGATAAGTAGGGAAAATTGTGCATTGAATGTTATCTTTATATGCATTAAAAGAATCTTCATAGCAGTCAAAATCTCCAAGTAATTCCATTTCACTACGCCAAGGCTTGAAGAGTTGCAGAAGTGCTAAATAGAAAAATTCCCTTTTATCTGGAGTTTTGCAAATGAGTTTTCTGTGGATAATAAGATTTCCTTTGGCATGTTTTACCAAACATCCATCATATCCAATTACTGCATATTTTTCTTCATTTACATTTTCTGTAACATTTCTCTTAAAGCTGTAATGTTGCAGTACTTCATAGAGACATATGTTTTCCAGATGTGGACTCCTTTTGGGATAGTACGTATCCAACATATTAGTTTTAACAATATCTGTACTTTCTGGTTCATTCAATGCTAAGTATTCAATTTCTTGTAGAGATTTCAATACTCAATTTTGTGTTTCAGCAAGACCTAGACTTACCCAAATGATTCCGCTTGACTTTGAATATAAACTGGCAGTACTCAACCCATCCGAACATTCATAGGATCAAATCTCTCAATGAGAAAGCATTTTCAAACTAAAGCTGTACAATTTGTTACTAAGACTCTTCACTTGTGAAATTTCTTCCCACATTTCTTTCAACTCTGTCTTTTCAGATTTGGTTATATATGACATAACATAGCGAGCAACAGCAATTGAATTATCTGCAACATAATGGATATCCATGTTTGCATGCCACATTGTCAAAATCACTGGATTGTAGTCATTAATATACTTTGAATCTTCAGTTCTTTTTATGTTGTATGTATTCTTCTGAGATTTTCGAGTTATAGTATTCCTTACTGCTGACATAAAACTATTGACTCTTCCTTTTGAAATTATTGGAGGTGGGAATCCAACACGACATTTTGTATAAAATTTTCCCTTTGACTTATATTTTCGTCGACAATATTTTCCACATTGATGACTTTGAAACCGTAAAACTTGTTGTCTCAAGCTGTTTTCTCTTCCTTTTTTTGGAATGGCACAAGAAACATACTCTTCAATGAAAGACAAAACAGTTTAATCAGAATTGGTTCCAAAATTAGGTGCATTCTTGATCCATAATAGCATGTGTATATGAGGAGCACCTCTGGATTGGTACTCCTTTCTCCAAAATAAATTAGTTACTTCTCCAAGAGGTGGATTATTTTTATTGCAGATAAAAGACATCATAGCTTGAAACCTATTTTTAAAATATCTGCACACATTTACAGGATCCAAGAAACACAGTTCTCCAGCTGTCTTCAATTCAATGTTTTTTACATTTGAATTTGCTTGTTGTAGAAATTTAAGTAAATCGTCCCACGCGTATTCAGCACAGCTAAGCGTAGCAAACCTGGTAGGGGTAACTGAGTTTCTTAACATACATTTAAGTTCTCCGTGATGACAATACCAATACTCATTAGTACCACGTTGACATGCCATCAAATTAATTAAATGAGATTCTAAATGATCGTCTCTTTGTTGAACTTTGTCCAAGAATTCCTTTGCAAAATTATGTGTAAGATGAACTCCTGTTTATAATATGTGGTTCACTGCATATGAAAGTCTAGACAAATCACTTTAAAACAGAAGATGAGATATATATGGATATATATGGTTGTTCATCATATCGTCCACCTTTTCCAGTGGGGAAAAGCTGTGGAAAACAAAGAGCTTCTCAACTTTTTTCCCATACACTCATGGGAGTTCCCTTCGCTTTCTTCATTTGAAATAATTAAATAGTGTTTCCTATCACTTCTTTTGAATGTAGAGGTTGTATACTGTAATGTTCATAAATTTCTTCACTCCTAGAGTTGTCCACTTTTTCTATTTGGCCAGTTGAAATTTCTGTTTCATCTTCTAAACATATTTCTTGTTCTTTCACATTTACAGTTTTATAATAAATATTGTTTTGTACAAGATATAAGGTAGCATTTTGAAGTTTGGTGACATCTACTAACTCTTACCATATTTTCTGACTCTTTGTTGGTACACCATTAACTAGAATAACTACAGGTTCACTTTCCTCTCTCTCTATACCAACAGTTTCAATATGTTTCTGAAAATCTAAAGGTAAATATACAACTCTTCCTTTCAGACCTCTTTGTAAATCTGTTGGTGGCAGCTTGCCTAGTTTAGGCTCCATATGAACTATAGCCTGAAACGGGTGCACAGATTGAATAAGAATGGACTCATATGCATTTAAATCTGCCAGTTCCAGAGGAATAGCTACTAACTCTAAGTTGTTATGTACAGCTCTAGCTGGCATTTTGTTCTCTTCTAATTTGTTGTAACAATATTTACAAATGCGTTGATCAGTTCCCAACTCAAAACGACCTTCCACCAACAAATAGGCACCAAATTGTTCCCACTTATCATTTTTTTCCTATTCACTTTTTAAATATAGATCAACATTCCTAGTTTGACTTCTATAGTGAGTACGTTGACAACAAATACAAACATAGTTTAGTTTTTCACATGAAAGTACCTTAAACTTTGTAATTTCTTCTGCAAACTTCTCAGTAGTAATAACTTCCACCTATTCTTCAACACCTACACTTATCAAGCTCTCACTTTCTCTACACTCCTCTTGTGAACCAAAGAAACAAAACTGTATATCATCAGAAACTTTTTTACATCCGCTACTGAACCATGCAAAAGAGCTGTGTTTATTTCACTTAAAGATAATGCAGGACTTTTTACGTAGTACAATCTTCTTATTAACTTCTGCATCTCTGAATGATGTACTCCTAACATTCTTAAATGATGAAAAGTACTTCAACACACTTTTCTAGAAAGACAAGCCAGAGAATGACCCTGCAACTTAGTATATTTTCTCACTTTACAGGGATCTAGTCCTTGCAACATCTTAATCTTCTGTTTAACACTTTTTTTGCATACTCTCGTAAGAAAATTCGTAATATAGCAATAGATTCCTATCGTATACTACAAATACTACCACCATCCCATTTAAACACTGGATTTTGTGTACTTATCCCTTGAACTTCTTCGGCTAATACTTCTTCCACATTTCTAGGAACCATCTTTTCTTTTTCAATTGAACAACCATCATCTCATTACATCGACCACGGGTATCAACTGCATGAACTAATGTATTTTGTTGAAAATAGCTTTCTTCATTAAAAAAAAGGCTCTGTACTAGAAGTGTGCTTCCATTCACCCGAATTGTTTTTGCAAAAGTTACTTGTATTAACCAGTCTTTTTCTTTTGCTTTTCTCCTTCATAAAGTGCAATGTTTTATTCAATGTTTTCATTCTCTTCAATACCAATATATATAGTTTTCTTTTCAATTCAAAAGCTTTTTCTACTACACTTTCAAGCTGTTGTTTTTTCTTGTAAGCTGCTAATCTTCTTTTATATTTTTTACAATCTTTCAATAAATTTTGTAGTACTCTACTTTTATACATTCTCTTCCTAATATTTTTATATTCTTTCATTCTTCTTCCAACATGGATTGTTTTCCTATAACCTGATTTTCCATTAATATGTCCTTTTTTCATTTCCTTCTGATTGGTTACACAACTTTTCATTCTCTTTTCCACATTTTGAAAATTCATGACGTTCTTTAAAAGTCTTTTAACAAATTCTTTAGTTCTCTTACCAGAAGTCTTTTTCTTCAATGTCACATTTTGAACTTCATCTAATTTCTGCTTTTCTCTTTCCTTTAAATAGTACTGTTTTTTTTCTTGTCTTTTCTTTTGCTCTTTTCTTGCCATACTCAATCTTTATTGCTAATAATGGTGAATATCTGAAAAAAAAGAAAAGTTTAAATAGTTTCTAAACATAACTTTATATTATTAAAATAATTATATACAAATATTCTCATCTATAAATAAAGAAATACTTTTAATTGCATTGCAAAGCTATGTCAGGCACTGCACAATTCCTTCATTTAGAAGACAGCACAACCTCCACAACAGAATGACAGAGCACAACTAAAAGATTTCTCTACTACTACCCAAATCAAATGTAAAGTGCAGTCTGTCAAGTTTTAATGCCTGCCTGGTCTTGTGATTGAGGTATGTCTCTACTTGCACATGTATTCTCATATGTGTCATGTATTTGAAGATGCTATGCATATAAAACACAAGTATACATCTATTTGTATGCTTCTTTTATATATGGTGCACTAGCAAAAGGTACAGACTCATGCATGCATGGTTTCAGGAAGATGGTGAGACTTACAGCAGAGACATATGAAGGGTTTCTGCTTTGTTTTTGGCTATGCTCAATACCTAACTGCTGCCTCTTTATGAACCCTTCTTCCCTCTTTCTGCACCTCTCTTGCCTCTTTCTGCACCCCTTGTTAAAGATTGCAGGAATCGCTGTTAGCATGAGCTGAAAGCCATTTTGTACTTGGCAGCCATTTTAGTTAGCCATGTGCTCGCCATGTGCTTTCTCCCTCTTCCAGAGTCTTGCACATGCTCAGAGAGGCCTAGCTGGTAGAATGCACCTGCTCCTAGTATAGAACTGTCAGGCTATTCTTACTCATGTAAGCAGTTTAGTCTCCCCTCCCACTTTGTGGAGCAAGCAAATTTTGTATACCCATATTAGTCAATAAGCATGTTTGTATGTGCTAGGACCTCCCCTTGATTTTATGCTGACTATGTAACAAATACATATATAAGGACCCTGTTCTCTGCACTCATTAGAATGCCTCCTACAGTGGCCTGCGGGTACCGTAAGATGCAATCTCCCTCATCTGAGGTTAATAAAACATGTTTTTTGATATTACAGCTTCTGTGCCAATCTCTTCTTTGTTGGTCTTAAGGACCAGATGTATCAGTGAACCCCTAAAAGGTTTTTATTTCTACAAATGGCGCCCGAAAGTGGACCTCATCGGTGCAGCGGCTATCCAAGGGAGTGGTCTTGAAGGGAGACAGGAATCTACTGAGGAGTACAGGACAGGAATCTACTGAGGAGGTACCCTGCGCACGGAGATTGTTTGTCTTCCAGCCCAGTATATTTCTGGTCTTCCTGATCTGATCCTCCAAGTGTTTGCCGCTCCCGACTGAGAACTTCTTTGGCGTGAGTATTTTAAAACGACCGTTAGGTCACTCAGAACTTGGCAGTTGGAACCTGGACACCATTTGATTGGTAAGAGCCGTTTTGCGGCACTTGCTGTTGGTTTGATGCCTTTGATTGGTAAGGTAGTTTTAGTAACACTTACTGTGGTTTTGTTTGTATGATTGGCCAATTTTGGAATTTGTTTTGTAATTATATATGCATTGCAATACATATAGGCGGGTAATGAGGAGATTTTTCTCTATTTGAAATTGTTTGAACAGCGCAACGTACAAAGAGTACCTTAAGCGCTACTTTGATTATAATACTGCATATTCTGCACTATTTTTGGCATGCCTGTTTCCAGTACACTTCGCAGAAAGTGTTGCTGTTTTGGAGGTACCGATATGGATTTAGTAAGTACTTAGTTGACTCCCCTCAGAGGGGATACCTAAATAGGTTTACGTATAGTAAAAAGATATTTCTTCCTTGGTGACTAAGTACCCCATGGAACTAAATATGTACATAAAACGGATCCGGATCTGCGCACTTAGTAACATTCATAAGTGGTGATATGCAGAGAGCTTTTTGAGTGTTCTACCAGCCAAAACTGGCGAATTTGGTGTATTTTGGCTTCTTGACCATGGAACAGTTTTTTGGGCTACTTTTGAGAGCTCTTCTTGTAAATATGACTTACAATTAGTATTTACAAATAGGTTGGTCTTGCGTACAGTTTGTAAGCTGTCTTAAAGTCCTAAGTATTGATTTGTGGGTTAAATGTGTGTTTAAATGTCTATGTGGGTTTTTGGTTTGACATTGGTAATACTTGTGTGAGTACTCTTTGTGTAAGAATGGCTAGCTTTAAGCGCGCTGTGTTGTGTGCTCTGCGTATATGACCCCCTTCTGTAAATGTCTGAATGAGCTCAATGAGTTTGTTTATGTTTTTTTGCTGTCATCATTCTGTTATGCAAAATGTCATTTAGTTACTTACATATTAAATAAAAATCCAGAAATGAATTATATAACATACGCTAAACAGCTGCATGTTACTATTAAATTGACAGAGTAAGACACTGTACATGTGTGCAAATTGCCACAATGCTAAAGATAAAATTAGAATTCATATTCAATAGGATTAAAATAGGCCTCATACAGAGGAAGAAAAATGAAATTGTGTGTTTTGTAATCAATAGACTAAAATACACATGTTACAGCATTTTCCTTAAATACATTGTATTAGACATTAAAAGGCATGCACATCATATGAGTGAATTTGGTCGTTGCTGAACTAAATACACATTATAGAAAGATAGATTTGACTGCATTGAAATGCCTCAGTTTTTAAATAGACTGTGACATGCTTTTCTTTCAGCACCCGAGAAAAAAGCTTTCCAACAGCTGTGTTTAAACTGACTAACTGAAAAGAAACTGTTTGACACAGCAAATGGGGATTTAACTCTGTCAGGGTATTTCAAATAATAAAGGGTTTTTTTCCTGAGAAAGGCGTGAAAATTCGACGCCTGCTGACAAACAACAGCTGCATAAATAGCATATGGCTATTCCTGATCACGGCCACAGACAGGAATGCTGAGTCAGCGAAATTTTAAGTCAGTGTAAAACTGGTATAAGGGCCTGCATTATTTTAAAAGTTTCAAAAAACCAGTTTCATTATTTTGGATAACAGAGAACAAAATTGAAAGTAGGGATTTCCTTTCTTAATGCCTTTTTTACATAAGTACATCTGTGGTTCTGATGTTAAATGATAACTGTCCTTTTAAAAAGTGGTGCAGACTTTTCCTGTTCCAAGTAAGGCTTCTGTGCTTAGGGTTATGAATTAATGCGTTTAAATATGATAGGCTACGAATGAAGCTTGCTTTTCCAATGTGGAATCATCAAAATGGTTGGTTTTGATAAAAAAAAAAAAATAATAATTAATTATATGAAAAAAATATATTGTTAAACATAAATGCTTTAAATTCGTTTTTTCATCTTTATAAAGCCTAATCATCATACTGTGAATTCCTAGTATCAAAGTTGAATTTAAGCAGTGCTGTACTGCAATAAGAAGGGAACTTAAATGTGAAATGTCACTTTACCCAGCCGTACAAAACTCATTTTTATAAGGGTATATCTTATACATTTCTGATTTCCCATTCCTGGGCTATCTAGAGAACACTCTGGGGGTTCCTATTATGCAAAAATATTGTAGGATATTCATTTTTAAGTGCCCCTACCACCAAAGTCGAAATTGAGGTAAATTCACAATTTTACAAGCAGTTCTACCACTCAAGGCAGTTTTAACGTGCTCTCAGGCTTCAATAAAGTATATGCAAGTATAAAACAAACAGCTGACCTCTGCATTACTAGACTGCACACCACATACTGTACATAAATGAAAATAAGTATACAGAAACCAGCAGACGTTATTATCCTACCTTTAAATTACTGGCAAACGGATCGGACAGGACTGCCTTTTAGCTGTGATTCTCCAGAGTTGCTTTGCATTACGAAAACCGCATGGCAAGCCTTGCACAAACAAAATGAACAGCTGCTGAACGGGTCAAAGGTCGGAGTTCTGCATTTAGCAACTTAGCAGGGTGAAGGGTAATGTTTGCTGGGACACTTCGACCTTCGAAAAGTTTTTGAAAGACGAGATGATAGCGCAAAGAGAGAAAGAGAAGCTTTGCTTCCTATTTTTGGCAAACACACGTTTTGCGCAGTCATATGAAACGAAGGAAAGGCAGCCTTCAGTTGAGCATTGATCTGCCATGTATATAAAAATAATGGTTTTAGTTTAAAGAATACTGTGTAGGGGCTACGATAAGGAGGAAATGGATTTTAGTTTGCATTCATGCGCCCTCATGTTAATCTAGTACAATTGCTCAAGAAATTGATACATTGGTTTGTTTGTGCCCAGTTGCTACAAATAGGGGTTGAAAGTGTTGACAGAAGTAAAACCTGTTTCAGGTTTTCCTACTGTCAAAATGGGGAAGGAGGCTAGCTCCTCTACAAATTAAGGGTAGGCAAAATTATGTTTTCTCTCTTCTTTTTCTCACTTTTTTTGAGTCTGTCTAAAGCTGTCTAGGAAATGGCCATGTGACAGTTATTGGCTATTCTGTAATACTGTTTTAAAATTGTTAGCATTAATAAAAATATGAAACACATAAGCTATGTTACTGCCCATCCTGTATGAAAGAATGAGTAGAACAGATTGATGTTCCCTTATTTGATCTTTAAGGAGAACTGTATAGTGGCGGTTTCTGTTCAAAAATCTCAGGTGGCAACACTATTATTGTTTATGTTATTCTCATGTTCTATACAGTTTTGCAAGGGCATTGCTAGTTTTTTATTAGCTAGTCTCTGTCAATAAGCTGACAGCCCTTATTAGAGCTGGAGATAGGGTTTTTTTCCTTTTGAAGATGATGTTGCATAGTCCAGATCGTGAAAAGTACAATGCAGGAAAGACGCTCATGTGATCCTTAGCAAACATTTTGAAGGAAAATATTGTTTTATAGGAGTTTGTTTGTCATAACATGTTCTGCTGGAGAAAATGTACTCACTATGTTGAAGTTTAGTTCTTTTTGCAATAAGAATCCCTGTTAAATTAGCAGTTTTAGATTTTCCTGCTGCACCTATAACATGAGAGCATGGTCCTAAGCATAACATGTAAGAGAAATTATTTTACAAGTGTCTGCAGTCCTGTACAAGTAATGTAAAATATATGAGTAAAAGTGTAGAACATTTCCTTTTTCTTGAGGGTTCTTCAGATTGGTAATATAGGAATCACCAATGTAAGTATTTGTAGTATGTCTGTATTGTTTTTCTCTTTTCCTCAGAATTTAGTAAATGAACACAGACTTCCTTGGCTGTTTGGGATTGGGTGATGTATTACTCTTGCCAGTTCACCAAAACGTTCCTTTTATACTTGCCAATAGGTCCAGGGTTTTCTACTCTCAGATAGATGAAGTGGCTCTTGGGTGCCTTGCTAATGTATGGGGCGCCCCGAGACTAAGGAAGTATTCTGAGACTATCCTCTCTGTTGTTAGATTATTTCTGTGCCTTGTCTAAAGACCTCTTGTTCTGTCCACCA
The DNA here is from genome assembly GCA_963921515.1 of Calotriton arnoldi. Lineage (NCBI taxonomy): Eukaryota > Metazoa > Chordata > Amphibia > Caudata > Salamandridae > Calotriton > Calotriton arnoldi. The sequence goes on from CAWUFW010014027.1 coordinate 128,479, forward strand.
ATAGATATTTGCTGCCTTACAACCATTGCCAGAGGGGCCCGGACATCAGATCCAGCCTGGGAGTCAGCACCAGTCCAGCCTACAGTCAAAACGAAAGGAACCAGCATAGGCCTTGCTGGCAACTAGGACCTCAGTGAAGGCGGAAGCACTGGGACGTGAAGTGTGTACCCCTGCCACTGTCTTGGGCGAAAGACGGGGTTACAAATCAGGATGGAGAAATCTTTGTGTGGATCCAGTTTTTGATGCCCAGCTGAGAGAGTCACAGAATGACAAGGACGGCAAGGAGGCTTTTGCTTGAGGTGACCCCCTTTGAAACAAGGGTTGCTTCAGGCCTTTGAGTCCTGGTCCCAAGTGAATGCAAGTCTACGCCTTTGTTTGTTGATCAAGAGATGCCCGAGCACACTGGGTACAATTTGTGGCCCTAACAAAAGAGCAGTGCGCCAGAGGGGCAATACAGGAGTTAGGGAAGGACTTGAGTTTAGGGTACAGGTGCTGTGCCCTTGGTGCCTGTTAGATTAAAGTGAAGAAAACTGGTGCACTGCCTGAGACACTGGACAGGATCATTGAGGGTATTTGCCCTGGGGGGGTGATTGCCCTATCCTGAAAGAAAGACTTTTCCTTCTCCGTGATTCTTGAGTTGCGAGTTGTGCAGCTCCACCGTGGGAACAACAAGAGCCTGCCTGTGAGGCTCAAAACGGACACAGGGAGAAGACTCCCCTCTGGTTGGTTGGTTCCTCAGCAGCTACAAATTCCCAAGGACTCTTCTTTTTTTGTTAGTAATGTACCCCTTTGGTCGTCCCATTTTTTTTGGAGGAGCAGCCCTTTGCGGCTCCTTGTCCTAATTCCTATGGCCCTGTGTGGTCCTCCTGGTCCCCCGGAGCCAGGATTGTTTTTGTAATAATATGTCTTATTGCTTTAATATTTTTTAAGAGTAATGTTTATTCTGCATGAGAAAAGTTCATCTGAGCATGTTACTTTACTCTTTCCTTAAGTATATTAATTGATAATTTAGCCCTCATAAAAAATACTGAGAAAGTCTATTGAAAATGTTTTTATTAGGTATGTGCTGTTGGCTATTTTGAAATTGACATAAATAGTCACTGAAATACATCAGAGCCCTGAAACTTAAAATTAGACTAGATGGTTTTGGTATTTGCTTTCTGCTTAGGATTGGAAAATATTGAGATTTCTGTTTGAGATAATAGTCATTATTCTCTCTTGCTACCTGTATGACCCAATGCTCTGTTCACTTTGTACTCCTGCTTATACCTTGTATATACCTGCTTATTGAAATGTTTAGAATGTAAATGCCCACCTAGCATAGGATATTGATGAATTTATGAGAAGAAAATGTGCAAAATATTTTCTCTGTCTCTACTAGATCATGGGAATGTCTTTAGCTCATGCTAAAAGGATCATCTGTTAAAGATTGCAGGAATCGCTGTTAGCATGAGCTGAAAGCCATTTTGTACTTGGCAGCCATTTTAGTTAGCCATGTGCTCGCCATGTGCTTTCTCCCTCTTCCAGAGTCTTGCACATGCTCAGAGAGGCCTAGCTGGTAGAATGCACCTGCTCCTAGTATAGAACTGTCAGGCTATTCTTACTCATGTAAGCAGTTTAGTCTCCCCTCCCACTTTGTGGAGCAAGCAAATTTTGTATACCCATATTAGTCAATAAGCATGCTTGTATGTGCTAGGACCTCCCCTTGATTTTATGCTGACTATGTAACAAATACATATATAAGGACCCTGTTCTCTGCACTCATTAGAATGCCCCCTACAGTGGCCTGCGGGTACCGTAAGATGCAATCTCCCTCATCTGAGGTTAATAAAACATGTTTTTTTGATATTACAGCTTCTGTGCCAATCTCTTCTTTGTTGGTCTTAAGGACCAGATGTATCAGTGAACCCCTAAGAAGGTTTTTATTTCTACACCCTGTTCCCTTTTTCTGCACCTCTCTTGCCTGTTTCTTCAACTCTCTTGCCTCTTTCTGCAGTTCTCTTGCCTCCTTCTGCACCTCTGTTGCTTCTTTCCGCACTTCTCCTGCTTCTTTCTGCACCCCTCTTGTCTGTTTCTGCACCTCTTTTGTCTGTTTCTGCAACTCTCTTGCCTCTTTCTGCACTTCTCTTGCCTCTTTCTGCACCTCTGTTGCTTCTTTCTGCACTTCTCTTGCCTCTTTCTGCACCCCTCTTGCCTCTTTCTGCAACTCTGTTGGTTCTTTCTGCACTTGTCTTGCCTCTTTCTACACTTGTCTTGCCTCTTTCTGCAATTCGCTTGCCTCTTTCTGCACATTTTTACTCTTTCTGCACCTCTGTTGCTTCTTTCTGCAGTTCTGTTGTCTCTTTCTGCACCCCTCTTGTCTGTTTCTGCACCTCTGTTGGTTCTTTCTAGACTGCTCTTGCCTCCTTCTGCACCTCTGTTGCTTCTTTCTGAACTTCTCATGCCTCTTTCTGCACCCCTCTTGTCTGTTTCTGTATCTCTGTTGGTTCTTTCTGCATTGCTCTTGCTTCCTTTTGCACCTCTCTTGCAAATTTTGGCACCCATCTTGCTTCTTTCGGCACACCTCTTTCTTCCTTCTGCACTTGTCTTGCTTCTTTCTGCACTTCTGTTGCTTCCTGCTGCACCCCTCTTGCCTCTTTCTGCACCCGTCTTCCCTCTTTCTGCACCTCTCTTGCCTGTTTCTGCAACTCTCTTGCCTCTTTCTGCAGTTCTCTTGTCTCCTTCCACACCTCTGTTGCTTCTGTCTACACCTCTCTTGCAAATTTCTGCACCCCTCTTGACTCTTTCTGCACCCCTCTTGCCTCCTTCTGCCCCTCTGTTGGTTCTTTCTACACTGCTCTTGGTTCTTTCTATACCTCTTTTGCCTGTTTCTGCACTTCTCTTGCCTCCTTCTGCACCTCTGTTGCTTCAGTCTGCACTTCTCTTGACTCTTGCTGCACCCCTCTTGCCTCTTTCTGCACTTCTCTAGCTTCTTTCTGCTTTGTTTTTGGCTATGCTCAATACCTAACTAGTAGTAAAATGGTAAAGCAGCAGCACCAGAAAAGTAATGTTTAAGACATGTTGGGTGAGAAATTAGTGATTATGGTACTTTGTAAGAGTCTCTGGAAAAGTTCACTTGAAGTGCACTAAATACATCTAGGTGTCTCTTTGAAATATGAAGTGCAGTCTCTCAAGTTTTAAGGTCTTCATAGCCTTCTGATTGAGGTATGTATGTACTTGCACATGTATTGTGATATGTCTTATGCATCTGAACATGCTACACATATAAAACACAGGTATACATCTATTTGTATGTTTCTTTGATATATAATGCTACTAACAAAAGGTACAGACATATGCATGCATGCTTTTAGGAAGATGGTGAGACTTACAGCAGAGACATGTGAAGGATTGCTGCTATATATTTGTCTAGGCCCAACACCCAATGTAGTCGTAGAATGATGAAGCATCAGCACAAAAGTAAGGTTTAAGGCATATTAGGAGAAGGATTAGTTATAACGCTACTTTGTATGAGCCTGTGGAAAGCTACATTTCAAATATACCGCATCATTTTCATTATCTTCTTCAAATGTGAAGAGCAATCTGTCAAGTTTTAGGGTCTGCATGGTGTTGTGACTAAGGTATATCTCTACTTGCACATGTATTCTTTATACGTATTATGCATCTGAAGATGCTAGACATATAAAACACAAGTATACATCTATTTGTATATCACTTTTATATATGATGTTGCTAGCAAAAGGTACAGACATATGTATACATGGTTTCAGGAATATGGTGAGACTTACAGCTGAGACATATGATGGGTGTGTCTCAGTGATTGCTAGGCCTGGGCGGAATTTGCGTAGTCGCGTTACGCAAAGTTCTGCAAAGATTTAAAAAATCTACGCCAGCTATGCAGAATTCCGCGAGCATGCGGAATTGCTTGTTCCGCCCGTTCACGATGCGTTTTTCCTGTTCGGGGACGCTGTTTGCGTGCTCGGGGGGAAATATCTCGCGAACTAGCCCATGCGGTCGCCAATTGGCGCGGCCATCTTGTTTCACTTGCCCCGCCCGTTTGAGATGCATGTTTCCTGTTTGCGAACGCAGATGTCCGATGGCGCGTCCGAATAACGTGTTCGTGATCACACATTCTTGCGGGATCGCGCTGCCGGCTAACCAAATCTCGTGGCGCACGTGAACGGATAGGAAAACTCGCCGGCGAATGCAGGGATCCCGGTAAGTCGCTACCGCATGCGCAAACTCGCATTTTGAAAGCGCGAACAAGGAAAAAATTCCGCTATGCTGCGGATCGCGGAATTTTCGGCAATTCCGCGTTCTCTGCGGAACGCGGAATTGCCAAAATTCCGCAAATTCCGCAAGCGGAGAGGATTTTACCGCCCAGGCCTAGTGATTGCATGACTCCATGGGTAGTGCCTGGGTGATTGTATGAGTGCAAGGGTAGTGTCTGTGTAATTGGAGGAGAGATTGGATACTGATTGACTGATTGCATGAGTGCAGAGATAGAGCTTGTGTGCATGGATAACTGCATGAATAATGCCTAAATGCATAGATGAGTGCATGAGTAGTGCCTACGTGAATGAATGAGTGCAACAGTGCTGCCTGGGTGATTGTATGAGTGCAACGGTAAATGGAATGAGTGCATGGGTAGTGACTGAGTGCATGGATGACTGCATGGATAGTGCCTGAGAGATTACATGAGTGCAGGGGTAGTGTCTGGGAAATTGGAAGACCGCATGAGTACTGCCTCAGTGATTGAAGGAGTGCATGGGTAATGCCTGGGTGATTGCATGAGTGCAGGGGTAATGCCCGGGTGATTGGAAGAGTACATGGGTGGTGCCTGGGTACATGGAGGAGTGCATGGGTAGTGCCTGAATAATTGGAAGAGTCCATGGGTAGTACCTGGGTGACTGCATGAGTGCAAGTGTAGTACCTGGATGATTGGAGAACTGCATGGGTAGTGTTTGGGTGATTGCATGAGTGCAGGGGTAGTGGCTGAGTGCATGTATGAGTGCATGGGTAGTGCCTGGGTGATTGGAGGAGTGCAAGGGTAGTGCCTGGGTTATTGCATGAGTACATAGGTAGTGCCTGGGTGATTGCATGAGTGCAGGGGTAGTGCTTGGGTGATTGCATGAGTGCAGGGGTAGTGCTTGGGTGATTGCATGAGTGCAGGGGTAGTGCCTGGGTGATTCGAGGAGTGCATAGGTAGTGCCTGGGTGATTTTATAAGTGCATTGGTAGTGGCTGGGTGATTGAAGGAGTGCATGGATAGTGCCTAGGTGATTGGAGGAGTGCATGGGTAGTGCCTGGGTTATTGCATGAGTGCATAGGTAGTGCCTTGGTGATTGCATGAGTTTAGGGGTAGTGCCTGGGTGATTGCAGGAGTGCATAGGTAGTACCTGGGTGATTTTATAACTGCATGGGTAGTCGCTGGGTGATTGGAGGAGTGTATGGATAGTGCCTGAGTGATTGGAGAAGTGCAAGGGTAGTGCCTGGGTTATTGCATGAGTGCACAGGTAGTGCCTGGGTGATTGCATGAGTGCAGGGGTAGTGCCTAGGTGATTGGAGGAGTGCATAGGTAGTGCCTGGGTGATTTTATAAGTGCATGGGTGCTGCCTGGGTAATTGAAGGCGTGCATGGGTAATGGCTGGGTGATTGCATGAGTGCAGGGGTAGTGTCTGGGTTATTGGAGGAGTGCATGGGTAGTGCCTGGGTGCATGGAGGAGTGCATGGGTAGTGCCTGGGAGTATGGAGGAGTACATGGGTAGTGCATGGGTGATTGGAGGAGTGCATGAGTGCATGAGTAGTATCTGGGTGATTGTATCAGTGCACGGGTAGTGCCTGGATGATTAGAAAACTGCATGGGTAGTGCCTGACTGATTGCATGAGTACAAGGGTAGTGCCTGGGTGATTGGAGGAGTGCATTGGTAGTGCCTGGGTTATTGCATGAGTGCATAGATGGTGGCTGGGTGATTGCATGAGTGCAATGGTAGTGACAGGCTTATTGAAGGAGTACATACATAGTGCCTCAGTGCCTTGGTGATTGGAGACTTACAGCTGAGACATGTGATGGGTTGCTGCTTTATACTTGACTACGCTCAACATCCTGAGTAGTCGCAGAATAGTGAAATTGCAGCACAAAAGTGAGGTTTATGACACACTTTTGTACTACAGCTTCACCATTCTGTAACTACTCAGGGTGTTGGGCCTACCCAAAAGCATCAAGCCTACACATGAGTCTGTTATAAATCTCACCATATTCCTGAATACATGTATGCATGTGTCTGTACCTTTTACTAGTACTACTATGGTGGTGTAGGGCAATGTTCCCACTGGTGGCACTCAAAAACATTTCTAGGCGAAATAGATTTGTGTAGGAAATGATGACCATAATGTTGGTAACAGTACAAAGCGTCACAGTCTGACTTACCTTCTAACATTTCAGTGTTCGGAAATGCAGCAGTTTTTTCTAAATCAGACAACATGTTATTAACAGTTTCAGAGTCCCAATCATCAGAAAATGTACTGGAGGTAATGATATCACTCAATAAAATTTTAAATACATGTGAAAGTTTTAAAAGTTCAGTCGGACCGAATATATCAAAATCAACTTTGTCCCAGATTATACCGTCCGGTATAGGAACTGCTATGATGTTCACTGTTGACAAGTCTCTTTGTTCACGATGTGAAGATTGATGTGGTTTTAAAATCAAATTAACTTTTTGGGCTGTAGAGCTTTTGTTGAAGGTATCGTCCATTAATAAGCATGCTAAAAGTTATAACTAAGCCTAGCCAGAAAAGAAAAAATTGTATCCCAGTAATTACCCACAGTTCTAACCAAGGCGATACCAGGTAAGTCTTTTTGAGAAAGTTTAGAAAGTCTTTAACTTGCTGCTTGCGTGAATTTTGGGCTGGAGTCGTTTCCGGTTCACTTGGATCCAAGGAAAACGTATCAAAGTTCATGAAGTAGCCAGAAGCAGTTCGATCAATTGTAGGAATTGCATCGGGATTTGTTGAAATTGCATTTTGCTCTCGTCGAGGCATGTTGATGTAGACGTCTGTATTTGGTCTAATTGCAACTTGTGTGTTATTTCGAGTTTGATTTTGAAGTTGAACTTCGGGTTCAAGGGGAACGAGTTCCATAGCATTGTTGCTTAGTCCTTCATTCCGCACAGGAGGCTCTTCAAACGTGATGAGTCTTTCTGTTTGAACTTGTTGGATGGTAGCTAGAGGGGGGCGTCTGCTACTGTGGAGTCCACGAGGCCTACTGTTCAGTATCGGCCACATAGTGTGGTTTGATTAAGTTGATTGAGATAAATCTTTTCTCCTTTTTCCCGGCAAGAGGCGGCAAAAGTACAGTTCTTGTTCCTTGAATTGCTAGGACAGGTACAGGCTTTCTGTATGATGGTCCAAATTATTTTTTGTCCGCTATTTTCTCTCTGACCAGATCCCCGATTTTTGGGATCCAGACAGGTCTTGCCGCGTTTGCCTTGACTTCCCTATTGGTGGTCTGTTTCTGGACAACGTTGCTTTGTTGTGTCCTGGATTCATTTAGATCCTGTAAAACAGCCAAACGATCATCGATATCAAATGGTTTCTCATCCACCACTGTGCCTTCGCAATCAAGATCAGGTACCCACATTCTCGTCTCAAATAAGACCTCATATGGAGTGACACCCCCTAGAGAACTTCTTGGCTGGTTATTAAGTGCCCGTTGTACCCCATATAGGTGATTGACCCAACTACCGCCCTTGCCTAATACCCTAGCTGTTAAAGATTGTTTTAAGTCCCGGTTTTTCCTCTCCACAACCGAATTACCGATGGTACAGAGAGGAGTACCGCAATGCAACGCCCATACTTTCCATGGCCTCTTTGTAAGCCCAAGTGCTAAACGCCGGGCCATGGTCAGAATGTAAAGTGCCAACTGCGTATGTCCCTATAAAGCCTCGCAAATCTTTGATAACAGGTCGAGCGTCAGCCGAGCGCTGAGGTCAAACCCATAGGAATCTTGAGCAGGAATCCACTGCAACCATGATATATTTGTAAGCCACATCAGATTGTAAGGGGCCGCAGTGGTCCAGATACACACATGCAAGAGGTTTATCAGATATTGGTAGTGGTGTCTGCGCCGGGCGTGTTATGGTGGAGCCTTTCATCTGTTGGCAGATGTCACATTTCAAGACATAGTCTTTAGTTTATTTTGTTAGACTTGGCCACCAATAGCACTGTTTCAGTAACGAAATAGTCGCTGTAACGCCTGTATGTGCAGAACCCAAATCCTCATGTGCAGCAATAATTAACCCTTGCCTACGATTCATATTTGGTATTACTCTATCCCCCACTCCAGGAATCTGAGCATATGGAATGTTGTTTGCATCTAACTTGTAGGAGTACTTGAGTGGAAATTTCTTTGGTACTGCACCGCTGTTTTTGCTTGAAGCAATAACAGCCACCATAATCTCACCGTCTATCCTCGGTTTTGAACGAGTGATTGCAGCTATGGAAGCCGTGCGTACAGCTCCCTTTGCGGCTTCATCAGCCAATGAATTCCCTTCAACGTGAACGCCTTCACACTGATGACTCAGTGTATGGATCACGTGAGCCCTCGGTAGTTCGTTCTTCAACTCAACTACCTGTTCCCATAGCATTTTATGCTTAATTGTGCCACCTTTTGCGTCTTTAAACCAGTTCTGTTCCCAATGATATAAATATTCATTGTATGACTGTACACAGTAAAAGGAATCACACACAATTAGTGTGGGGAATTCATGCCCGTATTTACAAGTGCCAGTATCAGTGCTTTTAACTCTGCCAACTGAGCCGTGCAGTCTCCTAGAGATTGCGTTTTGGTGCAACTCAGATGGAACTTTCCATCCCGCATGCGACCTTTAACGATAGCACATGCCGGGCTGTATTGTTGCTTACTCCCTATGGCCGGTTGAGCAGATCCGTCAGTGTAAATTATACATTCATACTGATCTAGAGGCAAGATTTCATTTGGTACAGGATATTCTTGTTGGCATTGCAGAAATGCTTGTGTTTTTAGATTTGGATCAAATCTGTATACAACATCCATTGCAGTAAGAGAATTAGCCCATTGTATCCATCTCGGATGTAAAGCTTTTGCATTTGGAATGCTAGCCCTTGTAACAGCTTCTAAAGCTGGTACCGGGGTGACGACGATTATGCGTTTCCCCTGAGCCAGTGCTCTTTCTAATGCTACAGCGGTCTGAACTGCAGTCAGGATTTTCTCTGTTGAAGTGAAACGCTTTTCTGCGCTTGTGTACAGGGGTGATTTGTATGCGATTGGTAACGTTTCTCCTTCATTGAAGGTTAAGTAGGTGTACCCGCATTGACCCGCTATTATTCGGATCACTAAGTTGCGTACGTTTACGCATGTCTGTAAGTGTTTGGAAGCTATCATGTCTTCTTGTAGTGAACGTAGGATGTTTGTGTGTTCCTGTGTCCAGTGTCTGACTGAAAAGTCAGGTTTGATTAAGTCGTGGAAAGGTTTTACTCTTTTTGCATAATCTAAAATGTATGTTCTGCCGAAATTTAGGAGTCCCGGTATTGATTGTAGATTTTTTAATGATTTTAGTGGTTGAAGTAGCGCAACTTTTCTAAAAAGTTAGCTGCTATGCTTTTCCCTTCACTTGAAAGCTCATATCCTAAAAATAGGACATTGAGGTGGGCTTTTGTTGATTTCTTAAAATTAAATTTGTGGCCCTCAGAGGCGAATCCCATAATAATGGTGCTCACCCTGGTCACGTGCCTTTTTAAGTCATCGTCCGTCAGATAAATATCATCCACATAGGACAATGCTTCTTCATCAAAATTTTGGAGTAACTCTGTTACTCTTGCTGAGAATACCCCCGGGCTGTTCTATACCCCTGGGGGAGGCGACAAACTTGTCGCTGGTACCCCAACGCTGAGAATGCGGTCAAATACCTGCTTTCAGGCGCTATATTTTGGCAGAAGAATCCATTTGAGAAATCTAGTGTAGTTTTGTACTTTTTCCGCACATGTTATTCATTAATGCAGCACTGTGTGCATTTTGGACAGCGAATGTCTTTGTGCACGTGTTTAAATGTCTGTAATCTAAAACTAGGCGATACGAGTTGTCCGGTTTTGATACGGGAAACAAAGGATTGTTCATTGGTGAGGTGCATGTTTCAATCACCCCTTGGTATTCAAGTTGATCTCAGATCTCCCTGACCTGTTTTTTTAGCTTCTTGCTTTATTGGATATAGTCTCTGTGCATTTGGTGAAACTTTTAATGGGATCACATGGTGGGTTGAATCCTCATCCCAACCGGCATGATTTTTGTATAATGCTGGAGCTAGGGCAACCGCCCACTCCTGTGCATATGCATGTTTAAGATGTATGGGAACGAGGTCAGAGAATGCTGGAAAAATTACTGTTTCTCCCATAGGGCACTCCATAACGAATGCTGACGGCCAATCTTGTTCAGCTAATAGGATGTCATAACCAGATGACAGGTTTTCCCAAAAGAGACCTTTAACTTTCCTGGGCTTGTCCCCCTCCATTTTGAGTGTTATCTCGTGTAACTTATGTGGGACGCTCACCCTTGTATCTGGTGTTTCCACCGTTATATAATCATTCAAGTCCGCTGTCACCAGATATTCCATCAGGTTCTGGCGAGCTATTGTTACTTCTGCCGCACTGTCTAGCATCGTCAGAGCCCATTCCCAGTTCAGAAGCTGCGTCCTCAGAATTCAAGGCATGTCTGATCTTCAGGCCTGCAACTTTCTTTTTCTTAAATTGAGGTTTTGATTTTTGCTTTTCTTCTTTTTTAGAAGTGTAGTCTTGAGCGTGCTGCTTTTTTCTGGACTTTGTACGTTCCTCTTTGTGTTCTGACCGTCCTTCTCTCTCAGAGTTTTTCGTCGAGCCCTGAAAGGAATGAGAGGAATGTGTATCAGTATCCTGATACCTGTCACGTTTCCTAATGTTATCCCTATTCCTGAGAAAATACCTCTTTTCAGAGGGCTCCTGTGGAGGAGATCTACCTCGGGATTCAGATCTGTTTCCCTTAAAGTTTTGTTGTATTTTATTATCCCACTTCTTTTTAGAAGAAGTAGGTGCCTGCTTGGAAGTGTCCTTTTCAGGACTGCCCATCAGTTGTGGTTTTAAAGCTTTCCCACCCAAACTGTCTCAGCCTAATTCTGCATACGCAGTTTCAATTATTTTGGGTAGTTTGTGTTGTTGATCCAACGGACTGAACTCAATTAGGCGTTGGCGGATTGCCACTGAAGCTGCTTCCCCTTTAATATTAGCTAGTATTATGGCTGATACCTGGTCATAGTTATTTAATAACTTCATCCCTAAGTTCAGAGCAGGCTCTGCTCCGTACTCGTTTTGTATTTGTCTTAATACATCTGGTATCACCGCTAATGAAGGAATACCATGTGTTCTGGTATATATGGCAGAAAAAACTATACCCCAAGAGGAGCAATCCTCTACTTGTGGTGTTATCCCCATGGGCAAGCAGATTGTTAGCATTCTGTGTTTTTCAAACGGGGTTGTATTCGAAAATACTGCCTCGAGCTGAGTTATTTTCTGAGCTACCCAGAATGGCATTTGTTCACGTTTCATGGGCATCTTGCCCATTACTGCATGTACCATTGTGGTGTGATTTTAGTTGCTGTACCCTGAGAATGAGTACCACTTGTTGCAACTGTTGCAGGTTGGACTGTGAAAGTCCTCATGACGAATTGTGTCAAGTTTCTGTAGATTTTAATTAAATCCTTGTGTTGTAAGAGTAAGTCTGGCTGTGGCATTGTTTCAATGTCAGGATGTGGTATATAGGCCGCTAATATCGGCCAAGTTGCCCCGTCTCCTCTGAGCGGGCCTAATCTTAGTCTGTTTCTTATATGGGGTAGGGTGCCTTTAAACCAGTATAAGTGTTTCTGGTATGTAAGTGGAACCTCTATGTCCTCGCATGGACCATATTCCACCGGTGCATCTCCTTCTGTATAGTAGTGAAATGTCTGTGTTCTCGCATCTGCTGCTGGGAATGTAACCCACGAATAAAATATCTCTGTTTTGTTTGATTTGTGTGCCTCAATCACGAAAGCTACTAAGCCACCCCTAGGTGCTTAACCATATTCCAGTAGTTTCAGGGTGATAGTACGTCTGAATTTAGGTGCAATGAGAATTCCATCCACCTCTTTGTCTCCCTTTGAGAGGCGTCTAGCCACCACCGGGTTATCTTCGCCCTCAGTCATTTTGTAAAGGAGAAGTCAGTTCAAGGGAACTAAGTTAAGGTGTTCTGCACAATTTTAGGAACAAAATGTCCTTCAAGCTTGATTAACCAGCAGCCAATAAATAGGATATTTTTGCCTACTCAGCTGTGGCGGAGTTTGTGCCCACCCACTCCAGATGTCTCTGGCGTTTTGTGAGTAGGGTCTCTGAGAAATAGCACGACTGAACTACTCAGATTCTACTGTTAAATAAGTGTGAGAAGTTGGCCTGGCATATGCTGTCCACTATTTGTAGTGGGCACCTTGCACCAGTCCAAACAACCCCTTATTGGAGATAGGTTAAAGACAACCTTTATTGAAAGCTATCCTAGTGGTAGCTATGGAGAGCAGCCTTCAGGCTAAGTCTTGAAGGAATGTAAAGCAGCTTGTTTTACCAGTCTATAATCTCTTGAGTGACCAAATGAAAGAGGACCACACCAGGTATATATTCAAAATATATGTATTTATTACTAAACACACCCCTCTAGTCTCTTTATGAGGCTAGAGTTCGAAATACATAAATTATAAGTTAGTTATCTACAGTAATAGCACAAATACACGTTTGAGCCCTAGGGGCGTACCAAACCATATACCAATAAAGTGGTATAAGAACCACGACTGAGCTAGACACAAGGCCTAGAGCCCGTAGAAGTGCTTGGACCACAAGGAACCACCCAAGGTAGTGACACAGGGGACCCATGGGGGACGCGTGCAGTGTATGAACACAGCTGCGAATCGCCGTTAACTTCTATGGGGAAAGTCGCGGTTTGAATTTAAAGGAAAAGGGACACTTAGAGGAGGACTTGGAGCAAACCCTTTGAGAACTAGGCTGTTCTAGTGTCAATACCCATGGGAGCACTGGAGTACTCGAGTTACCTCACCCAGGGAAGCCGGGTGCATAGGTGTCTTTCGGGGTCGGGTTTCGTCGTCGCTTTCAATGGCGATCTGCTGCAAAGTGCTGCTGGCGGCCAAGTCGAAAGTGTTCGGGTGGATCCAAAGGTGGATCGAAGATCTGAAGAACCTGAAAGCAGAGGGGACAGAGTCTGGGTCACTAGCCAGTGACCAGGAAGGCGATGAGCAGATGCCCACCGATGTCGAGTGCTTCAGGTAGGTTGACGGTCATCTTGACTCTTCAGCCACGAGGTCCAGGAGGCGTCGACGATGACCAGGAGCTGGATTCGAGCTGTCCCACGACGTCTGTCGATTGCAGGGGTGTCGGCGACCGGATTGGACCCAAGAAGCCTTGGCAACCGCAAGTCTTGTGGAAATGGATGAAGGATGATGTTGCAGACCAGCAAGGTCTGTGGGACTCACGCAGTGAGGGTAAGTCAGGGCAGGCCTGGAGCAACCAGGGAGCCCAAGCAGAAAAATATTGGCCTTTGGGAAGGCCTACTAGCCAACGGACTAGCGACCGCGAAGGAGCCTCGAGTTGATGCATGTGGAGCTGGCTCACAGGACACTCGTGGAGTGGAGGCCAGTGATCTTCGGTGCAGTTGGTGCTGGAGGCTAGGGCTACTCGGAGCCCAAAGCACGACTTCGTGGGAGACCCAGAAGAGGATGCACTTGCAAATACGATCGGTGTCCAGGGGTCATGGTTCCACGTTACCCACGAAAGCTATGGGCCTCAGCTTTGCTGGGAACTCAGGGCAGCCTCGGGGAAGTTTGGAAATCCACCTCTGGTGATGCAAAGACTTCGGCGTCCGACGGGAGCTTCAGCGATGCAGACCGGACAATTGCTTCTTTGGTGCCTGCCAAGCAGGGGAGTCACTCCTTGACCCCAAGGGAGATTCTTCAGTCCTCTAATCTTAAAGTAGAGCGTCGAAGGTCCAGGATTCTGTGTCAGAGTTTCGTCCAGGTAAATCTAAAGTCCTAAGGACTGGGGTCCCATACTTATACTAAGGTAGGGGGTTGGACATACTCTGTGGCCCCACCCAGGGGAGGGTCAGGGCAGAGGGGTGGTTACACTCCTTTCCCTTTGTCCAGTTTCACGCCAGAGCAGGGGCTGGAAGCCCCTGAGCCGGTTTGAACTGGGGTATGCACAGGGACACCAAATGTGCCCCCAGTGCAGGACTTCAAAGCACCAGAGAATGCTCCCGCCCAGCCCCAATACACACTATCCTGTCTGGGGAGGTGGTTACACCTCCCTGGGACAGGAAACCTATTGTCCAGGCCTCCCCTGCCGGAGTTTCGGTCAGCAGCAGGAGGCCAGACTCGTGTCTGTGGCAGCGGCATCCATTTTGTGATGCCAGGGCTCTGGAAAGTCAGTACCGGGTATACCGGTGTGTACATGTCTCTCCCTCTAGAAGGGTGGAATGCTACACCCGCCGCCAGAACTGCCGGGGGGGGTAGTATTCCAAGATGTTTGACACCAAACACGACATGTTTCCGTGCAGCCATCCCAAAGTTAGCATTTAACGCAAGGTTATAATGCGCTTAAGAGTATATGGTCGGGCTGCACTACAAACAGCATCAGAGAAGGGTCTCCGAACGCTGCAGAGCGGTCCAGCTCATGCAGGGGCACCCTCTCACATAGGAACCACGCACTCTGCCTTCAGGATTGATAAGGCCTGCCATAGGAGGGACTTATAGGTTTATATGTGTGTATGTATGTAGTGATATAGGTAGCCTATATCACAGTAAGGGGTGCATGCACCACCTTACCCAGGCTGCAGTAGCAGACCTGTGGTGTCAGTTTGGATGGCCTTCCAGGGGTGGCACAATACATGCTGCAGCCCCTGGTAGGCCTCTGAGGTACCTATGCCCTGGGTACATAGTATACCATATACTAGGGACTTATAAGGGCACTCCAGATTCCAATCAGAGATGGGCCTAAGGCACATGGAAACCATTTTAGAGAGGAAGCAGCTAGGCTGGGGTTCTGATTAGCAGGGCCCCAGCCAGACTATGGTCGAAAAACAGTGAAGCATCAGCAAAAAGTGGGGTACCCATGTGAAGCAGATCCTACTCTCCTACACCCCCCCCCCAACGTAGGGACATTAAACTAACCTTGCCCAGTTAAGTCTTCATGTTCTAAGTGGAAGTACCTAGAGAGTCCATCTGCATTGGCATGGTTACTCCCAGGTCTATGTTCCACTGTGAAGTCCATCCCCTGTAGGGAAATGGACCACCTAAGCAGTTTGGGGTTTTCACCCTTCATTTGTTTTAGCCATAAGAGGGGCTTATGGTCTGTTTGAACAAGGAAGTGAGTACCAAACAAGTATGGCCTCAACTTCTTCAGGGCCCAGACCACAGCAAAGGCCTCCCTCTCAATGGCTGACCAACGTTTCTCTCTAGGGGTCAGCCTTCTGCTAATAAAAGCTACTGGCTGATCCTGACCTTCATCATTCAATTGTGACAGTACAGCCCCTACCCCCAATTCAGATGCATCTGTTTGAACAATGAACTTCTTGGAGTAATCAGGACTCTGTAGAATGGGAGCAGTGCACATGGCCTGCTTTAGGTCATCAAATGCCTTTTGACAGCTAACTGTCCAATGAACCTTTTGGGCATTTTCTTGGAAGTTAAGTCATTCAGGGGTGTCACTATTGATCCATACCCCTTGACAAATCTCCTATAGTACCCAGTCAGGCCTAAGAAGGCTCTCACCTGAGTCTGGGTAGTGGGAGCAGTCCAGTCCATGATGGTCTGGATCTTGCTCTGCAGTGGTTGAACCTGGCCTCCACCCACAAGGTGGCCCAGGTACACAACCTGACTCTGCCCTATCTGGCACTTGGTGGCCTTGATAGTCAGGCCTGCTTTCTGCAGGGCCTGTAAAACATTTCTGAGGTGGACCAGGTGATCCTCCCAGGTGGAGCTAAAGACAGCAATATCATCTAGATAGGCTGCACTATAGGCTTCCAGACCTGTAAGGACTGTATTCACCAACCTCTGAAAAGTGGCAGGTGCATTCTTCAGACCAAAGGGCATCACCACAAATTGATAATGCCCACTAGGGGTTGAGAATGCTGTCTTTGGCTTTGCATCATCAGCTAGTCTGATCTGCCAGTAGTCAGCTGTCAGGTCAAATGTGCTTAGATACTTGGCTGAGGCCAATTGTCTATTAGCTCATCTGCCCTTGGTATTGGATGGGCATCAGTCCTAGTGACTGCATTGAGACCCCTGTAGTCCACACAAAACCTCATCTCTCTTTTCCCACCATTGGTGTGAGGTTTTGGCACAAGGACCACTGGACTAGCCCAAGGGCTATCTGAGGGTTCAATAACTCCCAAATCCAACATCTTCTGGACTTCTGTCCTGATACAGTCCCTGACATGGTCAGGTTGCCTATAAATCTTATTTTTAATAGGCAGACTGTCCCCAGTGTCCACTTCATGAGTGCACCAGGTAGTCTGACTGGGTGTCAGTGAGAATATGTGTCTGAACTGATTGAGCACCTGTCTGCAATCAGTCTGCTGCTGGGTAGGGAGGCTGCCTGCCAAGGCTACACCATCCACTGACCCATCATCAGGGTTCTGTGAGAGCAGGTCAGGGAGTGGGTCACTCTCTTCCTCCTGTCCCTCATCAGTAGCCATGAGCAAGCCCATGTCTGCCCTGTCCACATATGGTTTTAACCTGTTGACATGGAGAACCCTGTGGGGACTCCTGGGAGTTCCTAGGTCTACTAAGTAGGTAACCTCACCCTTCTGTTCAACAATGGTATGGGGTCCACTCCATTTGTCTTGGAGAGCTGCTGGGGCCACTGGCTCCAACACCCACACCTTCTGTCCTGGCTGGTAAACAGTCAGTACAGCCTTTGGTCATGCCAGGCTTTTTGAAGTTCCTGGCTAGCCTCAAGGTTTTTAGTTGCCTTTTTCATATACTCAGCCATCCGGGAGCGGAGACCAAGTACATAGTCCACTATGTCTTGCTTTGGGGGCTTGAGAGGTAACTCCCATCCTTCCTTCACCAAGCACAATGGACCCCTGACAGGGTGACCAAACAAAAGTTCAAAAGGGCTGTAGCCAACCCCCTTTTGAGGCACCTCCCTGTATGCAAATAAAAGGCAGGGCAAGAGTATGTCCCATCTTCGCCTAAGCTTTTCTGGGAGCCCTTTAATCATGCCCTTCAAGGTTTTGTTGAATCTCTCAACTAAACCATTGCATTGTGGGTGATAGGGTGTGGTGAACTTGTAAGTCACTCCACACTCCTTCCACATTGCTTTTAAGTATCCAGACATAAAGTTTGCAGCCCTGTCTGATACAACCTCCTTAGGGAAGCCCACTCTTGAGAAAATTCCCAGGAGGGCCCTTGCCACCACAGGTGCTGTAGTGGTCCTAAGGGGAATAGCCTCTGGGTACCTGGTGGCATGATCCACTACCACCAGGATAAACCTGTGCACAGATGCTGTTTGGGGAACCATGGGACCAACAATGTCAATCCCCACCCTTTCAAAGGGAACCCCCACCACAGGTAGTGGTATCAGGGGGGCCTTTGTAGTGCCACCTGCCTTGCCACTGGCCTGGCAGGTTACACAGGAGCGACAAAACTCCTTGGTGTCTTCAGACATGTGGGGCCAGTGAAAGTGAGGGACAATTCTGTCCCAAGTCTTGTTCTGGCCCAGGTGACCTGCTAAGGGAATGTCATGGGCTAGGGTCAATAGGAAGCCCCTGAACTTCAGAGGTATGACCAACCTCCTGGTGGCACCAGGCTTGGGGTCTCTACACTCTGAGTACAAGAGTCCATCATCCCAATACACAGTATGGGGACCACTAGCTTTCCCAGCAGCCTCAGCAGCAGCTTGCTGTCTGAGGGGTTCAAGAGAGGGGCAGCTCTGCTGCTCCTGGCTCAGATCTGCCCTGGAAGGGCCCCCTGTCCCCAAGAACTCACCCTGGTCAGGTTCAAGCTCCTCTGGGACAGTTCCTTCCTCAGGACTGAGATCATCCCCTCAAGAGACTGATCTTCCTTCTGAGCCAAGGGGAAGGCACTGCCTTTACCCTACTACTCCTCTTCTTGGAGGGCACTTGGTACATTATTCCAGAATCCAAGGCCTGTTCAGTGTTAGACATTTTGGCTTTTGACCTGGTCACAGCAAACACATCTGCAGGGATGCCCAGCATTTCTGCATGGGTCCTGAGCTCCACTTCTGCCCAAGCTGAAGTTTCTAAGTCATTGCCAAGCAAGCATTCAACGGGTAGGTCTGCACTTACCACAACCTTCTTAAGGCCAGTTACCCCTCCCCAGGAGAAGTTAACAACTGCCAGAGTATGGTCTGTTCTGACGTTGCTAGCATTGGTCACTTGGTACATTTCACCAAGTATAATCTGCCCAGGATTCACAAGGTCTTGTGTCACCATGGTGACACTTGCCCCTGTGTCCCTAAATGCCAAAGCCTCTTTTCCATTGATTAAGGGCTGTTGCCTGTACTTGCCCAGATTACTGGGACTCACAGAGGAGGTCACATCCATGCCTCCATCACAGACTAGGACAGCCTGAGTGAGTTCTCTGACTAGGTCAGAGCTCATCTCTTTACCCAGGGTCAACCCTACTAAACCCTTGGCTTGTGTAGTCCCACCACCAACTGTAACTGCACTAGGGGGAGCAGGTGCCTTAGGGGCATTGGTGGGGGCTGGAGTAGAGTCTTTGGACTTGGTGCAATCACTGGTCCAGTGGGTCTTTTGCTTACAGACCTTGCACCATGGTTTCCTTTGGCCTTTCCCTTTGTTAGACTGTGAATCCCCACCTGAAGAACATTTTTGGGGGCCTTGTGAAGACTTTTGATCTTTACCCTTCTCCCCAACCTTATCAGAGGTTTTCGAATCTTGCTTCTTAGGGTCACCACCTTGGTTCTGTACCTTCTGCTTCACCCTGGTTCGGACCCATTTGTCTGCCTTCTTTCCCAATTCTTGGGGAGAGGTCAGATCAGAGTCCACCAGGTGCTGATGCAACAGCTGATTTTGACAGTTATTAAGAATCTGCTCCCTCATGATCAGATTGTACAATCTGTGAAGTCACACACCTTACTGCCCAATAACCAACCTTCCAGAGCCTTGGCAGAACAATCAACAAAGTCCACCCAGTCTTGAGTCTGTGCTTTTTGGGTATCCCTGAACTTTAACCTGTATTGTTCAGTGGTTAGGCCAAACCCATCAATTAGAGCACTCTTCAAGACTTTGTAATTATCAGCATCCTCCTCTCTAACAGTGAGCAGCTTGTCTCTACCTTTGTTTGCAAAGGAGAGCCACAAGATTGCTGCCCACTGCTCCTGAGGGACCCTCTGTACTTTACAGGCCCTCTCTAGAGCAGTTATCCATTTGTGGATGTCATCCCCACTCTGGTAGGGAGGGACAATCTTGCTCAGGTTTCTATGGTCATAAGACCTTTCCCTATCTTTGGGGAAACTGCTGCCACCATGGGACTCTAGTCCCATCTTTTGTCTCTCTCTATAGAGATCTAGGGACTCCCTGTCTATAGCCAATTGCTGTCTTCTGAGTTCAAGCTGGGCTTGCTCATACTGAATCAGTCTCTTTCTCCTTTCCTGAGAGGATTCCCTCCTATGAGAGGAGACAGAGGTCCCTATTGAGGTGTCAGAGTGGTTAGACTCCTGAGAAGGAGACCTAGACCTTCTGGGCACACTCAGAACTCTTCCTGGGGGGACAAAGGGAGGTCATTCTGATCCTCCTCCTCCTCCTCCACAGGAGGAATTGGGTTTTCCAGGACAAGGTCATTTTCACCTTCCTGGCCAGTTTCAGAGGGGGGGGCCTGGGTTTCTTCACCCCTAGTCCCCTTCCTCATCTTCTGCCCCACCCTCTTTGCCTACCCCTTCAGACCCTAGGGGCCTGCTGAGATCATCAGCTAGTAACACCTCCCTGAGGTGTTGGGTGCTGGCACTTTTGCCTGCCTTCAACTTCCTAGTATTGCATAATGCTCTCAATTCCAAGAATGGGAGTTTATCATCCTTGGAGGAAGAAGCCCACTGGCTTCTGGCGAGGACTCACTGGGTCCTGGCTTTGAAGACATTACTAATGAGGTGTGGTGTATGCACTACCTACTCTAGTGTAGCCTACTAAACTCTCTTGAGTTGTAGAAAGGGTGTGCTATCCCTTAACACACAACTCTAAGTTCAGTAGAACTTACTGTATTACTAAGCTTGATTTATATGTACCTTAGGTACCCTTAGTGGTTTTCAGTTGATCA
Source organism: Calotriton arnoldi (assembly GCA_963921515.1). Taxonomy (NCBI): domain Eukaryota; kingdom Metazoa; phylum Chordata; class Amphibia; order Caudata; family Salamandridae; genus Calotriton; species Calotriton arnoldi. Next base: position 148,871 of record CAWUFW010014027.1, read on the forward strand.
ATTCAATTGAGATTATCTGGTAAAACAATAGCAAGCTGGAATCCCACACGCTGCACACCAATGTGAGAAGTTGGCCTGGCATATGCTGTCCACTATTTGTAGTGGGCACCTTGCACCAGTCCAAACAACCCCTTATTGGAGATAGGTTAAAGACAACCTTTATTGAAAGCTATCCTAGTGGTAGCTATGGAGAGCAGCCTTCAGGCTAAGTCTTGAAGGAATGTAAAGCAGCTTGTTTTACCAGTCTATAATCTCTTGAGTGACCAAATGAAAGAGGACCACACCAGGTATATATTCAAAATATATGTATTTATTACTAAACACACCCCTCTAGTCTCTTTATGAGGCTAGAGTTCGAAGTACATAAATTATAAGTTAGTTATCTACAGTAATAGCACAAATACACGTTTGAGCCCTAGGGGCGTACCAAACCATATACCAATAAAGTGGTATAAGAACCACGACTGAGCTAGACACAAGGCCTAGAGCCTGTAGAAGTGCTTGGACCACAAGGAACCACCCAAGGTAGTGACACAGGGGACTCACGGGGGACGCGTGCAGTGTATGAACACAGCCGCGAATCGCCGTTAACTTCTATGGGGAAAGTCGCGGTTTGAATTTAAAAGAAAAGGGACACTTAGAGGAGGACTTGGAGCAAACCCTTTGAGAACTAGGCTGTTCTAGTGTCAATACCCATGGGAGCACCGGAGTACTCGAGTTACCTCACCCAGGGAAGCCGGGTGCATAGGTGTCTTTCGGGGTCGGGTTTCGTCGTCGCTTTCAATGGCGATCTGCTGCAAAGTGCTGCTGGCGGCCAAGTCGAAAGTGTTCGGGTGGATCCAAAGGTGGATTGAAGATCTGAAGAACCTGAAAGCAGAGGGGACAGAGTCTGGGTCACTAGCCAGTGACCAGGAAGGCGATGAGCAGATGCCCACCGATGTCGAGTGCTTCAGGTAGGTTGACGGTCATCTTGACTCTTCAGCCACGAGGTCCAGGAGGCGTCAACAATGACCAGGAGCTGGATTCGAGCTGTACCACAACGTTTGTCGATTGCAGGGGTGTCGGCAACCGGATTGGACCCAACAAGCCTTGGTAACGGCAAGTCTCGTGGAAATGGAAGAAGGACGATGTTGCAGACCAGCAAGGTCTGTGGGACTCACCCAGCGAAGGTAAGTCAGGGCATGCCTGGAGCAACCAGGGAGCCCAAGCAGAAAAAGATTGGCCTTTGGGAGGGCCTACTAGCCAACGGACTAGCGACCGCAAAGGAGCCTTGAGTTGATGCACATGGAGCTGGCTCACAGGACACTCGTGGAGTGGAGGCCAGTGATCTTCAGTGCAGTTGGTGCTGGAGGCTGAGGCTACTGGGAGCCCAAAGCACGACTTCGTGGGAGACCCAGAAGAGGATGCACTTGCAAATGCGATCGGTGTCCAGGGTTCACGGTTCCACGTTACCCACGACAGCTATGGGCCTCAGCTTTGCTGGGAACTCAGGGCAGCCTCGGGGAAGTCTGGAAATCCACCTCTGGTGATGCAAGACTTCGGCGTCCGGCGGGAGCTTCAGTGATGCAGACTGGACAATTGCTTCTTTGGTGCCTGCCAAGCAGGGGAGTCACTCCTTGACCCCAAGGGAGATTCTTCAGTCCTCTAATCTTAAAGTAGAGCGTCGAAGGTCCAGGATTCTGTGTCAGAGTTTCGTCCAGGTAAATCTAAAGTCCTAAGGACTGGGGTCCCATACTTATACTAAGGTAGGGGGTTGGACATACTCTGTGGCCCCACCTATGGGAGGGTCAGGGCAGAGGGGTGGTTACACCCCTTTCCCTTTGTCCAGTTTCGTGCCAGAGCAGGGGCTGGAAGCCCCTGAGCCGGTTTGAACTGGGGTATGCACAGGGACACCAAATGTGCCCCCAGTGCAGGACTTCAAAGCACCAGAGAGTGCTCCCGCCCAGCCCCAATACACACTATCCTGTCTGGGGAGGTGGTTACACCTCCCTGGGACAGGAAACCTATTGTCCAGGCCTCCCCTGCCGGAGTTTCGGTCAGCAGCAGGAGGCCAGACTCGTGTCTGTGGCAGCGGCATCCATTTTGTGATGCCAGGGCTCTGGAAAGTCAGTACCGGGTATACCGGTGTGTACATGTCTCTCCCTCTAGAAGGGTGGAATGCTACCCCCGCCGCCAGAACTGGCGGGGGGGTAGTATTCCAAGATGTTTGACACCAAACACGACATGTTTCCGTGCAGCCATCCCAAAGTTAGCATTTAACGCGAGGTTATAATGCGCTTAAGAGTATATGGTCGGGCTGCACTACAAACAGCATCAGAGAAGGGTCTCCGAACTCTGCAGAGGGGCCCAGCTCATGCAGGGGCACCCTCTCACATAGGAACCACGCACTCTGCCTTCAGGATTGATAAGGCCTGCCATAGGAGTGACTTATAGGTTTATATGTGTGTATGTATGTAGTGATATAGGTAGCCTATATCACAGTAAGGGGTGCATGCACCACCTTACCCAGGCTGCAGTAGCAGACCTGTGGTGTCAGTTTGGATGGCCTTCCAGGGGTGGCACAATACATGCTGCAGCCCCTGGTAGGCCTCTGAGGTACCTATGCCCTGGGTACATAGTATACCATATACTAGGGACTTATAAGGGCACTCCAGATTCCAATCAGAGATGGGCCTAAGGCACATGGAAACCATTTTAGAGAGGAAGCAGCTAGGCTGGGGTTCTGATTAGCAGGGCCCCAGCCAGACTAAGGTCGAAAAACAGTGAAGCATCAGCAAAAAGTGGGGGTACCTATGTGAAGCAGATCCTACTCTCCTACAATAAGTACCTAACCAACGTTGGCAGCACCATGTCGTGTAGTTCTATATTACCCATACAGGTCCTGCGCGTTTGGATAACATAAACTGTGGGTTTGGTGGCAGACTGACTCTGAGCACCCCCACCGAGAAATGTTAGCCTGTTTGCATAAGCTAGCTCACAGTGCCACTAGTGTCTCTTCTTATCGGGAGAGAATAATTTCTGGCAACCTTAGAACATGACAACCCTGATCCCTCAGGATCGTGGAAACAATGTACTACTTTTCGCTCCGTCACTCGTGCTCACTTATTCAGTCTCAGAGATAGACAGAATAAGCTTCCTGGGCGTTTCAATAAGGGTTTATTGAACAGTTGTTATTCTTGTGTAGAATATATGAGCTGTAACAACCATTAGACAGTAGCAGAGATATATGACTAGCAGTACAGTGAATATAAATGGATAGTACAGTTCTACCATTTTGCAATAAGCATAAATGAATGCCTGAATATAAAATGCAGGATAAAAGAAAGCGCGTACTCCTACGGTGCCTATCTAGATGTACCTAAGTGTACCTAGCATATGAGTAGGTGTGAAGCCAAGAATCCATCTAGGATGGAGTCAAACCCCATTACCTGAAGTGTGAGAATGTATGAGCCCTTCTTGGTCTCGCGTTGGACACTCCGCGAGGGATGTTCAGACCACTGTCAGCTGGAGCGTCTGCATGCAGGGGCCTCAGCGTCTCTGGTCAGTGTGTCGGCCTGGAAGTCTCAGTTCCCTCTAGCTAACACTAGCAAGAGGTGCTGTATTTATACAGAAAGTATCTAGGGTTCCTTTGTCCCTTGTTTCTTGTATTAGCCATTGTTGGATTTGAGGATGACGTATGGGATGAACCTTGTACGTAGATATGGGGAGGAAGGTGGTGTAGCCCCAGCCTGGTTTCTAAGAACCCTTATAAATATTCATTCATACTGTGTGAGTCTATTGATGGATTTATAGGACTCTATTGTTTAGGAGAAACACTCCTTCTGCACCCAGGACTAGAACTAGGTAAAGGTTCAATCCTAAAAGGCTCGTTACAGTGTAGTGTAGGGGAGGTAATGTAGGTGAAGGGGTATGATGTTACCCGGGCCTATATTAGGGTACCTATATGATACATAACAATAGTACTGATTTTGGAAATCTTACTTTAATAACATATCACTTATATATAAATTACAATTCCATATTTTAAAAACCACATTTAAGATTCAACTCTTCCCCCATTCTGCTTAATCACAGTTTCCATAGTAACAGTTTCTGCAACATTCAACTGAACAGGCAGATCACAAGTTCACTATATTCTCAAGTTCAGCACACAACGTAAAAAATGCAAACAGCAGGTGTGGTTGACTTTTGCAAAATATTAACTTATCCTATCCACTGTACCTTTGAAACATTTTTTAACAACCAATAAGAAACATGCTTTTCAAAGAAAGTAACATGCACCCTATTTTTCAGTGTACAATGTTCATAAACAGCCAATCAATTATCTGCTTTTTAAAAAACAGCATCTTGTCCACCATTTCAGTTACCTCTCATTCTACCAACTGACTACCTCAGCTACAGACATCTTTTCATTACTTCCAGACATCCCTTCAAGATGCTTAGAGTATGGATTGTTGGGCACAGCTATGTTTTCTGGTGCAAAAGGTATGCTGAACGCATAGGTATTTACAAAGACCTAGCTTTGCAAAATGTGGATATTAAATGGATTGCACAGAGAGGATTAAAGTGGCACCAATTAATGCCTTTGGTTAAAACGTTTTTGCATCTCCAACCCCCTGACCTCATGATTGTGCACTGTGGTGGCAATGACCTAGGCACATTGACTGGGGTAGGTCTGGAAATGCTAGTGAAGGACACCTTTGCACAATTGATGTTATGTTATGTTATCACAACTTCTATAGCGCACTACTACCCTTAGGTGTCTAGGCGCTTACGGACAGCATACTGTACAGGGAACTTCGTTTTTGAAAAGCCAGGTTTTAAGATTTTTCCTGAACTCAGTCAGTGAAGGTATCTTCCTGAGAGCAAGCGGAAGAGAGTTCCAAAGCCTAATGGTGCTATGACTGAAACTCCTCCCCCCAGTTCGTTGTCCTGACTCTAGAAGTGGGCATCAAGAAGGCATTAGCCAATCGCAGTTGTCTACTGGGGGAGTACCAATTAAATGTATGCCAAAGAAATCGTGGACCCACTCTGTGCAGTGCCTTGCGTGCTATACACAGTGCCTTGAATTTCACGCGTTGAGCGACTGGCAGCCAGTGCAGCTTTTGTATCCCGGCCCTAATGGACTGATGTTTAGGGACATCTAGCACCAATCTGGCAGCAGCATTCTGTGCCGACTGCAGTCTTCTAAGTTGATTGGACTGTAAATACATATGTAAAGCGTTACAGTAGTCCAGCTTGGACAAAACTAGGGAAATTAGAACAGTCTTTCTTGTTTTTTTCGGAATAAATGGTAGAATTTTACGCACTGTTCTAATGGTGAAAAATGCAGAGGACACCACCTTAGAAACTTGTGATTTAAAAGTCAGCTTCTCGTCTATTATGACCCCCAGGTTTTTAGCTTTCACTACCGGAGTAGGAAGGGGGCCCAAAGTGCTAGGCCACCAAGCTGGTGACCAAAGGGGAGCCAACTTCCCTAAAAGCACCACCTTGGTTTTGCTCGAGTTAAGCTTCAAACAATGCTTGCTCATCCAAGTACTCACGGAGACCATGTACTCATGCAATTTGTTAGAGTGATCGACATCCTTGTCTATGGTTGAAATGACCAGTTGAGTATCGTCAGCGTACGAGGTCGGAATTAGATCAAAACTTCTGATCAAGGGTGCTAATTCGGACACGTATATGTTAAAAAGCGTAGGGCTCAAGGAAGAGCCCTGCGGCACCCCACAAGGCAAAATAAAAGGTGTGGATTTAAAATCGCCCAATTGCACTGTCTGTGACCTATCTGCTAAAAAAAGATGTTAAAAGCGACAAGGCCTTTCCTCCTAGTCCAATGGTTTTCAGCCGATCTGTCAGTAAGTTGTGGTCCACAGTATCAAATGCTGTGGACAGATCCAGGAGGATCAGAGCTGCTGATCCGCCGCCATCTAGTGCAGTGCGAATCGCCTCCGTGGTCTTAATTAAGGCTGTCTCGGTACTATGGCATGAACGGAAGCCAAATTGGCTATGGTCTAAGACATTATTGTCTAGAATGTATGTAGAAAGTTCCATATTAACAATTTTCTCAAATATTTTTGCAGGCAGCGGTAGTCTTGCGATTGGCCTATAGTTGGCCGGATCCATTACATCAAGATTGGGCTTTTTTAGTAATGGTAATATACAGGCCTGTTTCCACAATGTAGGGAAGGTTCCTTGTGAGAACATCTGGTTAAAAATGCCAGATAGCTGAGGACTAATAATGTGACTAATATTATGCAATAGCCTCGGAGGACAAGGATCGTCCGGAGATCCAGAATTAGTCTTTAAGAGAAGGGTGGCAATCTGCTCTGGGGAAGTAGAGGTAAAGTTTAAAAAAGGTGTTTTAGCTTTAACTTCCTGATCTATGTCAGCACTGTAAGAGGTATGTGAGGCATGTTCCTTTTGCCTCAAACTGTCTTTGTATACTCTAATATATGCCAAAGACAGAAATGGAAGTGGTCAAATCAATTCTGTCCACAGATTGAGAAAGCTAAAAAGAATGCTTACCTCAGAGACCATAGGATGGGCTCCATCTATAACAACAATCTACGTTTTAATATGGATGATATCTACAGAAGTGATGGAGTACACTTCACAGATCAAGGAAACAGAGTCTTTCTCAACAACCTAAAGCTGTGCATCCGCACTTACATGTAGCCACAAAAAAATCATAATAAAAATAAGGGCTCTTCTTAGAGCCACCCTATAACACAATAGTGAATCTATTTTATTTTACACATACATACTCTTTTTTAATTTTTTGTGGATTCGCGTTGCAAATCTGCAAAAGCATGAATTCAATGTACTACAACACATACACTTTTCAGGTTTAACTATTAATTTTTAATTTTATATATTTTTACTAACTCTATTATTTTTAATCTTATCGTTAACTTCAATCACATTACCTCTATAAAACAACTTCACAAATGCAACACTACCTTCTAAATTATATACTACTAAATTATTTATTTGAGGTGGATCTGCGAATCCAACACAACATTACACAGGGGGCCGCGCTGAGAGCCGGGTTGGGGTCGCGACTCCAAAATAGAAAGAAAAAAAAACGCCCCACTTCCATTAATCGGTATTCGCCCAGGGACCCCATTCCCTGGGGCATTACCTCTTTTAAAAAAAAAATTAAAAAAATATTACGGAAGGAAGGCCACGTGGCGCACCCTTCCCTTGGCCACTTTCGGCCCCGGGGACCCAATTCCCTGCTGCTGACATGCAGCTCCCCTTGTCCAAAAGCAATTTGCTTTGCTTCATGGAAGCGAGAGCAGGTTTTCTCCTCTCGCTTCCATGAAGCGAAGCACAAGTTTGCAATGACAGGGCGGGAGCCGTACTCCCGCCCTGTCATTTCAAACTGCAATGTCCTGGGGTGGGCCCCCCCATATTGCTGGAGCCGGCCCTGGGGGGTGGCAGTCCCCAGGGCCACCTAGGGCTCCAGGAGGGGGGGCGTGTGGCCCCCCTCTCACTGTAAAGATAGCCATGGGGAGGTGGTGGTCCTCGGGCCGTAGGTCCGCAATGGACCCCCCAGCTTCTTTTAATTCATGCCCTGGGGAGGTGGCGGTCCCTGGAGCTGCGGGAGGGCCACGTGCCCCCCACATTTCAGAATTAAAGCCCCGGGGAGGTGTCGGTCCCCGGGGCTGCATGAGGGAGGCAGGAGCCCCCCATGCTTTTTTTTCGGAGAGGTGGCAGTCCTGGTGCTGTGGGGGGCCCCGAGCCCCCCCACATTTGAATAATTATTGCCCCAGGGAGGTGGCAGTCCCCTGGGCTGTGGGGGCCTCCGCAGGGTCCCACATAAATATTCACAAATGCCGCCGGGACCTGGCCCACCCGGGGACTCATTAAAACGAAGCACGGGAGACCACACTTAATCTTTTTTTTCATTTTCTCCGCGGGATTTGCGCACCCAGCGCAACTTCCACTAACATTTTTTATTTAAAAAAAAAATAATAATTCGGCCCTGAGTGTCCCTGTGGGACCCCCTGACCAGGCCTAGGGGGTCCAGGTATTTCTACCCTGCCCCCTTTCTTTCATTTTTAACCTTTGTTTTCCTATTTCTTGTGACTCGGTTCAACCGAGTCACAAAATGGCTGCCAACACATTTTGGTTTGGTGTGTTGGCAGCCAATCAGAATGAAGCTCATGCTCAGGAGGGTTCGCAAATCCTCCTAGGCCACCAGATATTGATATTTTTTATTTTTGAATTTCTCAGGAACTACTGAACAGATTTACAACATTTAAAAAAAATAAAAATTTCTGAACCAAGACCTAGTTTTTGCCAAATTTGGTGTAATTCCGTTCAGCAGTTCAGGCTGTAGCTTTGTCTACAGTTTCCTATAGAAATTAACATGGAGAAAATGCGTTTTGGGACCCCCTTTTTTCTCAGCCCCTGCTTGATGAATCACCCCAAAACTTTAAAGATAGGAGATGACCTGAGTGAACCATTAGTTTTGAAATTTTCGGGAAGATTCATCAAATGGCGCCAAAGATATTTGCAAAAGAAAAAACGCTTTTGGAATATATATATATATATATATATATATATATATATATATATATATATATATATATATATATGTATATATATATATATACATATATATATATATATATATATATATATATATGAACATATGCATATATATATACATATATATACATATATATGTACACATACATACATATATATATATTAACTGAAAAAACCATAGGTTTCAGGGACGTTATATTTAGAAATTATCATTTAAAAAACTTTAGAAATTCACTGAAAAAACCACAGGTTTCAGGGACGTTATAGACATTTCACTCGTACAAAACCAGAGAAATTCGGCCTGTATAGTTAGTTCAGCTAACTATAACTTGTGCCCCCGCAATGCACTGCTGATGACGTCATATATTGCATCACTCAGACATGGTCAGTGACATCACTGATGACATCACTGATGATATCTCAAATGACATCACTCATGATATCACTGATGACATCATCCAGAGACTGGGTGATTTTTAAAAGTTTAAGAATGTTAATTATAGATTTGCAAAGGTTTATTGAAGAATGAGTAGGTGTATGAGTGTCTGAATGGATGATTTTGTGGGTGCGTGACTGACTGTCTAAGTGAGAGATTAAATGTGTCTTAGTGAATGCATTGGGTGAATGACTAATCTGTATGAATGTCTGTATCAGTCTGTCAGTTGGTGTGTAGGTGGCTGCATGGGTTGGTGACTAGCTACATGAGTGTCTATATGGGTTAATGATTGGTTGTCTGATTATCTGTATGGGTGCCTGAATATCTGTGTGGGTGGGTGGGTGTGTATGTGTGACTCCCTCCATGGATGTGTGAGTGGGTGATTCAATGGGTGTGGGTTCATGAGTGCATCTGCGAGGGGCTGTATGGTTGAGTGAGTGTGCGTATGGCTGTGTTGGTGAGTGAATGGATGTCTCAGTGGTATATGTGTGAGTAACTACATATGTAAAAGGCAGTATATGTGAATGTTGGAGTATATAAGTGACTATATGTGAGAGTGAGTGATTGTGAGAGTGGCTGTATGGATGAGTGTGTGCTTGTGTCAGTGATTGTATAAGAGAGTAAGTATGTGTTAGTATCTGTATGAATAAGTGAGGTGGTGTGTGTATAACTGTATTGGTGAGTAAATGGCAGTGTGATTGAGTCTTTGGGTGACTGACTAGGTGTGTGAGTATCTCTGTGGATGAGTGGTAGTATGTGAGTATCTGTATGGGTGTATGACTGCATATACCAGAGGCTGTGTTGATGAGTGACTGCCTGTATGTGTGACTGTATCAGTGAGTGAGTGAATGTGTGTAGACCTATGAATCAGTGAGTGGGTATGTACTAACTGGTATTGGTGTGTCTATGGTTTCGAGAATGGTAGTCTGTATTTTAGAATGGGTGTATGAAAGGTTATATTAAGGTGTGAGGAGGCGCGCCAGACATTAAGTGGATGATGTCATCAATGATGTCATTTGAGATGTCATCAGTGATGTCATCAGTGATGTCACTGACCATGTTATGAGTGATGTAATATGTGACGTCATCAGCAGTGCATTGCGGGGGCGTGAGCTATAGTTAGCTCAACTAACTATAACGGCCGAATTTCTCTGGTTTGTATGAATGAAATGTCCAACTAACTATAAAATCCCTGAATCCTGTAGTTTTTTCAGTGAATTTCTAAGGTTTTTTAAATGCTAATTTCTAACTATAACGTCCCTGAAACCTATGGTTTTTCCAGTGAATTGCAAAGGTTTCTTTAAATGCCAATTCCTAACAATAACGTCCCTGAAACCTCTGGTTTTTTCAGTGAATTTCTAAGGTTTTTTTAATACTAATTTCTAAATATGCCTACATAGGTAGGACATGTGCAGAAAGATGAAGAAAGGTGCAGAAAGAAGCAAGAGAAGTGCAGAAGGAGGCAACAGAAGTCCAGAAAGAGGAAGAAAGGTGCAGAGAGATGCAAGAAAAGTGCAGAAAGAAGCAACAGAGGTGCAGACAGAGGCCTACTTTGAGTAAACCTTACAACAGACTCATACAAAGTAGTTTAATCACTAATCCTTCTCCCAAGATGTCTTAAAACTCACTTTTTTCTCTTGAAGGTTCACTATTAATCGACTGCTCAGAATGTTAGGCATACCTACCAAATATAAAACAGCAATCTTAAGCATATCACTGTTGTAAGTCTAACCAAGTTTGTGAAGGTATGCATGCGTGTCTCTGCTTTTACCGAGTGACATGTTACATAAAAATAAACATAGAAATACTTGTATACCTGTGTTTCAAACAGCATACTCTGTAAATATGTGTACAAAAAGGTGTATGTATTTCTTTCCGCTCATAATACAGGGCACATGGGTATTCAATAGTATATTTGAGGGGCTCTATAACACCTATATACATAAGACATGTCTGCCTGTGCAAATGAATGACAGAGCAGAACTGAGAACATTTAACCACCTATAGAAGAAGCTACCCACTCTTTAAGCTACCATCTTCAGATGCATAACACATGTGAGAATATATATAAAAGTAGACATATACCTCAGTCACAAGAGCACGCAGACCTTTAAACTTGACAGCTTGCACTTCCGATTTGAGTACCGAAAGAGGCGAGAGAAGTACAGAAAGAAGCAAGAAATGTGCAGAAAGAAACAAAAGAATTGCAGAAAGAAGTAACATAGGTGCAGAAAGAGGCAACAGGGGTGCTGAAAGAGGGAAGAGGGGTAGAGAAAGAGGCAAGGGGATGCAGAAAGAAGCAAGAGAGCTGAGGAAAGAAACAAAAGAAGTGCAGAAAGAAGGAACAGAGGTGCAGAAAGAGGCAAGAGGGGTGCGAAAAGATTGAAGAGGGGTGCAGAAAGAGATAAAAGGGGTGCAGAAAGAAGCAAGAGAGGTGCAAAAAGAGGCAAGAGGGGTGCAGAAAGAGGGAAGAGGGGTGCAAAAAGATGCAAGAGGGGTATAGAGAGAGGGAAGAGAGGTGCAGAAAGAGGCATGAGGGGTACAGAAAGGAGCAAGAGAGGTGCAGAAATAAGCAAGAGAAGTGCAGAAAGAAGCAACAGATGTGCAGAAAGATAGATGAGAGGCGGAGAAAGAGGCAAGCGAAGTGCAGAAAGAAGCAACAGAGATGAAAAAAGGGGGAAGAGGGGTGGAGAAAGAGGCAAGAGGGATGCAGAAAGAAGCAAGAGAGGTGCAGAAAGAAACAAAAGAAGTGCAGAGAGAAGCAATAGAGGTGCAGAAAGAGGCAAGAGGATTGCAGAAAGAGGGAAGGGGGTGCAGAAAGAGGCACGAGGGGTAGAGAAAGAAGCAAAAGAGGTGCAGAAAGAAGCAAGAGAAATGCATAAAGAAGCAACATAGATGCAGAAAGGGGGATGTGTGGTGGAGAAAGAGGCAAGAGGGATACAGAAAGAAGCAAGGGAGTTTCAGAAAGAAACAAAAGAAGTGCAGGAAGAAGGAACAGAGGTGCAGAAAGAGGCAAGAGGGGAGCAGAAAGAGGGATGAGGGGTGGAGAAAGAGGCAAGAGAAGTACAGAAAGAAGCAACAGAGATGCAAAAGCGGGGAACAGCGGTGGAGAAAGTGGCAAGAGGGGTGCAGAAAGAAGCAGGAGAGGTGCATAAAGAAACAAAAGAAGAGCAGAAAGAAGAAACAGAGCTGCAGAAAGAGGCAAGAGGGGTGCAGAAAGAGGGAAGAGGGGTGCAGAAAGAAGCACGAGTGGTGCAGAAAGAAGCAAGAGAGGTACAGAAATAAGCAAGAGTAGTGCAGAAAGAAGCAACAGAGGTATAGAAAGAGGCAAGAGGGGTACAAAAAGAAGGAAGAGGGGTGCAGAAAGAGGCACGAGGGGTGCAGAAAGAAGGAAGAGATGTCCAGCAAGAAACAAAAGAAGTGTAGAAAGAAGGAACAGAGGTGCAGGGAGAGGCAACAGGGGTGTAGAAAGAAGCAAGAGAGGTGCAGAAAGAAACAAAAGAAGTACAGAAAGAAGGAACAGAGGTGCAGGAAGAGGCAAGAGGGGTGCAGAAAGGGAAGAGGGGTGCAGAAAGAGGCACGAGGGGTGCAGAAAGAAGCAAGAGAAGCACAGAAAGAAGCAACAGAGGTGCAGAAAGACAGATGAGGGGCAGAGAAAGAAGCAAACCAAGTGAAGCAACAGAGATGAAAAAAGAGGGAAGAGGGGTTGAGAAAGAGGCAAGAGGGGTGCAGAAAGAAGCAAGAGAGGTGCAGAAAGAAGCAAGAGTAGTGGAAAAGAAGAAACACAGGTGCAGAAAGAGGCAAGAGGGGTATACAAAGAAGGAAGAGGGCTGCATAAAGAGGCACAAGGGGTGCAGAAAGAAGCAAGAGATGTGCAGCAAGAAACAAAAGAAGTGCAGAAATAAGGAAAAGAGGTGCAGAAAGAGGCAACAGGGGTGAAGAAAGAAGCAAGAGAGGTGCAGAAAGAAACAAAAGAAGTACAGAAAGATGAAACAGAGGAGCAGAAAGAGGCAAGGGGGGTGCTGAAAGAGGGAAGAGGGCTGGAGAAAGAGGCAAGGGGTGCAGAAAGAAGCAAGAGATGTGCAGAAAGAAACAAAAGAAGTACAGAAAGAAAGAACAGAGGTGCAGAAAGAGGCAACAGGGGTGCAGAAAGAGGGTGGAGGTGTGGAGAAATAGGCAAGGGGTTGCAGAAAGAAGCAAGAGAGCTGCAGAAAGTAACAGAAGAAGTGCAGAAAGAAGGAACAGAGGCAAGGGGTTGCAGAAAGAGGCAAGAGGGGTACAGAAAGAGGGAAGAGGGGTGCAGAAAGAGGCAAAAGGAGTGCAGAAAGAAGTGACAGGTACAGAAAGAAACAAAAGAAGTGCAGAAAGAAGGAACAGAGGTGCAGAAAGAGGCAAGAGGGGTGCAGGAAGAGGGGTGTGAAAGAGGCACGAGGAGTGCAGAAAAAGCAAGGAATGTGCAGAAATAAGCAACAGAGGTGCAGAAAGAGGAAGAGGGGTGGAAAAAGAAACAAGAGAGGTGCAGAAAGAACAAAAGAAGTGCAGAAAGAAGGAACAGAGGTGCAGAAAGAGGCAGGAGGGGTGCAGAAAGAAGGAAGAGGAGTGCAGAAAGAGGCAAGAGGAGTGCAGAAAGAATCAAGAGAAATGCATAAAGAAGGAACAGACATACAGAAAGGGGGAAGTGGGGTGGAGAAAGTGTCACAAGGGGTGCAGAATAAAGCAAATGGCATGCAGAAAGAAGCAAGAGAGTTGCAGAAAGAAACAAAAGAAGTGCAGAAAGAAGGAACAGAGGTGCAGAAGGAGGCAAGAGGGGTGCAGAAATATGGAAGAGGGGTGCAGAAAGAGTCACAAGGGTTGCAGAAAGAAGAGACAGATGTGCAGAAGAAGCAAGAGAAGTGCAGAAAGAAGCAACAGAGGTGCAGAAAGAGGGATGAGAGGGTGGAGAAAGAGGCTAGAGAAGGGCAGAAAGAGGCAACAGAGATGCAAAAAGGGGGAACAGGGGTGGACAAAGTGGCAAGAGGGGTGCAGAAAGAAGCAAGAGAGATGCAGAAAGAAACAAAAGAAGTGCAGAAAGAAGGAATAGAGTTGCAGAAAGAGGGAAGAGGGGTGCAGAAAGAGGCAAGAGATGTGCAGAAAGAGGCAAAAGAGGTGCAGAAAGTAGATATGATTTGCCCAAAGAGGCAAGAGAAGTGCAGAAAAAGAAAGAAAGGTGCAGAAAGAAGCAACAGAAATGCAGAAAGAGGCAAGAGAGGCGCAGAAAGAAGCAAGAGTGGCTTGCACACCATTAGTACCAATTTAACACCCACATTTAGCAATAAGTAACAGGTGACAATTCTAGGTTTGCAAAGGACCTTCCACCATGCTGTAACACTTGTCGCTACATTTTTGGTAACGTTTGAGCTGTTAGAGCTAGAAACAAGGCTTTTTTGGTTCAAATCTGCAGATTAGGTAGCAGATGATGGATTATGTGGTTTATGCAGAAAATGTATAATTGTGCGAAAGTCGGTGCAGCCAAACAGTCGCATAATTCCAGTGGCCCTGCTCATACCTCTGACTAGGTCCAGAAGTGCTCCTCAGTGATTCATTCTTTTTTTTTGTCACATTGAGTTCATAATTTAGCTTCTATGGAAACGAGGAAGACTAAATCTGAGGTTACCACTCCACAACTCAGACTAACATGCCACATAATTACTCTGCATAACACATAATCCCACTCCACATAATTCCGCTACACTAAATACCACATACTTTCTATCAACATAATTTCACTGCACAACATACCACATAATTCCACTACACACAAAGTACATCCACTCCACTACAAAAAACCTTAGTAAAAAACTTTTAGATTTACAATGCCAATAGCTTTAACTCTTGCAAATGCGAGACCTATTACATTGCAAATGCTTCTTTAACTGGTAGTTGCCTTTGCAGAGTGGTGGAGAAAGGGGTCTGGGCCTCCAACCAGCGCTCAAGAATTCTGCTGCGCAGGACTTACAGGAGGTACCAAGAGGGCTTCTTGGCCCCCAAAGTCCCTCAGGAGTAAAGTGGATTTCATCCCCCAACCAGTACTGTGCCAGGAGGCGCGTTTGCAGAGTGGTGGAGAAAGGGGGGGCGTGGCCTCCAAAGACCTCTTAGCAATCCCTCTGTGTGGGACTAAGTGGAGGTAACAGGAGAGGTAGTTGGCCCCCAAGGACAACCTTGGGGGCCAACTACCCCTCCTATTACCTCTAGTAAGTCCCACACAGCAGCATTGCTAAGTTCTGATAGGCAGGGCACGCCCCCTTTCCCCACCACTCTGCAAACGCGCTCCCTGGCTTGCTCTTGCATGGGGATTGAAGTCCACTTCGCTGCTGGGGTTTCTTAGGGGCCAACTAGCCTACCTGTTACCTCCAGTAAGCCCCACACAGTGGGATTTCTGAGAGGTGGACAAAGGCCATGCCCCCTTTGTCCACCACTCTGCAAACACGCCTCCTGGCATGCTCTTGGTTGAGGGGTGAAGTCCCCTTGCCCCCTGAGGGTCCCTGGGGACCAACTAGCCCTCCTGTTACCTCCAGTAAGCCCCACACAGCTGGATTGCTGAGAGTGGTACGAGGCCACGCCCCCTTTTTACACCACTCTGCAAATGCGCCGCCTGGCGCACTGCTGCTCGGGGGGTGAAGTCCACTTCAGTCCTGAGGTCCTCAGGACACAAGGCGACCTCATCACCCCACCAGCAGTGCGCCAAGAGGAGCGTTTGCAGAGTGGTGTAAAAAGGGGCATGGCCTCGTACCACCTCTCAGCAATCCCACTGTGTGGGGCTTACTGGAGGTTCCTTGTGGCCTAGTTGGTCCCCAGGGACCCTCGCTAGCAAAGGGGACTTAATCCCCCAATGCAGAGCACACCAGGAGGTGCTTTTGCTGATTCATGCAAGGAGGGGACGGGGCCTCCAGCGAGTTGCTGGTTTTTTCTTTTTTTAGGAAGGGGGCTGTGTGGCCCCCCTTCTCTTGAGCTTTTGGACCCTGGGGACCCCATCCCCAGGGCCTGACCCATTATTTTTATTATTCACAATGAGGGGGGCCCCCCCTGAGGCCCCCCGGGGCTAGGCCTTTCATCATTTGTTTTTTTTTCAGGGTAGGGGGACTGTGGGGCCCCCCTCTCCAGGCCGATTTCGGCCCCGGCAACCCCATACCCCGGGGCCTGGCAAAAATTAATTTTAGGAAGTGGTCCACGTGGCCTCCCTTCCCTGGGCCTCTCTTGGCCCCACGGACAGCATCCCCTGGGGCCTGGCCAGCCTTTCTGTTTTTAAAATTTTTTGGAGGGGGCCATGTGGCCCCCCTCCTGAGACCAATTTTGGCCCCAGGGACCCCATTCCCCAGGGCTGGCCTTATTTATTTATTTTTCAATTACAAAAGTGAGGAGGGCCGCATGGCCCCCCTTCCCTGGGCTACTTCTGGCCCCGGGGACCCCATCCCCTGGGGCCCACCTTCAACGTTGGGAACCACGGGGGAAGTCCCAATGCCCCCGTGGTCGCTGCCGGCTCCCCGCCTCCTGCGGGAGCCGACATTGCTTTTGGACAAGGGGAGCTGCTGACATGCAGCTCCCCTTTTCCAAATGCAATTCTGCTTTGCTTCTTGGAAGCAAGAGCAGGTTTCCTGCTCTCGCTTCCAAGAAGCAAAGCAGTGTTTGCTATGGCCATCTAGGGCTCCAGGATGGGGGCCGCGGCCCCCCATCCCAACATTGACATGACCCCTGGGAGATGGTGGTCCCCGGGGCCGGGGGTCCGTAATGGACACCCATATTAACATAATTTGTTCCCCGGGGAGGTGGTGGTCCCTTGGGCAGTGTGGGGAGGGGCAGGAGCCCCCACCACCTTCTCTAATTTATTTGGAGCCCCAGGGAGGTAGTGGTCCCCGGGTTTGGGGGGGCCCGCGAGGTCCCCCACCCCTATTAAAATTAAGCCCATGGGAGGTGGCAGTCCCTGGGGAAGCATGGGGGGGAAGGAGCCCCCACCACACATTTTTTTGCTAATGAGCCCTGGGAGGTGGTGGTCCCCGGGGCTACAGGGGGGCCGCGAGCCCGCCACGCATAATAAATAAAGCCCCAGGGAGGTGGCGGTCCCCGGGGCTGCGGGGGACCGGGCGGGCCCCCGCATAAAATTTTCTCACTGCCCCGGGACCTGGCCCACCCGGGGGCTCAAAGAAACGAAGCGTGGGAGCCGGCGCTTCGGGGTTTATTTTCAGCCAGATTCGCGCACCCAGCGCGAATTCGGCCGAAATTATTTTTAAAAAAAGCTTTTCTTTTGCCCTGGGGTTCCTTGTGGGACTGCCGGAGCAGGCCTAGGGGATCAGGGTGTTTCTACCCTGCCCCCTTTTCTTGTTTTTTTTATAGTTTTCTTACCTTTTTTCATGTGACCCCCTTCTAAAAAAAAAAAAAAGCCGGCATCATGCCGGTGGCCCCGCCCCCTCCCTGTAGCACTCTGCAAACGTGCCCCCTGGCGCGTTGTAAGTTAGGGAATTAATTCCCCTTGAATACTGAGGGTCCCTGGGGGCCAACTAGCCCACCAGGTACCTCCAGTATGCGCCAGGGAGCTGCGTTGCAGAGAGGTGGTCCAAGGCCATGCCCCCTTTTTACACCACTCTGCAACGCAGCTCTGTGGCGCTTACTGGAGGTAGCTGGTGGGCTAGTTGGCCCCCAGGGACCCTCAGGACTCAAGGGGACTTAATCCCCCAATTGCCAGGGGGCACGTTTGCACAGTAGTGCAGGGAGGGGGTGGGGCCTGATGTGACAAGTGTGCAAACGCGCTCTGTGGCGTGTTTAAAGTTGGGGGATTAAGTCCCCTTGAATCCTGAGGGTCCCTGGGGCCAACTAGCCCACCACGTTCGAGGCCTTGCCCCTTTTTACACCTCTCTGCAATGCAGCTCTGTGGAGCTTACTGGAGGTACCTGGTGGGCTAGTTGGCCCCCAGGGACCCTCAAGATTAAAGGGGACTTAATCCCCCAAGTTACAACACTCCAGGGGGTGCGTTTGCACAGTGGTGCAGGGAGGGGGAGGGGCCTGATATAACAAGTGTGCAAACAGCCCCCTGGCACGTTGTAAATTGGGGGATTAAGTCCCCTTCAATCCTGAGGGTCCCTGGGGGCCAACTAGCCCACCAGGTACCTCCAGTAAGCGCCACAGAGCTGCATTGCAGAGAGGTGGTCCGAGGCCACGCCCCTTTTTACACCACTCTGCAAATGCGGCTTCTGGTGCACTGCTGGTGGGGCGATGAGGTCCTCTTGTGTCCTGAGGATGTCAGGACACAAGTGGACTTCATCCTTCGAGCAGCAGTGCACCAGAAGCCGCGTTTGCAGCGTGGTGTAAAAAGGGAGCGTGGCCTCGGACCACTTCTCTGCAATTCAGCTGTGTGGTGCTTACTGGAGGTACCTGGTGGGCTAGTTGGCCCCCAGGGACCCTCAGTATTCAAGGGGACTTAATCCCCCAACTTAGAACGCACCAAGGGGTGTGTTTGCAGAGTGGTGGAGAAAGGGGGCGTGGCCTTTGTCCACCTCTCAGCAATCCCACTGTGTGGGGCTTACTGGAGGTAAGAGGAAGGCTAGTTGGCCCCTAAAGGACCCCGAGCAGCGAAGGGGACTTCAATCCCCATCCAAGAGCGCGCCAGGGAGCGCGTTTGAAGAGTGGTGGCAAGAGGGGGCGTGGCCTGCTCTTCGAAAGTAGCAATGCTGCTGTGTGAGACTTACTGGAGGAAATAGGAGGGGTAGTTGGCCCCCAAGGGTGTCCTTGGGGGCCAACTACCCCTCTTGTTACCTCCAGTAAGTCCCGCACAGTGGGATTGCTAAGACGTCTTCGGAGGCTATGCCCCCCTTTCTCCACCATTCTGCAAACGTGCCTCCTGGCAGACTACGGGATGGGGATGAAGTCCAATTTACTCCTGAGGGACTTTGGGGGCCAAGAAGCCCTACTGGTACCTCCTGTAAGCCCTACGCACCGGAATTCCTGAGCGCTGGTCGGAGGCCCAGCACCCTTTCTCCACCACTCTGCAAACACAACTACTAGTTATAAAAGTGTTTGCAATGTAATAGGTTTGAAACATTTGTGAGAATTAGAGCTATTGGCGTTGTAAATGCAAAAGTTTTTTACTAATTTTTTTTGAGTGGAGTGGATGTACGTTGTGTGTAGTGGAATTATGTGATATGTATGTTGTGCTGTGAAATTATGTGGATAGAAAGTATGTGGTATTTAATGTATAGGAATTATGTAGAGTGGGATTATGTGTTATGGAGAGTAATTATGTGGTATGGTAGTCTGTGTTGTGGAGTGGTAACCTTAGGTTTAATCTTCCTCGTTTCCATAGAAGCTCAACTATGAACTCAGTGAGTCAAAAAAAGATGGAATCCCTGAGGAGCACTTGTGGACCTAGTCAGACGTATGAGCAGGGCCACTGGAATTATGTGCCTGTTTGGCTGCACCGACTTTTGCACAATTATACATTTCTGCATTAGCCACATAATTCATCACCTGCACCCTAATTTGCAGAGCTGAAACGGGTCAAACGTTACCAAAAATGCAGCGACAAGTGTTACAGCGTGGTGGAAGGCCCTTTGCAAACCTAGAATGGTCACCTGTTACTTATTGCTAAATGTATGTGTTAAATTGGTACTAATGGTGTGCAAGCCACTATTGCTTCCCTCTGCGCCTCTCTTGCCTCTTTCTGCAATTCTGTTGCTTCTTTCTGCAAGTTTATTTCTGTTTCTGCACTTCTCTTGACCTCATTCTGCAAATCTCTTGTACTTTCTGGACCTCTCTTCCCTCTTTCTGCACGTCTGTTGCCTCTTTCTGCACCTCATTTGCTTCTTTCTGCACCTCTGTTGTCTCTTTATGCACTCGTCTTCCCTCCTTCTGTACCTTTCCTGCCTGTTTTTGCATCTCACTTGCCTCTTTCTGCACTTTTCTTGCTTCTTTCTACACCTCTGTTGCTTCTTTCAGCAATTCTCTTGCCTCTTTGTGCACTTCTCTTGCCTGTTTCTGCACCTCTCTTGCCTCTTTTTGCACCTCTGTTGGCTCTTTCTGCACCTCACTTGCTCCTTTCTACACTTCTCTTGCCTCTTTCTGCACCCGTTGCTTCATTCTGCACTTACCATGCTTCTTTCAGCACCTGTCTTGCTTCTTTCTGCACCCCTGTTGTCTCTTTATGTACCTCTTTTGCCTCTTTCTGCACTTTTCTTGCCTTTTTCTGCACCTCTCTTCCCTCTTTCTGCACGTCTGTTGCCTCTTTCTGCACCTCATGTGCTTCTTTCTGCACCCCTGTTGTCTCTTTCTGCACTCATCTTCCCTCTTTCTGTACCTTTCCTGCCTGATTTTGCATCTCACTTGCCTCTTTCTGCACTATTCTTGCTTCTTTCTACACCCCTGTTGCTTCTTTCAGCAATTCTCTTGCCTCTTTGTGCACTACTCTTGCCTGGTTCTGCACCTCTCTAGCCTCTTTTTGCACCTCTGTTGGCTCTTTCTGCACCTCACTTGCTCCTTTCTACACTTCTCTTGCCTCTCTCTGCACCCCTGTTGCTTCATTCTGCACTTTCCATGCTTCTTTCTGCACCTGTCTTGCTTCTTTCTGCACCCCTGTTGTCTCTTTAGGTACCTCTTTTGCCTCTTTCTGCACTTTTTTTGCCTTTTTATGCACCTCTCTTCCCTCTTTCTGCACGTCTGTTGCCTCTTTCTGCACCTCATTTGCTTCTTTCTGCACCCCTGTTGTCTCATTCTGCACTCGTCTTCCTTCTTACTGTACCTTCCCTGCCTGTTTTTGCATCTCACTTGCCTTTTTTTGCACTTCTCTTGCCTCTTTCTGCACCCCTGTTGCTTCATTCTGCACTTTCCATGCTTCTTTCTGCACCTGTCTTGCTTCTTTCTGCACCCCTGTTGTCTCTTTATGTACCTCTTTCTGTACTTTTCTTGGCTTTTTCTGCACCTCGCTTCCCTCTTTCTGCACGTCGGTTGCCTCTTTCTGCACCTCATTTGCTTCTTTGTGCACGCCTGTTGTCTCTTTCAGCACTCGTCTTCCCTCTTTCTGTACCTTTCCTGCCTGTTTTTGCATCTCACTTGCCTCTTTCTGCACTTTTCTTGCTTCTTTCTACACCTCTGTTGCTTCTTTCAGCAATTCTCTTGCCTCTTTGTGCACTTCTCTTGCCTGTTTTTGCACCTCTCTTGCCTCTTTTTGCACCTCTGTTGGCTCTTTCTGCACCTCACTTGCTCCTTTCTGCACTTCTCTTGCCTCTTTCTGCACCCCTGTTGCTTCATTCTGCACTTTCCATGCTTCTTTCTGCACCTGTTTTGCTTCTTTCTGCCCCCCTGTTGTCTCTTTATGTACCTCTTCTGCCTCTTTCTGCACTTTTCTCGCCTTTTTCTGCACCTCTCTTCCCTCTTTCTGCACATCTGTTGCCTCTTTCTGCACCTCATTTGCTTCTTTCTGCACCCCTGTTGTCTCTTTCTGCACTCATCTTCCCTCTTTCTGTACCTTTCCTGCCTGTTTTTGCTTCTCACTTGCCTCTTTCTGCACTTTTCTTGCTTCTTTCTACACCTCTGTTGCTTCTTTCAGCAATTCTCTTGCCTCTTTGCGCACTTCCCTTGCCTGTTTCTGCACTTCTCTTGCCTCTTTTTGCACCCCTGTTGCTTCATTCTGCACTTTCCATGCTTCTTTCTGCACCTGTCTTGCTTTTTTCTGCATCCCTGTTGTCTCTTTATGTACCTCTTTTGCCTGTTTCTGCACTTTTCTTGGCTTTTTCTGCACCTCTCTTCCCTCTTTCTGCACGTCTGTTGCCTCTTTCTGCACCTCATTTGCTTCTTTCTGCACCCCTGTTGTCTCTTTCTGCACTTGTCTTCCCTCTTTCTGGACCTTTCCTGCCTGTTTTTGCTCCTCACTTGCCTCTTTCTGCACTTTTCTTGCTTCTTTCTACACCTCTGTTGCTTCTTTCAGCAATTCTCTTGCCTCTTTGCGCACTTCCCTTGCCTGTTTCTGCACTTCTCTTGCCTCTTTCTGCACCCCTGTTGCTTCATTCTGCACTTTCCATGCCTCTTTTTGCACCTGTCTTTCTTCTTTCTGCACCCCTATTGTCTCTTTATGTACCTCTTTTGCCTCGTTCTGCACTTTTCTTGGCTTTTTCTGCACTTCTCTTCCTTCTTTCTGCACCCCTCCTGCCTTTTTCTGTACCTCTCTTGCCTCTTTGTGCACCCATCCTCCCTTTTTTTGTATCCCTCTTGCCTCTCTCTCCACCCCTCTTCCCTCTTTCTGCACCTCTGTTGGTTCCTTCTGCACTGCTCTTGCTTCTATCTGCACCTTACTTGCCTCTTTCTGCACTTCTATTGCTTCTTTCTACACCTCTGTTGCTTCTTTCAGCAATTCTCTTGCCTCTTTCTGTACTTCTCTTCCTTCTTTCTGCACCCCTCCTGCCTCTTTCTGTACCTCTCTTGCCTTTTTGTGCACCTCTCCTACCCCTTTCTGCACCCCTTTTGCCTCTTTTTATACTTCTGTTGGTTCTTTCTGCACTGCTCTTACTTTTTTCTGCACCTCCCTTGCCTCTTTCGGCACCTGTGTTGCTTCTTTCTGCACTTCTCTTGCCTGCTTCTGCACCTGTTAGTTAGAGGTAGTTTTAATCCCCCTGCCCTATTATGCACTAGGACCATACAGGGGAGGTCATGCCAATCACAGGGGTCCCCCAACCCATAGTGTACCCTAGTGTATGTAGGTGTTTTCACTGTATTCTAAGTGTCTTTCAGCATAGCACTGGCTCCAGGCCTGGTTAGTCAGAGTCAGTTACCACCAGTACCCGTCAGCAAAAAGTTGGGGGCACAGGATGACTTTGCAACAAGGCCTCTTTCTGCTCCTCTGTTGGTTCTATGTGCACATCTCTTGCTTCTTTCTACACCTTTCTTCGTCTTTCTGGACTTCTGTTGCCTCTTTCTGCATTTCTCTTGCTTCTTTCTGCGCCTTTATTCCTCTTTCTGCACATGTCCTACCTTTGTAGGCATAGTTAGAAATTAGCATTTAAAAAACCTTTGAACTTCACTGAAAAAACCACAGGTTTCAGGGACGTTATAGTTAGAAATTAGCATTTAACAAACCTTTGAAATTCACTGAAAAACCTTAGGTTTCAAGGACGTTATAGTTAGAAATTAGCATTTAAAAACCTTTGAAATTCACTGAAAAAACCACAGGTTTCAGGGACGTTATAGTTAGCTGGACATTTCACTCGTACAAAACCAGAGAAATTCGGCCGTTATAGTTAGTTCAGCTAATGATATCACTGATGACATCATCCAGTGACTGTGTGTTTCTGTAAAGTTTAAATATGTTTTATATATATATAGGCCAAGGTGTATTGAAGAATGAGTGGGTGTATAAGTGTCTGAATGGATGATTTAGTAGGTGCGTGACTGACTGTATAAGTGAGTGACTAAATGTGTCTTACTGAATGCATGGGTTAGTGACTGATGCAGACATTCACACAGTTTAGTTTGGCAGTTTGTGTGTAAGCAGTTGCATGGGTTGGTGAGTAGCTAAATGGGGGTCTATATGGGTTATTGATTGGTTGTCTGAGTATCTGTATGGGTGCCTGAGTGTCTGTGTGGGTGGGTGGGGGTGTGTGACTCTGTGCATAGATATGTTAGTGGGTGAATCACTGGGTGTATGGGTTCAAGAGTGCATCTGTGAAGGGCTGTATGGGTGGGTGAGTGTGTGTATGGGTGTGTTGGTGAGTGAATGGATGCCTCAGTGGTACATGTGTGAGTAACTGCATATATGAAAGGCAGTATATGTGAGTGTTGGAGTATATAAATGACTATATGTGAGAGTGAGTGATTGTAAGAGTGGCTGTATGGATGAGTGTGTGCTTGTATTAGTTATTGTATAAGAGTGTAAGTATGTGTTAGTATATGTTTGTATAAGTGAGGTGGAGTGTGTATAACTGAATAGGTGAGAAAATGGGAGTGTGATTGATTCTTTGCATGACTGACTAGGTGTGTGAGTAACTCTATGGATGAGTGGCGGTGTGTGAGTGTCTGTATAGTTATGTGAGTGTATATGATAGTGCCGTATTGATGGTTGACTGCATGTATGAGTGACTGTATGGGTGAATGAGTGGATGTGTGTGTAGACCTAGGAATTAGTGAGTGGGTATGTACTAACTGGTATTGGTGTGTCTATGGTTTCGAAAATGGTAGTCTGTATTTTAGAGTGGGTGTATCAAAGGTTATGTTAGGGTATGAGGACGTGCATTAGATTATCACGTGGATGATGTCATCAGTGATGTCATTTGAGATGTCATCAGTGATGTCATCAGTGATGTCACTGACCATGTCATGAATGATGTAATATGTGACGTCATCAGCAGTGAATTATGGGGCACGAGTTATAGTTAGCTGAACTAACTATAACGGCCGAATTTCTCTGGTTTTGTATGAGTGAAATGTCCAACTAACTATAACGTCCCTGAAACCTGTGGTTTTTTCAGTGAATTTCTAAGGTTTTGTAATTGCTAATTTCTAACTATAACGTCCCTGAAACCTATGGTTTTTTCAGTGAATATATATATAGATATATATATATATATATCCCAAGAACGCCACATTAATGGCCAAAAAGAGAATTTTAGAACATAAAAGGGCCATTACCAACAAGGATCCCAAATACCCTGTGGCACGACATTTTCAAGAAAACCATTTCTCTGATTCCTCCCTCATGAAATATTTCATATTGGAACAGGTTAGGGTGGGACACAGAGGGGGTGATAGAGTACTGCGACTCAGACAGAGAGAGTCCAGATACATTGTAGATTTTCAAACAAGAATCCCATGGGGGCTCAATCAGGATGAAGAGCTTGCCATTCATCTCAGGACCGAATGATTACCTTATGAGATATTTTTCCGTGTTCCATATTTTAATAGTATGATTTTCTTCTATGTCCTTTTTCCTGATTTTCTCTTAGTACTAATGTAACAAGGCCCTTAGGATGTTAGTTATTTATCAGCTAATGCTAACACATACGTCTTATCCTCCTCTATTAGTTGTGCATTAGAAACTTTTTCCATTGGATGCTTGTAGGCACACACGTGCCACAGTATTTTAAACATTTTTTCTTTGGGTTTTACAATGTTTTAATTCTTACAATTGTTTGTTTCTTTTGCAGGAGTGAAGGAAGGAACCCACTCACGTACACGGGCTACCCAACCTTCTCTTCGTATTCACTTTGGGATCTCACTATTTGGGTAATTTTAACTGAGGATTGGAATCTATGAACAGACGGATTAGTGAGGACTATTCACTGAAAAGTGGGTCTGTATAACTTGATACTTAAGTTTACTTAAATGGAGACAACATCGTGTGGACATAGACTTGTGTGGAATACGTTCTCCTTGAAAGGTAGGGCTATTAGTACACTGTTGACATTACATTGAACATGCTATCTTAGAACATGATATGTACATAGGTTTTGAGCACTATGCTTTCACTTGTGATACTAGGATTTGCAAGATTAACGTTTGTATGACGTAATTACTCGCGTCAAGGTTTGACACCCTGAGATTAAACATCGTGGACAATTTGTACTTTACATTTCCTGTTCTCATACACATGCCTTTTGTCTTAAGCCTACAATTAATCATGGTTTATACTGGTTACAGACTTCTGATAATATTATTGAGACTGGTCTCATTTATGGTGTATTCCAGTAATAACATGTTTTATTTAGCACCATTATAAGGTCTTATTGACTATACATGTACATTGTACCTAGTTACTAGTATGTATAAAATGTTTTGTGTAATACCATTCCAAGATGGCCGCCATTGTAGGCTATCTGTATTGTCCCTTTTCTGTTATGCCTATTCCCAACCCGATGTTATTTTTACCCTTCTTTGATGGTGCACTTAGTACACGTGAGCAGGCTGCGGACGCAGTCGAAACGCGTAGTGGAATAAACTTGGTTTTGCATCAATATCGGATGTTTGTCTTTTGGCCCTGAGAGCGCACTTATTTGGATTTTCGTAAAAGTGATATATATATATATATATATATATATATATATATATATATATATATATATATAGATATATATATGCACCACACGATAGTGTGATCAAGGATGCAGCTGCGGTCGAAATGCGTAACAGCAACTTTGAAAGTGCACTAAATCTTTGGAGCATCAACGGAGGCCCGTCTTCAATTTGGTGTGGGGAAGCGCCTACTATGCAATTGATCTATAGTGGATTTATTTTTATATGGGCTGACTTTACTGATAAATAATTAATTAAAAGATTTAAAATTGGATGTTGAAAATTTATTTGAAAAGGACGCACTAAAAGAAATGCAAATCCAAATGAATAATAGACTTGCTAAACATGAAAATGAAGTAAAAACTAAGATACAACAGACATTTCAGCGCGATAGACGTAATTATGCTGAGGGGTGAGTACTTACTTGTGCCAGACAGTTTGACATCTATAGAAAGGAGATGCACCATGAGTGTATGTTAAAAAGGCAAGATGTCGTATCTACGCAATCAAGTTCCGATTGAGCACTGATAATGAGGATGCGGGTGAAGCTACAAGGAGGGCTAGAATGTAGGGGTTACACAACATATACTGTATTTTGTGACAGGTGGAGAGACCCAAACCAAAGCAGGAACGCCCACTGGCAAAAGGAAGAGGAAAAAGAAGGGGGCGCGGAAGAGACACTTACATAGATATCGGGTCAAAAGAGGTACTGGAGGACGATCAATCGCAAACCGGACGAGTCACACACCAGAAGAAGAACTGAAGTCTAAACTAACAGTTTTAAACTTATTCAAACGAGAATTGAGTAAAGGAAACGTTTCATTTCTTAATACTGGGATTGTCTTTTTGCGATACAGTTTTCAGCTATGCTCAAGCATGTATTATTCTATACCTGTTCATTAGGAAACTGAAATTAAGCAAAATACACAAAATGGCAAAAATATCTGTGAATGTAGATCGTGTGATTCATTCTTAATGTGATTTACAAATTCTGGAGGTGGAGGGGTTATTATCTTTGGAAATTGTTGAGAGAAAGTGAATGTGATGACTCTATTGTAAATACGGTATCCATGTTGTATACACTAGGCATTGATGGAAACACCCTTAGTGGGAGTGGCTTTAAGCCACCCTCCCGGGTTATTCCGATACTACCTCATAATAACATAGATGTATTCCGTGATATTGTAGTTCAAAAGCTGATATCGATGAGGGACAAAAAAGTCTAGACAGGTGATGTTGGAAGTGGGGGTCCTTATCCCTCACCGTCGCCACCAAATGCTGGAGGCGGGAGTCCCTGTCCCACACCGATGTTGCCGGGTGCGAGATCCGGACCCCTCGTTTCAACGTTAGGCTAAGTAAGGACACCATCTGAGATAGCCCTGCTCACCCCCTTAGTAGCTTGGCACGAGCAGCCAGGCTTATCTCCAAGGCACGAGTGTACAGTATGTGCAACCACACTCACAGCAACCCAATGATGTCACCACAAATAGACTCGACACTAGTTTTTATAAAACGAGTATAATCTTTATACAAGAAGATATACGATATGACCACACGTTACAAAACCAACATATAATAATGGGTAGTATTCCTCCCGGTGGATTGGTAGGTTCTAATCCCAACCACCGCTTCTAACCAACAGTTAAGCTGACTTCTAACCATTTCCAAAAGGTTAGGTAGTTCGTATTGCTAGAATCACACACGTTGCAAAAGAAACGAAATACTGCAATGCGTAACGATATACTCCTGAACTGTGCAATAGAGAAACAATGCCATACGTAGCGCCACAGTCATGTACTTTGTAATAGAAGGAATAATGCAATGCGTATCACCACCAGCATGCGCTGTGCACGGAAGAAACAAAGCAATGCATCACGCTACAATCATGTACTGTGCACTGAAGAAATAATGCAATGCGCCACGTTATAATCAGGTACTGTGCGATGAAGAAATAATGCAATGCACCACGCTTACAATCATGTACTCTGCAAGGGAAAATAAGGCAGTGCGTAGCACACCCAGCATGTAGTTCGTCAGGCACAAATAGAGTCAGGCATCATACGACAGTTCGATAGTTTGTTAGCAGCAATAATGCAAAGTGTAATACGACAGTCTAGGTGCTCCATTAACAGTTGCCCCCGACATGGATCAATGATGACACAAAAGTATCGCTTCTCACTCCGGCCCCAGTACTGCCCCTCCTTGGGCCAGCACGGGCCTCGATCTGAGCCGAAGCAACAGGCTCACGCAGCTGTCAGGAGCGAGAGGCCGAGAGAGTGTCCCTCCGAGCCCGCACCCCACCCCAGGTGGTGATCCACATTACCTGGGGGGGCACGAACCCACTCTCCTCCCCTCCTTCCGCGACTTGGGCCTTGATCCAGAACTCTGTCAATGGGCACGGCGAGCTCGGGGTGGCGACTCCGCTCCCCCGTGACTGCCGGTATGGGCCGCTACTGTTGCACTCCGAGGGCCCAATGACCTGTCCCTCCTTCCGGCGGTCTCAGTGGACACCGAGACCCGCCCTCAGCACTTGTGGAGACTTACTTCGATTTCGGTGCACACGCTACCCAGGCACTCCTCACCAGCGCCTCTGGTTGCACCGCGACATGCACTCTGAACGTCCGGGACTCGCCTCTTCTCTGGTGCACACGATGACCAGGCGATCGTCACCACTCCTCGGCTTGCACCTCGGCACGCACCCTGCGTGTCCGAGTCTCACAACTTCTCCCGGTGCACACAACGACCAGGCGCTCTTCACCAATGCCTCGGCTTGCACCATGACATCCACCCTGCATGTCCGAGTCTCACCTCTTCTCTCGGTGCACACAACGACCAGGCGCTCTTCACCAACGCCTTGGCTTGCACCATGACACGCACCCTGCACATCCGAGACTCACTTCTTTTCCCGGTGCACACAACAACCAGGCGCTCCTCACCAACACCTCGGCTTGCACCACGACACGCACCCTGCGCGTCCGAGTCTCACCTCGTCTACCGGTGCACACAACAACCAGGCTCTCCTCACCAACGCCTCGGCTTGCACCACGACACGCACCCTGCGCGTCCGAGACTCAGTTTACTCCTGCGTGCCCACGATCACAAGGCACAACTTCTGAGGGTCTCAAGCTGCAAAAGCACGCGCACACCGCGTTGCTTGGGACTTCTCCGGAAACGTTTATGTTCCTGTGTTTCGAAACAGGGAGCCAGCTCATCTCAGGCCCTTGGGGTTCAGGACACAGCACAAAGCACAGTCCTGTTCAAGAAGGGGGGGACACCACCCACTGCAATGTCCATTCAGTTTCTTCCTTCGTAATAGCTACAAACTGCAGGCCAGCCCCAGATCACCAAGCAAGGGTCAGTCCTATCCAGCAGTCTCTTCAGCAACTTCTTCCTTGGCAGAGGTTCTTCTTGACCACAAAAGAGGTCAAAGCCTTTGCAGACTCAACCTGTCCATTTTGCCATTCAAAATTACACCAAATTCTAGGGGTTTCAGTTCTATTAGTTATACCCCTTCATGTCTTTGAAGTTCGTTATGCTCAGGGGTCCTTGACCCCTGCCTAAATCAGTTCTGGGTGTCTCCCTCCCAGTGTCACCTTTCTCCCTTTGATATTGGGGGTCTGGACCCTTAATCACTCAGCAGGCGATGGGTCAATTGTTTTATAGCTGCAACCCAGGCCTCTTCACCTCCCGGGATTTCTCCTTGCATACTCTCCAGATGCAGGTCTGCCAGGTGCCATCTCACCCCCTCCCATCTCAGATTCAGACAGTCAATCCACATTCAGCAGAGACACACAGAAATGCTTAAAGCACAAAACTCAGCCACTTTCTAAAAGAGTGGTTTCTGAACACACAGTGACAAAACCACTTTCATAGAAAGATGAGTTATGACACTGTGAGTTCATACATACTAAACTTCACCTCTCCATTATAAACTTATAGGAAACTAGGCTAACAAAACACCATACCCAGCCTTCCCCATTCTGTCCTATGGGCAGAATGGCCTTTCACCAGTGAAAACGAAATGGAGTGTTTTTTCACTGTCAGGACATAGCACACACCTCAGTATATGTCCTGCCTTTTACCCGCACTGCACCCTGCCCAGGGGTTACCCGGGACCTACCACAGGGGTGCCCACAGTGTACACAAAAGGGAAAGTAAGGCCTGACAAATGGTTGCACTTGTCAGGACAACATGCTAACTTAGCAAACTGCGCGCAGGCCCTACACTGAAGGCCTGAGTTCCCTTCTCTGCGCGCCTTTGCATTACTAGCCCTTGCACACACAGTGCACATCACTAGGGACTTTTACTAGTAAGGCAAACATACCAATCATGGCCAACAAATTACCATTGTACTTTACATAGGGAACCCTTGTACTTTGACACTGATCAGCAGTGGCAAAGTACCCAAAGCATCTAAATTGGCAACTCTATGTCAGGAAAACGGTCTAGGGGGAAAGCAAAAAGTTTAGGGAACTTTAGCGAAAAAGGCCAAGTCCTACAGGTGACAATTTAACTCTGGTCCAAAGAAGAGCCTTGGAAACCTTGAAAAATTCAGACAAAGGAGGTAACGTAGTAATTATGGATGCCCCTTGGTATGAAGGTGAAACCATGAGACAATTATCACAAGAAGAATGTTATGAGGTTATCACTATTGAAATGAAACATAAAGGGCCTCAGTGGGTAGATTTCAAGAGAGTCTTACCCAGTGGAGAGACTTATGTATTATAGATGAAGATGAATTCATTTTTTTGAGATCTGATTTTCCCATAGTACCTGCTTTTTATATATTACATAAGGTGCACAAGAGCTTGATAAATCCTCCAGGCAGGCCTATGGTGTCCTCTAATAACAGCTTTCCGGAGAACACAACTATTTACATACATTCCTTTCTCTTGCCTTTTGTAGTTAACCTCCTACCCTATTGTAAGGATAGTGGAGATTTCCCAACTAAGATTGAGAATATTGTATGGAGTGATACTTATTTAATGATTGTTATTGACGTAGTGAGCTTGCATACATGTATTGATCATGAATTATTTGGAGTGAAAGCCTGTGAGTCTTTTTTAAAAGCTAGAGCAGCATGTTTTTTAGAGCATAATAAGATGCTTATTGATATGATTCGCTAGTATCTGATAGAGTACACTTTTGTGCATGATGGCATTTTTATCGTCAAAAAATGGTGAATGCCATGGCCACCTGCTTCGCCCCCAGCTTCGCCAATTTGATGATGGGCTGTTGGGAGAAGCAGGTGGCCTTGGCAGATGCTAACCAGGAGTATCTCACCAGTATCCTTGTTTCGACCCGGTAGATTGACAACATATTTATTTTATGGTTGGGGTCTGAAGAAAAGGCATGCAAACTTGTCATTAAGCTAAACCTGAATCCATATAATGGGAAATTCACAGTTACTATAAGCTCCAAGAAAATTACATTCTTGGATATACTTTTAATGGGTACAAAAAGACAAGATCCATACCTCAGTATATTGTAAAACAATGGCAGGTAATAGCACATTGCACTTTACTAGTTAACACACTAGGAACTTAGTAGAAAGTATTCGTCACAGCGAAATACTGAGACAGTAATGAAGAGGATTTGGAAAAACAGACAACACTCACAAGAAAGAAGTTCCAAGCAAGAGGACTTTAAAAACAGCTGCAAAAGGCAGAACTTTTAAAAAGAAACCAGCTACTGTATCCCAATGAAAAAACTAAAAAACAGAATAATATCATGAGGCTCATATGACCTACAACTCCTTGTCCTATAAAAGTTACAAATCTACTATGTACAATGTAAAGATCAAAGGGCCCCCTGCTACTAATAAGAAGTTCCTCTAGGCAGGGCAATAATACATACTGTGAGGATCCTAGGGCAACTTCATAAAATACTTTCATACATACATACTTACTTACAAAGAGACAAACACATAAATTGATAGAATATAAAAAACTTTTTATTAATACCTTAATAGATATTTTTCATTTTCATAAATAAGAATTGACACACACACATATACACCACATTCATCTATCTATTCATTCATACTAACTGTCAAAAAATGTACAAATTTATAGAACATTGCAGACATTCAAAAATTCATAGATGATTAATATATGGGACATCATTTTATGCATATTTATGACAAAAACGTCTAGAGTTCTCAGACTTGTTACGGATGCAAATATAGATAATGTTTTGTACAGTGTCTCTGTGTTGTGAAGCGACTGCTATTCCCAGGTGGTTTCTTGTGAATAAAAGTGTTCATTAAGGTACGGATACGTTTTTTCTTTTGAATAAAATCGTATATCTTTTTCAATTTTTCTGATTTTCTTTTTATTAGATAATCTGAATATGACGCAACTTCCTGATTGATTGCTTCAAGTTTCTTTTTAGCTTTGTTTTGTTTGATATTATCCTCTAGGGTGGTCATTTCCACCACTAGAATCTGAACTAACTCTTTGGCCGTCTCAATTATTAATATCATCAAATCGCGTGAACATCTGTTTGCGATGATCGACCATTTTTCTAAAAATTGCCTGACTTAAACGAACAACCGAGGAATGTTGCGAACTCTAAGGCCTTGTGGTATAACCCCTGCCTTGAGGTACTCCAGCATGTATTGTCCATGCATTTCTATTCTTTTGACTTTCTTTTTTAATGATAGCAGTTTAATAATATCCTCATTGCTAGCTGAGGTAGTGTTGGTTTGGGCACGATGATCAAAATTGCCTTGATTGCCTACTAGAAGTGCAAATTGCTCATTTGAAAATCCAAATGTCTGTAAGACTTCCATGGTTAACGATGTATACTTCAGAACTTGTAGGCATGTACTATAATCAGATGTCAGTGACTGTTGACAAATAAAACAAAAGTGAAAAAAAGGAGAAAATGATATGTGCACTCGAAAGAGAAATAGAAAATAAGCCAAGATAAAAGATATACTAAATGTACAAAACTTGTGAGAATAAATTGCGGAGCATGAATGTACAATCTATAAATACACACTACAACCCCACACAGACAGGCTGCGGGTAAAGTCAATGTAAAGATCAAAGGGCCCCCTGCTACTAATAAGAAGTTCCTCTAGGCAGGGCAATAATACATACTGTAAGGATCCTAGGGCAACTTCATAAAATATTTTCATACATACATATTGGGAGAGACAAACATATAAATTGATAGAATAAAAAAAACTTTTATTAATATCTTAATAGATATTTTCCTTTTCATAAATAAGAATTGACACAAACAAATATATACCCCATTCATCTATCTATTCATTCATACTAACTGTCAAAAGATGTTCAAATTTATAGAACATTGTAGACATTCAAAAATTCATATATGATAAATATATAGGACATAATTTGATGCATATTTATGACAAAAACGTCTAGAGTTCTCAGACTTGTTACGGATGCAAATATAGATAATTTTCTGTACAGTGTCTCTGTGTCGTGAAGCGACTGCTATTCCCAGGTGGTTTCTTGTGAATAAAAGTGTTCATTAAGGTACAAATACATTTTTTCTTTTGAATAAAATCGTATATCTTTTTTCAATTTTTCTGATTTTCTTTTTATTAGATAATCTGAATATGACGCAACTTCCTGATTGATTGCTTCAAGTTTCTTTTTAGCTTTGTCTAAGGCATCGTTTTGTTTGATCTCATTCTCTAGAGTGGTCATTTCCATCACTAGAATCTGAACTAACTCTTTGGCCGTCTCAATTATTAATATCATCAAATTGCGTGAACATCTGTATGCGATAAGCGACCATTTTTCTAAAAATTGCCTTACTTGAACGAACAACCCAGGAATGTTGCGAACTCTAAGGCCTTGTGGTATAACCCCTGCCTTGAGGTACTCCAGCATGTATTGTCCATGCATTTCTATTCTTTTGACTTTCTTTTTTAATGATAGCAGTTTAATAATAACCTCATTGCTAGCTGAGGTAGTGTTGGTTTGGGCACGATGATCCAAATTGCCTTGATTGCCTACTAGAAGTGCAAATTGCCATTTGAAAATCCAAAAGTCTGTAAGACTTCCATGGTTAACGATGTATATTTCGGAACTTGTAGGCATGCACTATAATCAGATGTCAGTGACTGTTGACAAATAAAACAAAAGTGAAAAAAAGGAGAAAATGATATGTGCACTCGAAAGAGAAATAGAAAATAAGCCAAGATA
Organism: Calotriton arnoldi; assembly: GCA_963921515.1. NCBI lineage: Eukaryota > Metazoa > Chordata > Amphibia > Caudata > Salamandridae > Calotriton > Calotriton arnoldi. Next base: position 183,068 of record CAWUFW010014027.1, read on the forward strand.
AAAGATGTACTAAATGTACAAAACCTGTGAGAATAAATTGCAGAGCATGAATGTACAATCTATAAATACACACTACAACCCAACGCAGACAGGCTGCGGGTAAAATCAATGTAAAGATCAAAGGGCCCCCTGCTACTAATAAGAAGTTCCTCTAGGCAGGGCAATAATACATACTGTAAGGATCCTAGGGCAACTTCATAAAATACTTTCATACATACATATTGGGAGAGACAAACATATAAATTGATAGAATAAAAAAAAACTTGTATTAATACCTTAATAGATATTTTTCATTTTCATAAATAAGAATTGACACAAACACATATACACCACATTCATCTATCTATTCATTCATACTAACAGTCAAAAAATGTACAAATTTATAGAACATTGTAGACATTCAAAAATTCATAGATGATCAATATATAGGACATAATTTGATGCATATTTATGACAAAAACGTCTAGAGTTCTCAGACTTGTTACGGATGCAAATATAGATAATTTTCTGTACAGTGACTCTGTTTCGAGAAGCGACTGCTTTTCCCAGGTGGTTTCTTGTGAATAAAAGTGTTCATTAAGGTACGGATACGTTTTTTCTTTTGAATAAAATCATATATCTTTTTTCAATTTTTCTGATTTTCTTTTTATTAGATAATCTGAATATGACGCAATTTCCTGATTGATTGCTTCAAGTTTCTTTTTAGCTTCATCTAAGGCATCGTTGTGTTTGATCTTATCCTCTAGGGTGGTCATTTCCACCACTAGAATCTGAACTAACTCTTTGGCCGTCTCAATTATTAATATCATCAAATCGCGTGAACATCTGTTTGCGATGGGCAACCATTTTTCTAAAAATTGCCTGACTTGAACGAACAACCCAGGAATGTTGCGAACTCTAAGGCCTTGTGGTATAACCCCTGCCTTGAGGTACTCCAGCATGTATTGTCCATGCATTTCTATTCTTTTGACTTTCTTTTTTAACCCCTTCGCTGCTAGGCCTTTTCCCCCCCTGTGCTAAGCCTTTTTTTGGCTATTTGGGGTAGTGCGCGCTTAGGCCCCTGTAACTTTTTGACCACATAAGGTATCCACGCCAAATTTGCGTCCTGTTCTTCCAACATCATAGGGATTCTAAAGGTACCCAGGGTTTGTGGATTCCCCTGGAGGGGTCCCATAAATTAGTCAAAATACAGCTACATTTTGTTTTTTTTGGGAAAAATGGGAAAAAAGGGCTGCAAATGAAAGCGTCTGGGTTTTTCCCTGCAAATGGTATCCAAAAAGCGTTTGTGGGGCTGAAATCACCATTTTCCCAGCTTTTAGGAATGACAGACTTTTGTCAGAAAACCAACATTTTTTACACAGTTTTGGCATTTTTCTGGGACATAGCCTATTTTTGCTATTTTTTGTGCTTTCAACCTCCTTCCACTTAATGGTAGAAATGGGTATGAAAGCAATAATGAATCCTGGAAAGCTATACATTTTTGCAAAGTAGACAAAATTCTGAATTCAGCAAGGGGTCATTTGTGTAGATCCATCAAGGTTTCTTTATAGAAACGTACAGTTAAATATAGGAAAAATTGAAAATTAGTTGAAAAAAACAGACTTTTGTGTCAACGTTTTCACCTGTAACTTCTTCTAATTATGACAGCTCTTTGAAAGCAATATACCGTTACATCCGCTGGACCTTACTGGTTGTGGGGATATATAGGACTTGTAGGTTCACCAAGAACCCGACGAACCCAGAGTAAAAAACTGAGCAGCAATTTGCAATGGCTTTTTACTATGTACCGGGTATATAGCAATTATTGTGGGAAAATGTATACATGGAAAAATTGGTATGAACGACACCTATGTATTTCTGAAATGGGAACAAGTTATAGAGTTTAGAAACAGTAGATATTTGCACATTTTTGAAATTGGGAATACTCATACTAGCATGAGATTTATCGGTCATTTTTCAAAATGACTTTTTTTTTACACAATGTCTTTCATTTGGAAGGCAGAAATGCATCGAAAGTCAATAGGTAATAACAGTTGCGTTTACAAATCTGAATTACCCTAAGTCTCCCGATAAAAATGGTACCTCACTTGTGTGGGTAGGCATAGTGCCCACAACAGGAAATGGCTCAAAACCCAACGTGAACACACCACATTTTCTCAATGAAAAATTACCCTTTTTTTGCAAAGTGCCTAGCTGTAGTTTTTGAACCCTAGCTCTGCCGGCACCTAGGGAAACCTAGCAAACCTATACATTTTTTAAAACTAGACACCCAGGGAAATTCAGGATGGGGTGACTTGACTGCCTCCCACCAGGTTCTGTTACCCAGAATCCCTTGCAAACCTAAAAAATTGTCCAAAAAAACACATTTTCCCCACATTTCTGTGCTGAAAAGTTCTGGAATCTGCGTGGATCCACAAATTTCCACACACCCCGCGTTCCCCCAGGTCTCCCGATAAAAATGGTACCTCACTTGCATGGGTTGGCCTAGTGCCCGCTACAGGAAACGGCACAAAACGCAACGTGGACAAACCTCAATTTCGCAGTGAAAAATGACCCTTTTTTGGCAAAGTGCCTAGCTGTAGTTTTTGAACCCTAGCTCTGCCGGCACCTAGGGAAACCTAGCAAACCTATACATTTTTGAAAACTAGACACCCAGAGGAATCCAGGATGGGGTGACTTGACTGCCTCCCACCAGGTTCTGTTACCCAGAATCCCTTGCAAACCTAAAAATTGTCAAAAAAAACACATTTTCCCCACATTTCTGTGCTGGAAAGTTCTGGAATCTGCGTGGATCCACAAATTTCCACCCACCCCGCGTTCCCCCAGGTCTCCCAATAAAAATGGTACCTCACTTGCGTGGGTTGGCCTTGTGTCCGCGACAGGAAACGGCGCAAAACGCAATGTGGACAAACCTCAATTTCGCAGTGAAAAATGACCCTTTTTTGGCAAAGTGCCTAGCTGTAGTTTTTGAACCCTAGCTCTGCCGGCACCTAGGGAAACCTAGCAAACCTATACATTTCTGAAAACTAGACACCCAGGGGAATCCAGGATGGGGTGACTTGACTGCCTCCCACCAGGTTCTGTTACCCAGAATCCCTTGCAAACCTAAAAAATTGTCAAAAAAAACACATTTTCCCCACATTTCTGTGCTGGAAAGTTCTGGAATCTGCGTGGATCCACAAATTTCCACCCACCCCGCGTTCCCCCAGGTCTCCCGATAAAAATGGTACCTCACTTGCGTGGGTTGGCCTAGGGCCCGCGACAGGAAACGGCGCAAAACGCAATGTGGACAAACCTCAATTTCGCAGTGAAAAATGACCCTTATTTGGCAAAGTGCCTAGCTGTAGTTTTTGAACCCTAGCTCTGCCGGCACCTAGGGAAACCTAGCAAACCTATACATTTTTGAAAACTAGACACCCAGGGGAATCCAGGATGGGGTGACTTGACTGCCTCCCACCAGGTTCTGTTACCCAGAATCCCTTGCAAACCTAAAAAATTGTCAAAAAAACCACATTTTCCCCACATTTCTGTGCTGGAAAGTTCTGGAATCTGCGTGGATCCACAAATTTCCACCCACCCCGCGTTCCCCCAGGTCTCCCAATAAAAATGGTACCTCACTTGCGTGGGTTGGCCTTGTGCCCGCGACAGGAAACGGCGCAAAACACAATGTGGACAAACCTCAATTTCGCAGTGAAAAATGACTCTTTTTTGGCAAAGTGCCTAGCTGTAGTTTTTGAACCCTAGCTCTGCCGGAACCTAGGGAAACCTAGCAAACCTATACATTTCTGAAAACTAGACACCCAGGGGAATCCAGGATGGGGTGACTTGACTGCCTCCCACCAGGTTCTGTTACCCAGAATCCCTTGCAAACCTAAAACATTGTCAAAAAAAACACATTTTCCCCACATTTCTGTGCTGGAAAGTTCTGGAATATGCGTGGATCCACAAATTTCCACCCACCCCGCGTTCCCCCAGGTCTCCCGATAAAAATGGTACCTCACTTGCATGGGTTGGCCTAGTGCCCGCGACAGGAAACGGCGCAAAACGCAATGTGGACAAACCTCAATTTCGCAGTGAAAAATGACCCTTATTTGGCAAAGTGCCTAGCTGTAGTTTTTGAACCCTAGCTCTGCCGGCACCTAGGGAAACCTAGCAAACCTATACATTTTTGAAAACTAGACACCCAGGGAAATCCAGGATGGGGTGACTTGACTGCCTCCCACCAGGTTCTGTTACCCAGAATCCCTTGCAAACCTAAAAAATTGTCAAAAAAAACACATTTTCCCCACATTTCTGTGCTGGAAAGTTCTGGAATCTGCGTGGATCCACAAATTTCCACCCACCCCGCGTTCCCCCAGGTCTCCCGATAAAAATGGTACCTCACTTGCATGGGTTGGCCTAGTGCCCGCGACAGGAAACGGCGCAAAACGCAATGTGGACAAACCTCAATTTTGCAGTGAAAAATGACCCTTTTTGGGCAAAGTGCCTAGCTGTAGTTTTTGAACCCTAGCTCTGCCGGCACCTAGGGAAACATAGCAAACCTATACATTTTTGAAAACTAGACACCCAGGGAATCCAGGATGGGGTGACTTGACTGCCTCCCACCAGGTTCTGTTACCCAGAATCCCTTGCAAAGCTAAAAAACTGTCAAAAAAAACACATTTTCCCCACATTTCTGTGCTGGAAAGTTCTGGAATCTGCGTGGATCCACAAATTTCCACCCACGCCGCATTCCCCCAGGTCTCCCGATAAAAATGGTACCTCACTTGCGTGGGTTGGCCTAGTGCCCGCGACAGGAAACGGCGCAAAACGCAATGTGGACAAACCTCAATTTCGCAGTGAAAAATGACCCTTTTTTGGCAAAGTGCCTAGCTGTAGTTTTTGAACCCTAGATCTGCCGGCACCTAGGGAAACCTAGCAAACCTATACATTTCTGAAAACTAGACACCCAGGGAATCCAGGATGGGGTGTCTTGACTGCCTCCCACCAGGTTCTGTTACCCAGAATCCCTTGCAAACCTAAAGAATTGTAAAAAAAAACACATTTTCCCCACATTTCTGTGCTGGAAAGTTCTGGAATCTGCGTGGATCCACAAATTTCCACCCACCCCGCGTTCTCCCAGGTCTCCCGATAAAAATGGTACCTCACTTGCGTGGGTTGGCCTAGTGCCCGCGACAGGAAACGTCGCAAAACGCAATGCCAGGTAGGTCGCTCCCCCACCACACAGCTCCGCCTGTATTGTCTGCCCGCTGCTCCTGTAGGTAAGATCGCCCTCCGCTTGTGGCCCCGGTGCCCGTTTTTGTCTGCTCTCCCCCTGTTTTTCCTTTCTGTGCCCCTCGCTGCCCCACTGTTGTTGTGCCCGTGATTTTGTCTGCTCTCCCCCTGTTTTTCCTTTCTGTGCCCCTCGCTGCCCCACTGTTGTTGTGCCCGTGATTTTGTCTGCTGTCCCCCTGTTTTTCCTTTCTGTGCCCCTCGCTGCCCCACTGTTGTTGTGGCCGTGATTTTGCCTGCTCTCCCCCTGTTTTTCCTTTCTGTGCCCTCGCTGCCCCACTGTTGTTGTGCCCGTGATTTTGTCTGCTGTCCCCCTGTTTTTCCTTTCTGTGCCCCTCGCTGCCCCACTGTTGTTGTGCCCGTGATTTTGCCTGCTCTCCCCCTGTTTTTCCTTTCTGTGCCCCTCGCTGCCCCACTGTTGTTGTGCCCGTGATTTTGTCTGCTGTCCCCCTGTTTTTCCTTTCTGTGCCCCTTGCTGCCCCACTGTTGTTGTGCCCGTGATTTTGCCTGCTCTCCCCCTGTTTTTCCTTTCTGTGCCCCTCGCTGCCCCACTGTTGTTGTGCCCGTGATTTTGTCTGCTGTCCCCCTGTTTTTCCTTTCTGTGCCCCTCGCTGCCCCACTGTTGTTGTGCCCGTGATTTTGTCTGCTGTCCCCCTGTTTTTCCTTTCTGTGCCCCTCGCTGCCCCACTGTTGTTGTGCCCGTGATTTTGCCTGCTCTCCCCCTGTTTTTCCTTTCTGTGCCCCTCGCTGCCCCACTGTTGTTGTGCCCGTGATTTTGTCTGCTGTCCCCCTGTTTTTCCTTTCTGTACCCCTCGCTGCCCCACTGTTGTTGTGCCCGTGATTTTGCCTGTTCTCCCCCTGTTTTTCCTTTCTGTGCCCCTCGCTGCCCCACTGTTGTTGTGCCCGTGATTTTGCCTGCTCTCCCCCTGTTTTTCCTTTCTGTGCCCCTCGCTGCCCCACTGTTGTTGTGCCCGTGATTTTGTCTGCTGTCCCCCTGTTTTTCCTTTCTGTGCCCCTCGCTGCCCCACTGTTGTTGTGCCCGTGATTTTGTCTGCTGTCCCCCTGTTTTTCCTTTCTGTACCCCTCGCTGCCCCACTGTTGTTGTGCCCGTGATTTTGCCTGCTCTCCCCCTGTTTTTCCTTTCTGTGCCCCTCGCTGCCCCACTGTTGTTGTGCCCGTGATTTTGTCTGCTGTCCCCCTGTTTTTCCTTTCTGTGCCCCTCGCTGCCCCACTGTTGTTGTGCCCGTGATTTTGTCTGCTGTCCCCCTGTTTTTCCTTTCTGTGCCCCCGCTGCCTCTCGCCACTCCCGCCGCTGCGTTCCCTGCGGCCCCGCCCCCTGACTGCCCATTTGCTGCCCCTGCCTCCCGCCTCCCAGCTGCTCCTCCCTCCCACCTCCCCATAAATGGCGGCCGCTGCACGGTGAGGAGAGCGACCCTTGACCTTGCCAGGTAGGTCGCTCCCCCACCACACAGCTCCGCCTGTGTTGTCTGCCCGCTGCTCCTGTAGGTAAGATCGCCCTCCGCTTGTGGCCCCGGTGCCCGTTTTTGTCTGCTCTCCCCCTGTTTTTCCTTTCTGTGCCCCTCGCTGCCCCACTGTTGTTGTGCCCGTGATTTTGTCTGCTCTCCCCCTGTTTTTCCTTTCTGTACCCCTCGCTGCCCCACTGTTGTTGTGCCCGTGATTTTGCCTGCTCTCCCCCTGTTTTTCCTTTCTGTGCCCCTCGCTGCCCCACTGTTGTTGTGCCCGTGATTTTGCCTGCTCTCCCCCTGTTTTTCCTTTCTGTGCCCCTCGCTGCCCCACTGTTGTTGTGCCCGTGATTTTGTCTGCTGTCCCCCTGTTTTTCCTTTCTGTGCCCCTCGCTGCCCCACTGTTGTTGTGCCCGTGATTTTGTCTGCTGTCCCCCTGTTTTTCCTTTCTGTACCCCTCGCTGCCCCACTGCTGTTGTGCCCGTGATTTTGCCTGCTCTCCCCCTGTTTTTCCTTTCTGTGCCCCTCGCTGCCCCACTGTTGTTGTGCCCGTGATTTTGTCTGCTGTCCCCCTGTTTTTCCTTTCTGTGCCCCTCGCTGCCCCACTGTTGTTGTGCCCGTGATTTTGTCTGCTGTCCCCCTGTTTTTCCTTTCTGTGCCCCCGCTGCCTCTCGCCACTCCCGCCGCTGCGTTCCCTGCGGCCCCGCCCCCTGACTGCCCATTCGCTGCCCCTGCCTCCCGCCTCCCAGCTGCTCCTCCCTCCCACCTCCCCATAAATGGCGGCCGCTGCACGGTGAGGAGAGCGACCCTTGACCTTGCCAGGTAGGTCGCTCCCCACCACACAGCTCCGCCTGTGTTGTCTGCCCGCTGCTCCTGTAGGTAAGATCGCCCTCCGCTTGTGGCCCCGGTGCCCGTTTTTGTCTGCTCTCCCCCTGTTTTTCCTTTCTGTGCCCCTCGCTGCCCCACTGTTGTTGTGCCCGTGATTTTGTCTGCTGTCCCCCTGTTTTTCCTTTCTGTACCCCTCGCTGCCCCACTGTTGTTGTGCCCGTGATTTTGCCTGCTCTCCCCCTGTTTTTCCTTTCTGTGCCCCTCGCTGCCCCACTGTTGTTGTGCCCGTGATTTTGCCTGCTCTCCCCCTGTTTTTCCTTTCTGTGCCCCTCGCTGCCCCACTGTTGTTGTGCCCGTGATTTTGTCTGCTGTCCCCCTGTTTTTCCTTTCTGTGCCCCTCGCTGCCCCACTGTTGTTGTGCCCGTGATTTTGTCTGCTGTCCCCCTGTTTTTCCTTTCTGTACCCCTCGCTGCCCCACTGTTGTTGTGCCCGTGATTTTGCCTGCTCTCCCCCTGTTTTTCCTTTCTGTGCCCCTCGCTGCCCCACTGTTGTTGTGCCCGTGATTTTGTCTGCTGTCCCCCTGTTTTTCCTTTCTGTGCCCCTCGCTGCCCCACTGTTGTTGTGCCCGTGATTTTGTCTGCTGTCCCCCTGTTTTTCCTTTCTGTGCCCCTCGCTGCCCCACTGTTGTTGTGCCCGTGATTTTGTCTGCTGTCCCCCTGTTTTTCCTTTCTGTACCCCTCGCTGCCCCACTGTTGTTGTGCCCGTGATTTTGCCTGCTCTCCCCCTGTTTTTCCTTTCTGTGCCCCTCGCTGCCCCACTGTTGTTGTGCCCGTGATTTTGTCTGCTGTCCCCCTGTTTTTCCTTTCTGTGCCCCTCGCTGCCCCACTGTTGTTGTGCCCGTGATTTTGTCTGCTGTCCCCCTGTTTTTCCTTTCTGTGCCCCCGCTGCCTCTCGCCACTCCCGCCGCTGCGTTCCCTGCGGCCCCGCCCCCCTGACTGCCCATTCGCTGCCCCTGCCTCCCGCCTCCCAGCTGCTCCTCCCTCCCACCTCCCCATAAATGGCGGCCGTGCGCAGCGGGCGCGCCGCTGGCGCGCCGAAGGCGCGCCTAAGGCAAGCCCGTCTGCGCCCGTCCGCGACTGGACCGCGCCCAGTGCCAGAACCCCTGGAACCCACCAACGCAACACTACTCGACGGACCTACGACGCCGCCACACTCACCGCACTCAATGCCGGCCGGAACCCTGCCTGCTACCGAGCCTCACCGAGACGCACCCACGGACCCTTCGCCTGCCAAGCCTGCCGATTCACCTGCCCCCGGACGTGCACCACCTCCGCCAAGTCGAGCAACAGCAGCAACCACCTGAAATGCATCCTGCTGAACACCCGCTCCGTCCACAGGCACGCCGTGGAACTCTGGGACCTGCTCGACGCAACAGCACCGGACATCGCCTTCCTCACCGAGACCTGGATGAACGCCTCCTCAGCGCCCGACATCGCCATAGCCATCCCGGATGGATACAAGATCACCCGGAAGGACCGCGTCAACCAGACGGGAGGAGGCATCGCCATCGTACACAAGAACACCATCCGCATCTCGACTAACTCCGACGAGACCTTCTCCGCCGCCGAACACCTACACTTCCAGATACACACTGACCCCAAGACCACCCTCCGAGGCACCCTCATCTACAGACCCCCGGGACCACGCACACTATTCAGCGAAGACATCGCAGACTTCATCAGCCCGCACGCCATGCCCTCAGCCGACTACATCCTCCTAGGGGACCTCAACTTCCACCTGGAGAACAACAACGACAGAAACACCACCGCCCTGCTGGACAACCTCGCCAACCTCGGACTCAAGCAACTGGTGAACACACCCACCCACTACGCCGGCCACACGCTTGACCCCGTCTTCTCGTCCAGCAAGCACATCTCCTTCAGCCACGCCACCGGACTCCACTGGACCAACCACAGCTGCGTCCACTTCAGCTTCAGAAAGACTGCGACCCACCACCACCCGCAACAGGCTCCCCGCCGGAGCTGGAGCAAGATCACCGCCCGAGCAGCTCACCGCCTCCCTCAGCCAGAACACACCCACCAACACAACGGACCCAAACGAAGCAGCCAGCAACCTCGCCAAGTGGCTGACCGCCTGCGCCGACGACCTCGCACCACTAAAAACCCTCCCAGCAGACCCGGAAGCAAGAAAACCCCTTGGTTCACCAACGAACTCAAGGAATCCAAGAAGAACTGCCGCACTCTCGAGAAAACCTGGCGACTCGACCAGACCACAGACAACAGGACCGCCCTCAAGCACGCCACCCGCAAACACCACCAGCTGATCCGTGCCACCAAGAAGTCGGCACTCAAAGAACGACTGGACAACAACGCCCATGACAGCAAGGAACTTTTCAGCATCGTCAAAGAGTTCTCCAACCCCAGCGCCGGAAACAACGACATCACCCCCTCGCAAGACCTCTGCAACTCACTCTCCGCGTTCTTCCACCGCAAGATCACCGACATACACAACAGCTTCGACGCACAAACAACGCACCCTACCGCCGAACCAACGCCCGCCACCACCACCCTCTGCAACTGGACCCCGATCAGCACCGAAGACACCACCCGCACGATGAACTCCATCCACTCCGGATCACCAACCGACCCCTGCCCACACCACGTCTTCAACAAAGCCGACGCCACCATCGCACCCCATCTCCGGGACATCATCAACTCCTCCTTCCACACCGCCACCTTCCCGGAGAGCTGGAAGCACGCCGAGCTTACCGCCCTCCTGAAGAAACCAACGGCGGACCCCACCGACCTCAAGAACTACCGTCCCATCTCGCTCCTTCCGTTTCCGGCCAAAGTCATCGAGAAGACCGTCAACAGACAGCTTGCCGCCTTCCTCGAGACGAATGGATCCCTCGACCCCTCGCAGTCTGGGTTTCGGGCCAACCACAGCACCGAGACCGCCCTTATCGCAGCCACCGACGACATCAGAACCCTAACCGACAACGGGGAAACAGCTGCCCTCATCCTCTTGGACCTCTCTGCGGCGTTCGACACCGTCTGCCACCGCACCCTAGTGAAGCGCCTCAGCAACATCGGAATCCGAGAGAAAGCACTGGAATGGATCATCTCGTTCCTCGCCGGAAGAACCCAGAGAGTCCGCCTCCCCCGTTCAGATCCGAAGCCACCGAAGTCATCTGCGGCGTTCCACAAGGATCCTCACTCAGCCCAACCCTCTTCAACGTCTACATGAGCCCCCTCGCAGCCATCGCACGCCGACACAACCTCAACATCATCTCCTACGCCGACGACACCCAGCTGATCCTCTCCCTCACCAACGACCCCACCACCGCCAGAGCCAACCTACACGACGGGATGAGAGACGTCGCCGACTGGATGAGGAACAGCCGCCTTAAACTGAACTCAGATAAGACGGAAGTCCTCATCCTGGGCTCATCACCCTCCGCCTGGGACGACTCCTGGTGGCCCCCGGCCCTGGGCACCGCGCCCAAGCCAACGGACCACGCACGCAACCTGGGCTTCATCCTGGACTCCTCCCTGTCGATGACCAGACAAGTCAACGCCGTCTCATCTTCATGCTTCAACACCCTGCGCATGCTCCGCAAGATCTTCAGATGGATCCCCACTGAAACCAGGAAGACCGTCACCCAGGCACTCGTCACCAGCCGACTGGACTATGGGAACACCCTCTACACCGGAACCACAGCCAAACTTCAAAAGAGACTCCAGCGCATCCAGAACGCCTCCGCACGACTCATCCTGGACATCCCCCGACACAGCCACATCACCGTGCACCTGAAAGACCTGCACTGGCTCCCCGTCAGCAAGAGAATCACGTTCAGACTCCTCACCCACGCACACAAGGCCCTCCACGACCTGGGCCCAAAGTACCTCAACGACCGCATGACCTTCTACACGCCCACACGCCAGCTACGATCAACCAGCCACGCCCTCGCCACCGTACCACGCATCCGCAGAACCACCGCCGGAGGAAGATCCTTCTCCTACCTGGCAGCCAAGACCTGGAACTCCCTCCCCACTCACCTTCGGCGAACCCAGGACCATCTCTCCTTCAGGAAGCAGCTCAAGACCTGGCTGTTCGAGCAGTAACTTACCCCCTCCCCCAGCGCCTTGAGACCCTCCCGGGTGAGTAGCGCGCTCTATAAATGCCGTGATTGATTGATTGATTGATTGAATGTGGACAAACCTCAATTTCGCAGTGAAAAATTACCCTTTTTGGGAAAAAGTGCCTAGCTGTAGTTTTTTAACCCTAGCTCTGCTGGCACCTAGGGAAACCTAGCAAACCTATACATTTTTGAAAACTAGACACCCAGGGGAATCCAGGATGGGGTGACTTGACTGCCTCCCACCAGGTTCTGTTACCCAGAATCCCTTGCAAACCTAAAAAATTGTCAAAAAAACACATTTTCCCCACATTTCTGTGCTGGAAAGTTCTGGAATCTGCATTGATCCACAAATTTCCACCCACCCAGCGTTCCCCCAGGTCTCCCGATAAAAATGGTACCTCACTTGCGTGGGTGGGTCAAAGACCGGCGACAGGCAAGGGCCCAAAAGCTATTGAGGCGACATCAAAATTACCTATCACAAACCAACCTGGTTTTGCATGGGAGTCCCATGAGTTTTGGCCCGGGGCTCGGCATCCATGTAGGAAACCTACCTAACCCATATATTTCTGGAAACTAGACACCCGGGGAGTCCAGCGAGGTATGGCTTGCATGGGTCCCCCATCATTCTCCTACCCATAGTCCCCTGCAAACCTCAAATTTCGCTGAAAAATCCACTTTTTTCTCACATTTCTGTGTGGGAAATTTCTGGAATCTGCGTGGATCCACAAATTTCCTCCCACCCAGCGTTCCCACAGGTCTCCCGATAAAAATGGTACCTCACTTGCGTGGGTGGGTGAAGGACCCGCGACAGGCAGGGGCCCAAAAGCTATTGAGGCGAAATCAAAATTACATATCACAAACCAACCTGGTTTTGCATGGGAGTCCCATGAGTTTTGGCCGGGGCTCGGCATCCATGTAGGGAACCCTACCTAACACATACATTTATGGAAACTAGACACCCGGGGAGTCCAGCGAGGTATGGCTTGCGTGGGTCCCCATCATTCTCCTACCCAGAATCCCCTGCAAACCTCAAATTTCGCCGGAAAATTCACTTTTTGTCAAATTTCTGTGTGGGAAAGTTCTGGAATCTGCGTGGATCCACAAATTTCCTCCCACCCAGCGTTCCCCAGGTCTCCTGATAAAAATGGTACCTCACTTGCGTGGGTGGGTGAAGGACCCGCGACAGGCAAGGCCCCAAAAGCTATTGAGGCGACATCAAAATTACATATCACAAACCAACCTGGTTTTGCATGGGAGTCCCATGAGTTTTGGCCAGGGCTCGGCATCCATGTAGGGAACCCTACCTAACCCATACATTTCTGGAAACTAGACACCCGGGGAGTCCAGCGAGGTATGGCTTGCGTGGGTCCCCATCATTCTCCTACCCAGAATCCCCTGCAAACCTCAAATTTCGCTGAAAAATCCACTTTTTTCTCACATTTCTGTGTGGGAAAGTTCTGGAATCTGCGTGGATCCACAAATTTCCTCTCACCCAGCGTTCCCCCAGGTCTCCCGATAAAAATGGTACCTCACTTGTGTGGGTAGGCATAGTGGCTGCAACAGGAAATGGCCCAAATCATACTGTGGAGACTTCAAAATTACCTATAGCAAAACTACCTGGTTTTGGGGGGGCACCTGAGATTTTGGCCCCGGGCTCGGCGGCCATCTTGGGAAAGTACCAAACACAAATATTTCTGAAAACTAGACACCCGGGGGAGTCCAATGAGGTATGGCTTGCGTGGATCCCCCAACGTTTTCCTACCCAGAATGCCATGCAAACCTCAAATTTAGTTGAAAATAACACATTGCCCACATATTTGTGTGTGGAATCACCGTGCCGGCACAAATGTCCTACCACCCAGCGTTCTCCTTGTTCTCCTGAGTAAAATGATACCTCACTTGTGTGGGTGGGCCAAAGGCCTGTGGCTAGGAAGAGCCCAAAACATAGAGATTTAGAGTATAGCACCGAGAATTCTAAGCGCTAAATTTTTAAAAAAATACGTTTTTAGCCAATTCTGCTTTGGACACCCACACAAGTGAGGTATCATTTTACTCAGGAGAACAAGGAGAACGCTGGGTGGTAGGACATTTGTGCCGGCACGGTGATTCCACACACAAATATGTGGAAAATGTGGTTTTTTCAACTAAATTTGAGGTTTGCATTTCATTCTGGGTAGGAAAACGTTGGGGGATCCACGCAAGCCATACCTCATTGGACTCCCCCGGGTGTCTAGTTTTCAGAAATGTTTGGGTTTGGTACTTTCCCAAGATGGACGCCGAGCCCGGGGCCAAAATCTCAGGTGCCCCCCAAAACCAGGTAGTTTTGCTATAGGTAATTTTGAAGTCTCCACAGTACGATTTGGGCCATTTCCTGTTGCAGCCACTATGCCTACCCACACAAGTGAGGTACCATTTTTATCAGGAGACCTGGGGGAACGCTGGGTGGGAGGAAATTTGTGGATCCACGCAGATTCCAGAACTTTCCCACACAGAAATGTGAGAAAAAGTGGATTTTTCAGCAAAATTTGAGGTTTGCAGGGGATTCTGGGTAGGAGAATGATGGGGGACCCACGCAAGCCATACCTCGCTGGACTCCCGGGTGTCTAGTTTCAGAAATATATGGGTTAGGTAGGTTTCCCTACATGGATGCCGAGCCCGGGCCAAAACTCATGGGACCCCCATGCAAAACCAGGTTGGTTTGTGATAGGTAATTTTGATGTCGCCTCAATAGCTTTGGGGCTTTGCCTGTCGCGGGTCCTTCACCCACCCACGCAAGTGAGGTACCATTTTTATCGGGAGACCTGGGGAATGCTGGGTGGGAGGAAATTTGTGGATCCACGCAGATTCCAGAACTTTCCCACACAGAAATTTGACAAAAAGTGAATTTTCCGGCGAAATTTGAGGTTTGCAGGGATTCTGGGTAGGAGAATGATGGGGGACCCACGCAAGCCATACCTCGCTGGACTCCCCGGGTGTCTAGTTTCCAGAAATATATGGGTTAGGTAGGTTTCCTTACATGGATGCCGAGCCCGGGCCAAAACTCATGGGACCCCCATGCAAAACCAGGCTGGTTTGTGATAGGTAATTTTGATGTCGCCTCAATAGCTTTTGGGGCCTTGCCTGTCGCGGGTCCTTCACCCACCCACGCAAGTGAGATACCATTTTTATCGGGAGACCTGGGGGAACGCTGGGTGGGAGGAAATTTGTGGATCCACGCAGATTCCAGAAATTTCCCACACAGAAATGTGAGAAAAAGTGGATTTTTCAGCGAAATTTGAGGTTTGCAGGGGATTATGGGTAGGAGAATGATGGGGGACCCACGCAAGCCATACCTCGCTGGACTCCCCGGGTGTCTAGTTTCCAGAAATGTATGGGTCAGGTAGGTTTCCCTACATGGATGCCGAGCCCGGGCCAAAAGTCATGGGACCCCCATGCAAAACCAGGTTGGTTTGTGATAGGTAATGTTGATGTCACATCAATAGGTTTTGGGCCATTCCCTGCCGCAGGTACTTGGCCCACCCATACAAGTGAGGTACTATTTCTATTGGGATACTTGGAGAAATGCTGGGGGGTTGGAAATTTGTTGTTACTTTCAGCAGTGTGAAAATTTGGGCACAAAAATGCAAGGAAAATGTCAGTCACATTTTGAGGTTTGCAGGACATTGTGGGTAAGATAACTTGTTTGGATCCACAAGAGAGACATCACCATGCACTCCCATGGGTGTTTAGTTTACAACAAAAACTACAGTTGTTAAGTTATTCTTAAATGAAATGTACAGCTTGGCAGAGAGACAAAACAGACAAAGATTACTGCACCGCCATCTATTCCTCAAACATACACACATACTGGTTGGATTTGGCACGAGGGCGAGTGATGGTTCAGTATATAAAATTGTATTAACAAGAGATTTCACAAAAATGAAATGCAATGTCAATAATTGAATGGACAAAAAAACTGAACCAGTGACTCGCAGCTCATGAGCTGTAAAGCCACTTCAAGGCACCAACCGCTTTACAGGCCATTCACACACCTTTCATACATGATACACACAAGACCATTCACACCACCAGGCACAAAACCAACACATTACATTGACAAAAACAGAAAAGACCCATTTTTATGCACAACCACCTATTCCTCAAGTACACATACATACTGGTTGGATTTGGCACGAGGGTGAGTGATGGTTCAGTATATACAGTTGTATTAATCAGAGATTTCACAAAAATGAAATGCACTGTTACTTGAAAGGACAAGAAACTGAACCATTGACTCACAGCTCGTGAGCTGTAAAGCCACGACAAGGCACCAACCTCTTTACAGGCCATTCATACACCTTTCATACGTGTGACACATACAAAACCATTCACGCCAGCCGCAGGCCCAGCACATTACAACACTCACACCAGCAGACAGCGCCATTCAAGGGCCCATCACTTTCACACGCCCACATTCCTGACACAGCAACCACACCAGCTCACGGATTACGTTGAGTGGCGTTTGGCTAGCAGTGTGTGTAGTGACCAGCAGCTAGTCACTACTCGCACACCGCCAGCCGAACGCCAGTCCACGCACACTGCCAGCCAAGCGCCAGTCCACGCACACCGCCAGCCACGCGCCAGTCCACGCACACCGCCAGCCAAGCGCCAGTCCACGCACACTGCCAGCCAAGCGCCAGTCCAAGCACACTGCCAGCCAAGCGCCAGTCCACGCACACTGCCAGCCAAGCGCCCGTCCACGTACACCGCCAGCCAAGCGCCAATCAAAACACACCGCCAGCCAAGCACCAATCAAAACACACCGCCACTCCACGCACACCGCCAGCCAAGCGCCAGTGCAATCACACCGCAAGACAAGCGCCAGTACAAACACACCGCAAGCCAAGCTCCAGTCCACGCACACCGCCAGCCAAGCGCCAGTACAAACACACCGCCAGCCAAGCGCCAGTCCACGCACACCACCAGCCAAGCGCCAATCCAAACACACCGCCAGCCAAACGCCAGACCACGCACACCGCCACACAAGCGCCACTCCACGCACACCCCCATCACATTTAGGATTTTTTTAATAAAAATAAGAAAACACAAATAAATTGCAAATAGATACAAATCTACTAACACAACATCTGAAACTCAATACACTACACAAATGCCAACCTTGAAACTCAACCAAAAATATTAAACAATAGAGGCCAGGCAGTTCACTTTACCACTCATGGATGCTCCCAAAAATTCTTTTGCGTGTGGTACATTCTAAAACAAGCAGGCACACACAGCCCAGGGTTAGAAGGACACTCGGGGCAGTACATGCGAGTCTCCTTCCGCATACCTCTTCGCCAACAGACTCTACATCTCCTACTGGGAAAGTCTTTTGAGGGTGTGGGAGGAATGTGATCAGGAAAGTGGCGATCTTTCAATCTAGCAACATCCTCCACCAATCCAACTCTAGGAACACTTGCCTGTTCCACTAAAACAAGGCTGCCTATTACAGACTCTTGAAACTTAGCAAAAGTCATCTTTGACTCAGGACAAGAATCCTGGAACACAACAAAAGCATTAAAGGTTCCCAAGTGGAAAAGATGGATAGCCAACTTCTTGTACCAAATGTAAGCCTTACGAAGAGCAGCGTAAGGTTCCAACCTCTGATCTACTCTGTCAACACCACCCATGTGCTTATTATAGTCTAAAATGCACACAGGTTTGCGCGCTTCAGCAACCTGACCCCAAACAGTCACAGGTGCAGTGCTTTCATCATGGATGGTAGACAGCATGTAGACATCTCTCCTGTCTGAAAACTTCACAGCTAGAAGCTCCTCGCAACGCATACGCACTGCACTGTCCCCGCACAAGCTTTTTACAAACAAGTTCTTTTGGGAAACCTTTACGGTTAGAGCGGATTGTGCCACAAGCAACAGTGTCCACTTTGGCCAATTCCCTGAACAACCGCACACCAGTGTAGAAGTTATCTACATATAAATGGTGGCCTTTGTTAAAAAATCCTCTTCCAAGTTCCCACACAATTTTCTCAGTCACTCCAAAAGTGGACGGACAACCAGGGGGTTAATACTGGAATCCTTACCGGTGTACACTCTGAAATTAGAGACATATCCAGTCCTACTGTCACACAGCATATACAGCTTAATTCCATAGCGTGCCCTCTAACTAGGAATGTATTGCCTAAAAACCAAGCGGCCCTTGAACAACACCAAAGACTCATCCACTGCAATTTCTTTCCCTGGAGCATAGATCTCAGAAAATCGATCAACAAAGTGATCAATGACAGGCCGAATCTTAAAAAGACGGTCACATTCAGGGTGATCTCGTGGCAACGCTAAACCATTATCGACGAAATGCATCATCCGAAGCAGAAGCAAATACCTATCACGACTCATGACTGCCGGAAAAATAGCAGTTGCCATCAAGGGACTAGTAGACCAATATGAAGACATTGATGGCTTCCTTAGCAAGCCCATCAAAAAGTGAGACCCAAGAACTTCTTCATCTCTTCCAGATTTGTGGGAGTCCACCGGGTAGCTCTAGAGTGGGGCTTAAGACTGGCACTGTTGTCCCTCAAAAACTGTTCGGCATACAAATTAGTCTGCTCAACAATCTCTGCCAAAAACACATCGTCCATAAACAACTGAAAAAAATGTATCGGCAAAAAGTTTTCAGTATTCACTCTACACCCTGGAACACCAGTAAAGTCTGGCAATGCCGGCTGCACCATGCCTGGGGCAACCCAGAGGTCAGCACTTTCAACGGAAAGCCTTGCAGCCCCATGCTGCAGCCCAGGTGCCTCTTGCTGCACTATACCAACGGGAAGCCTTGCTGCCCCAGATGCCTCTTGCCGCACTATATCAACGGAAAGCCTTGCAGCCGCAGGCTGCAGCCCAGATGCCTCTTGCCGCACTACACCAACCGAAAGCCTTGCAGCCCCAGGCTGCAGCCCAGATGCCTCTTGCCGCACTATCGGCACATCAATCTCCTCCTCTAACACAGGCACTTCATCCGCACTAAGAGTATCTTCAGTATCCGATGATTCCATGTGGAGAGAAAACTCACTGCCTGAATCGTCCCCTGCCTCCTCTGCCTCAGATGCAGAGTCAGTCTCTGAACCATGGTCAGAGGAAGACTCAAAAAGCATACCAACAACCTGCTGAGCAGTAATCCTGCAGCTAGCCATTATCCTTACTAAGAAAGGAGACTGCACAAACAAGTCAGCAACAACCAACACTGTGCAAAGCAAGTAATTTAAAAAATGTGTGCCTTTATCACAAAGATCTATATACTCAAAAACTATACAATTCACTTACAAGAGACAGCTACACTCACCAGCACCTACTCTGCAGAGACACAGCAAAAACGATATCCCACTAGAAAGAAAAAAAACAAAACCAATTACTCACAAGACAACAAAATACACATCGAGCACAAATGCAAAATGTTTTTGACACTCAAAAAACAGAAGCCAAACATACTGCTATTATTACACCATTTGCAAAAAACAAATTCATGCAGAGAAATGAAACTCATTACATTGTACAAAAAAACTCTCTTACCAAACACGTGCAACTACACAAACAGCAGAGCCACCAGTAACGAAACCGCAACCTGGAACAGTCTAAAGAGCAAAAGCCTTCAACTAGAACAAAAAAATAAAGCATTACAATTGCAATTCACAAAAAATAAAACAATTAACATTCTAACACGCTATGTTACTACCCAAATGGTCAATCGGCCAGAATACACATATAAAAAAATCTGCCCCCTGGAAGCGACCCTTTTTATTTAAACTACTTCCCTGGTGTCTAGTGGGGTTTCTGCCCCCCGGGGGCAGAAAGGCAAAAAGCAGGCCGTTCTGCCCCAGGGGGCAGAATTCCTATTACAAAATAAAATGGCCCCCTGGAAGTGACCCTTGCCCAAGGGGTCACTCCCATCACAATTGAAATAAATCCCTGGTGCCTAGTGGGGTTTTCTGCCCCCCGGGGGCAGAAAGGGCAAAAACAGGCCGATCTGCCCCCAGGGGGGCAGAAAAGTCTTAATAAAATTTTGGCCCCTAGGAAGCGACCCTTGCCCAAGGGGTCGCTTCCATTTCATCACAAAATGGATCCCTGGATCTAGTGGGCTTTCTGCCCCCTGGATCCAAAAACGGCCGAAAAAAGCGGTCGATTTGTCCCCAGGGGGCAGAAAAGTCTTCAATAAATTCAGGCTCCCTAGGAAGCGACCCTTGCCCAAGGGGTCGCTTCCATTTGATTATAAATTGATCCCTGGATCTAGTGGGCTTTTCTGCCCCCCCTGGATCCAAAAACGGCTGAAAAAAACGGTCGATTTGTCCCCAGGGGGGGCAGAAAAGTCTTCAATTAATTGTTGCCCCCTAGGAAGTGACCCTTGCCCAAGGGGTCGCTTCCTTTATTTGAAAAACGACATCCCTGGTGTCTAGTGGGGCATTCCTGCTCCACGATCGTGACGCTGTGCGCGATCGTGAAGCAGGAATGCCAGCATTGAGACATCAGGGGAGAGGAAATACTCTTTCCTCTCCCCCGATGCCTCAAGGCATTCTACTACGGCCCCCCCGCCCCACCGCAACAAGAAACACTTACCCTCCCTCTGGACGCGCTGGAAAGAAATTATTTCCAGCGCGTCCAGCGCTCCCGATGACGTCGGCGCGCACTGTGCGCGCTGACGTCATGGGGAAGCGTGGAGGCCGGGGATGGCAGCGGAAACTCTTCCGCTGCCATCCCCTCTGTGGGGGCAAGATCGATGCCCCAGGAGGGGAGCGCCAGCGCTTCCCCCAGGGGCTGTGCTCATGACGGAGCGGTTCCGTCATAAGCACAGCCTAACCAATTCTCATGACGGAACCGCTCCGTCATGAGCATCGAAGGGGTTAATGATAGCAGTTTAATAATATCCTCATTGCTAGCTGAGGTAGTGTTGGTTTGGGCACGATGATCCAAATTGCCTTGATTGCCTACTAGAAGTGCAAATTTCTCATCTGAAAATCCGAAAGTCTGTAAGACTTCCATGGTTAACGATGTATATTTCGGAACTTGTAGGCATGCACTATAATCAGATGTCAGTGACTGTTGACAAATAAAACAAAAGTGAAAAAAAGGAGAAAATAATATGTGTACTTGAAAGAGAAATAGGCCCACATGCATCAAGCTAATTTGCGCCCGGAAAAATTGCGAATCGGTAAAAAAAGCCTTTACCGATCGCAAATTAGCTAGTTCAGATGCATTAAGCGAAACCGCAAGAAATAGTAGTACTCGCAATTTTAGCGCTTCATAAAATACAGAATCGGTAATACCGAATCTGTATTTTAGGAAGCGCAATTAAGAAATCGCAAAATGCGATGCATCAAGTTTTCACTAATACCGAACCAGCCTAACTTCGCAATTTGCATTCCTTAAACTAGAAGACATCACATCAGGTGGTAAAAATCACACATAATCAAAAACAGGTGTAAATCATCAGCAAACTACTTAAACAGTCCCAGAATGCATCCCACAGACCCACCATGGCAGCGCTCTACGTTGTGGCGAGGAGGATGAGAATGAGAGCAGCAGCACAGAGGAGAAGGAGGATCCAGGAGAGAATCTTTAGAGTGCGCGTCACATTGCTAGGGCAGACGGAGGAGGAGATCTATGATAAATATAGGCTGAATGCTGCAGCTATCTTGGCTCTAATTGCTGAGTTAGACCCTATACTGCAGCGGCAGACCCGCAGGACACATGCCATACCCACCCATGTGCAGGTCCTGTGTTCCCTGCATCTCCTAGCTTCAGGGTCCTTCCAGGGAGTAATTGCAGCAGCTGGCGGGATCTCCCAAAGTGCCATATCCCGTTTTTTTAACAGTTTCCTAAATGCCATGTTGCAGAGGATACACAACCACATCAGGTTCCCCACCACACCACAGGATTTGATGCAAACCAAATTAGATTTCTATCAGGTTGCACAGTTCCCGCATGTGATTGGTTGTATCGATGGGACGCATGTACCCATATGTCCCCCTGCAGTGAATGAGTATATCTACCGCAACCGGAAATCTTACCACTCACTGAACATACAGGTAACATGCAACTCAAAAACACTAATCACTGACATTGTGGCAAGTTACCCTGGCAGTGCCCATGACGCATACATCTTCCGGCACAGTGGAATACACAGACGTCTACTTGCGGGGGAGTTCGGAGAAGGATATCTTCTGGGTAAATCAATGTAATACTGTAATTTAGAAATTTACACCATGGTGACACATTGCAGTGACTAATGTATGTTGGTGTCTCACATCCTGTAGGTGATAGCGCATACCCTGTGAGGTCTTACATCCTCACCCCATACCTGAATCCTGCCACTCAAAGGGAGCGACGTTACAATCGTGCGCACATTGCAACGCGCAATGTTATTGAAAGGACATTTGGGGTACTCAAATCACGATTCCGCATCATACACAAGAGCGGTGGGGCATTACAGTACAGTCCTGAGAAATGCTGTAAGATTGTGGCAACGTGCGCTATGTTGCACAACATAGCCACCAATAGAGGCATCCCCTTGGTGGACTCTGACAGAGAGCCAGAACAGGACATACAGCCGATACAACCACCCCATGCAGCAGGCGGACCACATGCAGCAGAGGGCAGACGTAGAAGAGCAGAAATCACGCAACATTACTTCTAAGGTGAGTAAGCACATGACAACACAGAATTTGGTTAAAGGTTTAATGTGACAGTTGTGTGTATGTGTTAATGCACACATACCATGTACAGGCAATTACATTTCATTGCCTTGGGACTGCAACTGCAGTGTGTATAGGTAACACATATCTGGTTACATCACCAGATTGTTTGTATGTCCAAATGTCTAACGCTTCCTGTGACGCCCCCCTGTGGCCCTTGTAGTAGGCCCAGCTCCATCTGACATGGTGTCTTCTGTGACTGCCTGACTCCTGCTACTGCGCCTCCTGCTATGTGCCACAGGCACCAGTAGGCTGCTAAGGCTGGAGGCCTCCTCACTCTCCCCCTCCATGCATGAGGTTCCCACTGGCTGCTGCTGTCTGCAGCCCTTCCACAGCAGTGGTGACCTGGATTAGGCCCCTGGCCACATCCCCACAGCAGTGGGTCATCTCGACCTGCATGGCGACTGCACGCCTGTATAACTGAGCTGTCGTAGAACTCAGCCTGTTGATGGCCCTGGTGTATCCGCGCATGCGCCCCATAGCATGTTGTTGCCTCCTGGTATTGGAGATATGCTCAGCCTGCATGACACTGCACATCTGTTCAATGGCTGTTGCAACATGGTCAAGTTTGTCACCGTGTGCCCTGAACCCCTCAACGAGTGCAGTCGTCTGCTCCTTCATGCAGTCACGAATCCCACCCATGTATGTGGCCATTGTTCCCAATTGCTCCTGCATGAGTTGCATGTTCTTCTGTTGCAGGCGCTGGACCCTCAACATCTTGGTCTCAAGCACACTGCAGGCAGCTTCACCATCGTCCACAGCAGACCTCAGAAATGGCCTTGGCCTTCGCCTCCGGAACGGACTGTGATGTGGTGGTATTGTTACCTCTGGTGGTGGGGGTGGGGGTGTATGGGCAGTGCCCTGTGGGTCTGCTCCTGTTTGTGTGTCCTCCTCACTATCCAAATCGGGCAGTGGTAGTACTCTTCTCCTGCGTTGAGTGGGAACAGGTAGGGGCGAGGATGCCGGCATCTCTTGTCCCTCATCTTGCTGGTCTGTATGTCCCTCTGAATCATGGATGTCTGCCACGTCACTCTCCTGTGATGCATCTGTGAGGGAAACAGTGCAAGATCATTTTGTTTTGTAAAATGTAATATATCTATTTTTTGCACATGTTTGTGACATTGCGCTCACAGAGGTGTAATAAATTAACTTCTGTGATGTAGGAAGTCTACTGTTGTCACTGCCTTGCTGTACTCTGTTGCATTTGAACTGTGCTACTCCCTCCATGCTTTGCCATTACATATGTTTGCATACAACTCCCACAATGCATTAGGGGTTGCAAGTAAGAGGTGGACTGGACTCATGCCTGCTACACTACACAGGGTATGCATTTGTTGCACTTTGGCTTACAATTATTTTGCAATATGTTTGGATGTGCTCTTACCTTGGGAGGTCCCCGCATGTCCTGAGTTGTCAATCTGCGTGACCCCGACAACTGCCTCAGGCTGCAGAGTGGATTCCACCAAGTCGTCCATTGGGGTGTTTGCAGGCTGAGTGGATGTTCCCCCTCCTGTTTTTCTTGCAGATGCCAGGCTTTCAGCCACTCTCTTTTGCCCGGCTGCGAAGGTCATACCATTGCTTCTGTAAGTTACTGATGTCACGGTGTGTGACCCCCACAGAATTGACCCGGGCTTGTATCCCAAGCCAGATCTTCCGCTTGACTGACTCTGCAACATGCAGGGATTGTTTCCCAAACAGCTGGTCATTTTTTTGGACGACTTCCTCAGTGATTATTTCCAGTTCCCTCTCACTGAATTTGATCTTTCTCTTCCTGCCTTCTCCTTTTTGCTTTTTGTTTCCTGGGTCCATTGTAATTGTTGGTCTCAGATTCTGCTAGAAAATGTGTTTTCCAGGCTGTGCACCAACAGTCTTCCTCCTCCTCAGTCTCTAACTATGCACAGGTGTGTGGTATCTGGGATTCACTTCCTGGTATGATGTCATCTCCATGAGACTATTGGCGCTTTCGCAAATACCGAATCGGTATTTGCGAATTCGCAGATACCGAATCGGTAAATAAGTAATCGGTAAATATTTTAGCGATTTTTAAGGAATCGCAAATATTTACCGAATTATTTGGTGCATTCCGTTTAGCGAATCTGAAATAGCGAATCCTTAATTTTCGCTATTTTAGAGTCGCAATTTTTTTCTTTGATGCATGTGGGCCATAGAAACTAAGCCAAGATAAAAGATATACTAAATGTACAAAACCTGTGAGAATAAATTGCGGAGCATGAATGTACAATCTATAAATACACACTACAACCCCACGCAGACAGGCTGCGGGTAAAGTCAATGTTAAGATCAAAGGGCCCCCTGCTACTAATAAGAAGTTCCTCTAGGCAGGGCAATAATACATACTGTAAGGACCGTAGGGCAACTTCATAAAATACTTTCATACATACATGTTGGGAGAGACAAACATATAAATTGATAGAATACAAAAAACTTTTTATTAATACCTTAATAGATATTTTTCATTTTCATAAATACGAATTGACACAAACACATATACACCACGTTCATCTATCTATTCATTCATACTAACTGTCAAAAAATGTACAAATTTATAGAACATTGTAGACATTCAAAAATTCATAGATGATCAATATATAGGACATAATTTGATGCATATTTATGACAAAAACGTCTAGAGTTCTCAGACTTGTTACGGATGCAAATATAGATAATTTTCTGTACAGTGTCTCTGTGTCATGAAGGTCTGACTGGACCTTGATTTTGACAAGCATGGGGCACCAAATTGGTAGCCTGCAAGATCTGGGTTGGTTCATAAATGAGCAGAAACAACAAACTGTGTGAACCACTCCGAACAAAAAGGCAGCTGTATGGAGCAATTTATTGACTCCTGAGATCCTCATTATCATGGCGAGATCTTGTTGGGGGCAGGAAAGAAAAAGTAGACTTGCCATAGTTGGTTTACCTATGTGAAACAGACTGTCTATACATTTGTCAGTGAAAGACAATAAAAAGAAGGCTCCTTCAATATACATGATATAAAATGGTTGCGAAAATCCACGCTTTTAATTCAGTTATAGGTCTCGAAGGTGGGATAAATGTCAAGGAGCCAATGAAACATTGTTTTGACAATACCTTTTTTAGTATTTCGATTTTTGTGTGCAGTTCTTTTCTATATTATTTTTGGACCACATGTTTTTTATGCTGTATCTGTCCAATGGATAAACCATATTAACAAATGCCACTAGTATGTTATGTGCATTTTATTAAATATTTATGCGATTCTAAATATTGTGGTTGGAGGATAATTAGTTACTTTTTGACAGTTATATCTGTTGTTCTTGTGCTGAAAGCGAAAGTTTAGATTTTAACAATAAGCCCAGGGGAAAAACTTTTGTATTGGTTTGGCTAAGCCTTATCCCCTGTGCCTTTCTAAAAGGGGTTACTTTCTAAATTGTTGATGAGCAGGGCTGGCACACTGCCCTAGTCCTTGCGTGTTGTACTGTGGGCAGATCTTAAGAGACTGACTCAAAGTCCCCATATGTGCAGATATGATTATTTTTTGTGATTACATGAGGCTGTCAGCCAAACCTCAACATTAAACAAAAAGCATGGAAAAGGCAGATCTCTAATATAGATTACCTAATCAATGGTGCTGTTATCAATATTTAAAAATGGAAAGTCCATGTAGACTCCTTATTATTGCTTAGATAATTTGAAGTTATGGAGAACTGACTCAACTGCAGTTATGAAAGCCAAGACGGTGCAGGAGCTGATGAGGAAGGCACTCATGGCAATTGTATCGTATTGTAATTATATTTATGTAGTGCTTACTACCCCTGACAAGGCGTTGTAGTGCTTTTTGTCAAGTAGCAAGCTACTTCGGAACCCAAAAAGGTTTAGTGGTGGATTAGTATTGTCACATTTGAGTTAATTTGAGTGGTGGGCATATGAGCCTGTTAGTTAGATTGAAAAGGATAATGGGGAGATAGAAGAGGGAAGAGTCTAGAAAGTGTTTATTGGGAGAGTAATCCAGTAACATGAGGTTTGGGATGAGTA
This sequence comes from Calotriton arnoldi, assembly GCA_963921515.1. Taxonomy (NCBI): domain Eukaryota; kingdom Metazoa; phylum Chordata; class Amphibia; order Caudata; family Salamandridae; genus Calotriton; species Calotriton arnoldi. The sequence goes on from CAWUFW010014027.1 coordinate 209,559, forward strand.
TAAGGAGAGATTGAGGAGGGAAGAATCTCTAGAAATGGGTTAAAGAGGTCACAGTAGTAACATGAGTTTTGGGATGAGTCAAAAGAGGGATAGGTGAGAGAAGAATTTAGAAGGGTTGACTGGGAGATCATAGTATTAAAATGAGGTGTGGAATGATCCAAGGAGGGATAGGGGAGAGAAGAGTCTAGAAAGGGTTATTTTGGAGATCACAGTAATAGAATGAGGTTTGGGATGAGTCAGAGAGTGGAGGTAAGGGATATATTGAGAGACGTATAGGGTAAAATATAAGGTAGTGCATTATCAAGAGTCAAAGTTTTTTTGTTTTCACTGTAAGAGTAAAGTAATAAATATATTAGGTACATAAGTACCGTCTTGGTGTCTTAGGATCACGTTTATTCACGGCTGGGAAACCTGCTGCAGTATTGCATGCAAAGAAACATTCGGCAAGTCTCTAAGCACATTTGACTGTGCATAACTTATATTTATTTCTTTTGGTATTTGAATACAATGGTTTGCTCTCGGTCACATTCCGCTGCTCACCACAAGCACATCTGCTGATCATCAGAATCACACAATCCTGTTTGTACTGGGAGTGTGTGTTATTCATGTCTGGGCTAACCACTAACATCCCTCAAAGCCAAATATGTTCAGCTGAGTATGAAGGTCAGTAGGTTATTTGTTGGAACTGTTTGTGTTCTTTTTTACCAGTGGTCAAGGACCCAAACCCATGACTAGAACATGTATTAAAACTGCGGTTTCAGACCACACATTTTACTGGTTTGTCTATTTCTGTCTGAAATATCTTTTTTGTACAAGGTAGAGTCTATTCACAAGCTGGAGTCCTTAAAGATATTTCTATTTCCACTTTATATAACTTGGCATTCCAAAAGCCTCTAACACTGCATGTTAGCCTCTGAACAAGCCCAGGAAACACATACATAAATACATAAAAAACCCAAATGAATGGACAGGCATCCCACCCTTCTCGCTGACTCCTGGGGGCTGACAGCTATCTGTCTCGGGCAGATAAATCAAAGCATGAGACCCCTATTTACAAAGGGATGCTGCTCACTACATGTCCCACTCCTCCCCCACAGAGAGAGGTGCCTGGCAGCACATACAATCTGTTAGAATTGCCAAACTGAAAGCAAACCCCATTCTAGGGGTTTCAGAGCTGATCAAAGCAAAACATATATTGAGGTGTCTTGGTGCTGGGCATCTGTGAGGTCCACCTTTCTGTGCCACCCAACTGCCTCGACCATCTGCATGTACAAACCACACATTGGGGTATATGTACAAGAATTGCTGCTAACATAAGTGATAGTTAGCAGCAATTTTCCTACCGCTCTGTACCGCTGAAAACTATCGCCATGGTGCCAACGTATTTACAATACGTCGCTACATGGTGATAGTTTCTCATCGAGGGGGGAATCGTCGATGTTAACCTCTGCGTTAGGGTGATAAAAATCTTGCCGCCAATGTGAAAAAAGCAGTGGCCGGCCAGTCAGCGGCCAGAAACTGCATGCTAATCAGCATGATGCCACTTTTTTCACGTTACGCGGGAAAATCAACTACAAAAAACCCGCGAAGTACACAAAACACCACCAAAAAAAAAACATACCTGAAGAACCATGGATGAAGCTGGACCCAGTAATGCAGGAGAGAACAACACCCCCAATACCACAAACAGCCAGGAAGACCAGCCAGAGACCCAGAGGAAGAGGAAAACCAGGTTCAGCCAGCAGGAAAATGAGATCCTGATTGCGGAGGTGTCAGACAAACAACATCAGCTTTTTGTCAGTCGGTCACTGTGTCATTGGGGACCAAAAATGCAATATGGCAGTCCATTATAGCCAAGGTGAATGCTGTCGCAGAGGTCAAGAGGACAGTGACCGAGTGCAAGAAGCCCTGGTATGATGCTAAGCGCAAGACCAAGCAGAAACTGGCCAGCAATCGCCAGGCAGCACTGCAGACCATAAGTCAGAGTACAGCACCACAGGAGGAGCTGGATGCCCTGGAGGAACAGGTGTCCGCAGTCATCTGCGAGGAGTCAGTGATTGGAGTCCAGGGACAGGATAGTGCTGAACATGACCAGCCACATCATCAACAGGGTGAGTAACAACAAGGGCCTGGGGGGAGGAGGGGGATGTGACCAATGTTACTCATGCCCAAATAAATCTCACTCAGTGCACACCCACAATGACGGCAAGTCTTGTCCCAGATACTATTGTCCCTGGGGTATAGACACATATCACCATAGTCAATGAATATATTGAAAGACACATATTGGTGGTGTCAAAGACTTGGAAATCTGCACAAAAAAGTAATCCAAAATATAGCAAAAGAAATATTTACTTCAGACTACAAAATAAGAGCTAGACCACAACAAGTACTCCTCTAGTACATAAATCGTGTTCACGACTTTTGTTTAGATGGAACCTGATCCAACAGTGATGGGAAGTCCCTATGTGAAGCTAAGGATGATGGCCCACTAGAAGGTGGGGAAGGAGGCAAGTCCTTTTGTTTTATTTACCCTCACACACCCTAGTGGTGTCATGCTTCATCATCGGGTCACCCTGATGCCTAAAAGTCAGGGTGGGCTCAACCGTATTTCAGGGAGCTCTTAGAGAAATTATTGGCCAGGGGGAATAAAGATTAAACACCCCGGACAGATCCCAGTTGCCCTTTATTCTTGGATCTGTCAGGGATATTAAAATATTGAAATGGGTGGGTCGATTAGGTTATTATGGTCCTAAGACCCTAGTGCCAACAAGTTTCAGTCCCCATTGTGCCCCATAAGGGTGCTGGACTTTCTTCAGGGCGATGAAAAAGTCCTCCCTGGAAAAAACAATAGTGAGGGAATTTCCCTATACTATTTTTAATAAGGGCAGATACAAAATAAGAGCAACATGAACAAGCAAATGGGCACATTGACTGGAGAGGCGGCAGAGTTTCACATTGGCCTCCTTGCCTCAACACCACGCACATACAAATTGTCTACACAGGGCTGCATCTATTTGACAACAATATGATGATGCAGCGTGAACAAGACCGATGATGGTCAGAAGTGAGCATCCCACTACCGTTGGCAGCACACATGCACCATTGTGCACGGGTGTCTGAGTTGAGTTGAAGATTGTACATGTGTATGAAGGGGGAGCTTACTGCACATACACATTCTTGCCCTGCAAATCGCACATGATGTGACGTTGGGGTGGTGATAGGGGCTGAGCACCACTAAGAAGCCAGTGGAAATCCATAGCCATGTAATCAAGGCCCACCTACACACTGCAAGTGGTGTGAACGTTTAGGGTAATGGGTGTTGTTTCTGTCTGCTCACCCTGCAATACCCATAGAAAGTAATGCTGCCCTTTACTCACAACGGTTAAGGCAACAGAAGGGCAGTAAGCAATGTATGCAAGGAAAGCCATACCCCCCCAACATGCCTAAAATAAAATTCTCATTTGCCAAAGCTACAGTGGTTTTACATGTGTACTGCATTGTGCAGCACACATAGAAACAGCAATCAGTCAATCATTGCTAATGTGCCTGAAGGGGTCCCTCCTCACACATAAACATTCTTGCCCTGAACCCATGCACATTTGAACTGCCCTGCAAAGGAGCCTGTCTGTGTGCCACACTGACAAGTCAAGTGCAACTGCATGATGAAACGCATGCCTGCACCATAAACATTTAAGCATGGTGCAGTCCCCTGTCACTGAAGTGGATGAGTGTGGAGTTTATCCTTGAAGGATCAGGTCTCACTCTGTCACTTCCTTGTATCCATACAACCCCTGATGTGAGAAAGACATCTGCTGTCCAACAATGCACAAGTGTCCAAACTGTGACCAAGAACCATAGTTCCTCCTTCCTGAAACATCATACCATTGGAAATGCACATAAGTAAAAGGGTCACTGTGTGAAAGGGATAAAGGGCAGTAAAACAGAAGCAGCACCATACCTGCAGACCAACATGCAGCAATTAAAATGTTATTACTCACTGTCCCTGCCCATATCATGTGGCACATCACCTCAACCCAGATCACAACAGTATGATAGCTCTACTCATGCCAATCAATCAGGGGTTTATAAAGCGCGCTACTCACCCGTGAGGTTCTAATGGTGCTGGGGGGGTGCAGCTCCGGATCAGTCAAAGAGCCAGGACTGTAGGCTCTTCCTGAAGGTGTGCAGAGTGGGGGAGCATCTGATGTTGACTGGGAGCTCGTTCCAGGTCTTTGCTGCGATGTAGGAGAAGGCTCTTCTGCCTGCTCTGGGTCTGCGGATGCGTGGGGTCTCTGCCAGGGTGAGGTCGGTAGAGCGGAGGTTCCTTTTGGGTACGTGGAAGGAGACTCTTTCCTTGAGGTATTTGGGTCTGATGTTGTGGAGGAATTTGTAGGCGTGGGTGAGTAGCTTGAAGGTTACTCTCTTCTTGATGGGGAGCCAGTGGAGGTCTCGTAGGCGCTGGGTCATGTGATCGTGTCATGGGGTTCCGAGGACGAGTCCGGCTGAGGTGTTCTGAATGGTTTGGAGCTTGTGTAGCAGGGTTTTGTTGATTCCGGCATAGAGGGCGTTGCAGTAGTCCAGTCTGCTGGTTATAAGTGTGTGGGTGACGGTCTTTCTGCATTCGGAGGGATCTACTTGAAGGTCTTGCTGAGGATGCGGAGGGAGTTGAAGCAGGTGGAGGCGACGGCGTTGATCTGGCGGGTCAAGTTGAGAGAGGAGTCTAGAATGATGCTGAGGTTTCGGGCGTGGTCCGTCGGGGTGGGTGGGTTTCCGAGGGCAGGGGGCCACCAGGAGCTGTCCCACGCAGTGGGGGAGGGTCCAAGGATGAGGACCTCTGTCTTCTCTGAGTTCAGTTTTAGGCAGCTGTCGCTCATCCAGGCTGCGACGTCTTTCATTCCTTCTTGGAAGCTGAGTCTGGTGTCTCCTGGGTTCTTCGTGAGAGAGGGGATGAGCTGGGTGTCATCGGCGTAAGATAATATGCTGAGCCCATGCTGTCTGACAATGGCGGCGAGGGGGGCCATGTAGATGTTGAAGAGCGTGGGGCTGAGCGAGGATCCTTGGGGTACTCCACAGTTAATCTCTGTAGGTTCGGAGAGGAAGGGAGGGAGTCTGATCCTTTGGGATCTGCCGGAGAGAATGGAGATGATCCAGTCGAGGGTGGTTCCTCGTATACCTGCGTCGTGGAGTCTAGCTGCGAGACTGTGATGTGAGACGGTGTCGAAGGCTGCGGAGAGGTCTAGTAGGATGAGGGCCACAGTGTGGCCCTGGTCGAGTAGCATGCGGATGTCATCAGTGGTGGTGAGGAGGGCGGTCTCTGTGCATTGGTTGCTGCGGAAACTGGACTGGGAGGAGTTGAGGATGGCGTTCTCTTCGATGAAGGTGGTCAGCCGGGCGTTGACGAATCTCTCGGTGACTTTGGCTGTGAAGGGAAGGAGAGAGACGGGCCTGTAGTTTTTCTGGTACGTCGGGTCGGTGGAGGGTTTCTTGAAGAGGGGCTTGACCTCTGCCCTCTTCCAGTCATTGTGGAAGATGCCGGATTCGAGGGAGGTGTTGATGGTCTGGCCTAGTTCAGGTGCTATGGAGGCGGCGGCTCTGTGGTAGTGAGGGCTCCTGAGTGGGTGTTCTTCATGGTCGTGGCAGTGTCTTCAGTGGTGGCAGGTTTCCAGGTGGTGATGGTCGGCTGGTTGTCGGTGGTGGAGAGGGGGGTGGTGTCCGGAGTCTGTTCGCTGAAGTTGTCGTAGAGGGCCTTGATTTTCAGGTGGAAGTAGGAGCTGAGCTTGTTGCAGAGGTCCTGAGATGGTGAGACATCCGTGGCTTCGCTGGGGGGTTTGGTGAACTGCTGTATGACATTGAAGAGTTCTTTTGTGTTACTGGCATTGATGTGGATTTTGTTCTTGATAAAGGTCCTCTTGGTGTCTCTTATGCGCTGGTGGTACTCAGTCATGGCGTTCCTGTAGGTGTTCTGGTCTTCGGTGGTTTTCCTGTTCCTCCAGAGTTTCTCGAGGCGTCTGCAGGAGTGCCTAGCTTCTTGGAGGTCAGTGGTGAACCAGGCGGCCTTCAGGGGGTGTTGTCTGACGGGGTGGTGGAGGGGTATGAGCTTGTCCGCACAGCTGGTGATCCAGTGGTGTAGTTCTTTGGCTGCGGAGTTGGTGTCAGTCGTGGCAGAGGGGGGTCGTGGAGGAGGGTGGTGTTGAGGTGTTCCTCTGTGATCTTGCTCCAGTTCCTTCGTGGCGGGCGTGGTGCGGGTTTGGTTGCGGTGGTGGTGGTAAAGGTGAAGTGTACACAGTGGTGGTCTGTCCAGAGGGGCTGCGTGATGTGGCTGAAGTGGATGTTTGTCCCTCCTGCGAAGATGGGGTCGAGGGTGTGTCCGGCTCTGTGGGTGGGGGTGGTGATGAGCTGCTTCAGTCCAAGGTTGGCAAGGTTGTCAAGGAGGGTAGTGGAGTCGGGGTCGCTGCGGTTGTCGAGGTGGAAGTTCAGGTCTCCGATGAGAATGTAGTCCGTGGAGGCGATGGCGTGGGGTGCGATGAGGTCAGCAATGGTGGTAGCGGAAGCAGCACGAGGGCCAGGGGGTCTGTAGACGTGGGTCCCGCGCAGCGTGCTACTGGGTTTGGTTTGGATCTGGAAGTGGAGGTGGAGGTGCTCTGTGTTGGAGAGGGGGTCGCTCGTGCTGGAGGTGAAGAGTCGGAGGGAGCTCTTGTGTGCGATGGCGAGTCCTCCTCCTGGGCGGTGGGGGCGGTCCTTTCTTTGGATCTTGTATCCGTCAGGGATGGCGGTGGGGATGTTGGGGGTGGAGGTGACGTTGGTCCATGTTTCTGTGAAGAAGGGGACGTCTGACGTAAGGGTCTCGAGCAGGTCCCAGATCCTCGAGGCGTGTCTGTGGAGGGAGCGCATATTGAGGAGGATGTACGTCAGGGCTTTGGTGGTGCGGGCGTCCGGCGTGGGTTTAGCGGTTGTGGGGGCGCAGCGGCCGCCATTAAGTAGGGGAGGGGGAGGGAAGTGCAGCTGGGAGGCGGAAAGTGGGAACCGGCAGGGGGGTACGGGCCGCGGGGGCAGCAGCGGCAGGAATGGCACAGAGACAGAAAACGGGCACAAAAGAGACAGAAGAACAGAAAAAGGCACAAGGCAGACAGAGGCACAAGAGAGACAGAAAAAACAGAAAGGGGCACAAAGACAGACACGGGCGCAAGAGAGATAGAAAAAACCCACAATAAAACGGCAACGTGACACGAAGACAGACACGGGCACAGAGAAATAAAACAGCAAAGTGGCACAAAGACAGACAGAGACAACAGCAGCATGCAGAAGAGCAAGGCTCTCCCACTGGACCACCAGGGATGAGGCGCAGGCAGGAGCCTACGGGTGGAGGAGGTCCTCAACACCTACCTGGGCAGCAGCACCCAGAGCACAGTGACGGAGCGGTGGCACTTGACAGCGGAGCTGCCGGGAGAGAGCAGGTGTCTGACCAGGAGGTCAGGGGTCTTGCTCGCACTCCATCGCAGCGGCCGCCATTAAGTAGGAGAGGGGGGAGGGAAGCACAGCTGGGAGGCGGGAAGCAGGAACCGGCAGCGGCGGCAGGGGCAGCAGCGGCGGGAAGGGCTCAGAGACAGAAAACGGGCACAAGAGAGACAGAAGAACATAAAAAGGCACAAGGCAGACACAGGAACAAGAGAGACAGAATAAACAGAAAGGAGCACAAAACAGACACTGGCGCAAGAGAGACAGAAAAAAACCACAATAAAACGGCAAAGTGGCACGAAGACAGACACGGGCACAGAGAAATAAAACAGAAAAGTGGCACAAAGACTGACAGAGACAACAGCGGCCAGCAGAAGAGCAAGGCTCTCCCACTGGGTTGAGGCGCAGGAGCCTGCAGGTAGAGGAGGGTCTCAACACCTACCTGGGCAGCAGCGCCCAGAGCACAGTGCCGGAGCGGTGGCACTTGACAGCAGAGCTGCGGAAGGAGAGCAGGTCTCTGACCAGGAGGTCAGGGGTCTTGCTTGCACTCCATCGCAGCGGCCGCCATTAAGTAGGAGAGGGGGAGGGAAGCGCAGCTGGGAGGCGGGAAGTGGGAACCGGCAGGGGGGTGGGGCCGCAGGGGCAGCAGCGGCGGGAACGGCACAGAGACAGAAAACGAGCACAAGAGAGACAGAAGAACAGAAAAAGGCACAAGGCAGACACGGGCACAAGAGAGAGAGAAAAAAACACAATAAAGCGGCAAAGTGGCACGAAGACAGACACGGGCACAGATAAATAAAACAACAACGTGACATAAAGACAGACAGAGACAACAGTGGCCAGCAGAAGAGCAAGGCTCTCCCACTGGACCACCAGGGATGAGGCGCAGGCAGGAGCTTGCAGGTGGAGGAGGGCCTCATCACCTACCTGGGCAGCAGCACCCAGAGCACAGTGCCAGAGCGGTGGCACTTGACAGCGGAGCTGCGGGGGAGAGCAGGTCTCTGACCAGGAGGTCAGGGGTCTTCATGTTGCATCGCCAACAGCAATGTGTGGCAGCATGCAAATCAACCCCTCCAAAACTGAACAACCTTCAAAAAGATCATAGTGCACTGAGTAGGGGGGACTCTACCACAGTGCAGTGTACAGACACATAAATCTGAGCTATTTTGAGCTATTCTGCATTGACAAAAATGTGGTACAACCTGCACCACTGCCACACTGAACAGAGGACACAACTGGTGCTGCGTGTGTGTAGAAATTGGCCACTCACAATTGGCATACTTGTAAACTGGCAAAACAAAATACAACTGTAATGTCACATCAGTGATGTTGTACAATGATTTACTATCCTGCATGAAATAGGTGTCTCCTCCCAAACACTCTGAATGGACATTGTCATGGAGTCTGATGTAAACTGATCAAATGCATTATCATACTTGACAGATACATACAACAGCATCTCACCTTTTCATTGCAGAGGGAGAAACATCACCTCCTGCACAGCAGACTGTCCCACTCTTCAATGATGCAGATGAAGACATCTCAACCATCGACCAGGACACCTTCCAACAGCTCAACTCCATTGGCAGCCCATCTCCGGAAGCAGGGACATCCAGCAGCGTCGTGGTGGCTCCACCCCTGCACAAAACGCACAGCAGCAAGCAACTACCACCATAGCTGTCTCACAGGACCTTGAGGACCCACTTCTAACATTTCAATGGCGTGCGGTAGAGGTCCAGCAGGAGATGGCTGGTCAGGTGCTGGTGGGGCTTGACAGCCTGGTGGCCAAATTAGATGGGGTACGTGGGTGTCTCAGTCCGATTAGGGAGCACCTAGAGTCCATCACATGCACCCACAGTCCGATCCATGCTCTCCAGCATTCCATGGCTGACATCGCTGGAGTACTGACTCAGAGACAAGAACAACTGTCCAGTCAAAGTGGCTCCAGCGATGTCACCAAGGAGTTGCGTCACATGCGAATGATCATGGAGAACATTGAGCGGATGCAAGCTTCACACTTGGCAGCCTTCGCTACATGCCACAGAGACGTTGTTAGAGTCCTCCAGGCCCTGCAGCTTCTCATCACAGCAGTGCTGCCTCAACCTTTGGCACAGATGACTGCTGCTGCACCTTCAACATCCACATCTCATCCCCCTGATGTGTCACTGCCTCACCGTCCCCCAGACAATCTTCCATCACGCACATGGGATGCACATGACACATCAGAGGAGGAAGATGTGGACGAATCAACAATCTTTCGAAGAAGTCAGCAGTAGCAGTCATCACTGTCAAATGGACTGTTTCTGTTTGGATCTGTGCCTAGCATCATGCCCCAAAACATCAGCTTCCATTATCCCCTGAATCACTCTGCGACACTCATCTTGGACACGATATGGATTGCCATTTTTTGTGTGGTTCCCAATGACACCGCAATCACCCTGCTGACTGAACTCTGCCTCTTCCTCAACATGTCTCTGCACATGTTCCCCCCTGGACTCTGTCTTCCCTCCCCCCGGGCATTCAAACAATGGTTTGTTGTTACACAAATAACTGGGTCAGCCTCCCACATCAGTCACTGCACCTGTAAATAAAAATTATTGAGTCACGAAGATGTGTGTTGCCTGTGACCAATCATGTCAGAAATCTGCCAACAATGCATGTTCAGGGTAGCCACTACTACTTATCAAAGAACATCTGATAAAGGGAAAATGCCTAGTCTGTGTCCATGATATGCAATGTGAGTGCCTGACACGTGCGACATAAAAAATACCCTGATCTGTTAGACAACACTGTCTCCGAGAAAGAAATTTACTACATGGCCATGATGTTGATTGTGATTTGTAACAATGCTCACGTCAGTGTACAGACACATGAAGGGTCATATGTACAAGCCCCTATTGCCACCACAAGTTCACTGTTTGTGATGTTGTGGTGGTGATAGGATAATGGACTTAGTTACAAGGCAGTGTTAAGCCACTTAAAGTGGCTTAACGCTGCCTTGTTAAGAAGGCACCCTTTCACGCCATGGTTAGTGTGAAAGGGATGGTCACTGTGTGTTGTGGTGGGCGTTCCAGTGCAACACCCATTCATTTTGACTCAGTCCCCTATGTACAAGGGCAGCGTACATAGGAGGTAGTGCATACATTTGGATCATGGTAAACTGGCTCTAAACATGGCTAAAAATGAGAAATGCATCTTACTGCCACTTATCTGCTTCTCACATGTGTGCTACCTTGTGCAGCACACATGGAAAAAGCTATCTGGCATCATTTGTGTATGTATAGGAAGGTGTCCCTTCATGAACATAAATGTCATGTAAAAACAATGCCATTTAGTGACTTACATGTGTGCTGCAGGAAGCAGCACACATAAAAGTGAGAAAAAAGACATTTGAGGATTGTCAATGTGCAGGAAGGGACACCGTCCTACACATAAACAATGATCCCCTAAAAGCAGACACACTTGCACTATGGTGCAAGGGTGCCTGCGTTGCTGCTACACTGCTAAGTGCATCACCAGCGCAGGTGGGAAACGCAAGGCTGCACCATAATGTTGTATACATGTTGCAACATTGTGTAGCCGAAGTGGCGGAGTGATTTGTTAATCCATGACGACTAATGCCTCACTCTGCCATCTACTCTTACATAGGCCCGCAGTCTCTACTAACAATACTTCATTAATACATACACTGAAGAACTATCCATAGTCTATCTGTTGGACAGTGTATGAAAAGGTGTGTGTCGTGGCATGACACATTTAAATTCCCATCACCTAACACGTCACATATGAAATATAATTCTATCAAGCAGGAAGAGGAGGAATAGTATAGGAAAGCATAGTTCAGAATCTGCTAATGGGTCCAAGACTTGCCAAGGTTAGCTGTAACGCCCATCACTACATCCCTCCCACAACATTCAACCAATTTTTCACACTGTTGTTCTAAATTGACATGGCTGTGCAGAAACCTGTAATGAGGCATCAGAAGGAACTGTGAATCATGCTAAGCATTCATCCCCTACAGCCCCACATGGAAATCGAAGTTGTTGTGGAGACAGAGGTAATAAAAGATCCCAAAAAGTGTCCAGACTCCATACCCACAGCATTCATACAATGCTGTGCCTAGCACAATGGCCACCGTGCATCCCGTGTAAATCTGTCCTAGCTTAATCACCACATATGGTTAAATATTTGTCAGACCAATCAAAGACTCTTTTCCAATACGGAATTTGTTCACCAAAACATCAATAAGTTTGACAAAAACTATTTTCCAATGAGGTTTGTTGGTGGCCTGTCCCTTGAAGATGCTGTAATCACAATTGTAGACAGCAAATATAATTTGGGGGGATGCATCTGTCGTGATCCACTACCAATCCAACAGTACCGGTCAACACACAATAAGATGATGGGAGCACAAAGCCTCAAACATTTTAAATTTATTTGTAACAAAACACTTCTTATAAAAGTACCAAATTATCCTAACTTATCCTACACTACACTAAGCTAACTTGTACTAACATCTAACTTAACCAGCTTACCTAAGACTATACAAAGAACATCATATCTTAAACATCAACCCACCACCCCCTTATGGCACATTGTTGACAGCACAAAGACACCTTATCCTATACATCAACTAACTAAACATACATATTAAACAAATAAATATTTATTTTTTATTTTATTTTTATTAAAAAGTCAAACAACACATCAACCCCCCACCCAAAGGAAACGGAAGTACTATGAAGATAAAATCCTATATTTAAAAGCTACCTAAACCTAACACTGCATTATCCCTAAATTAAATCTACACTTACACTAACTAAATACTAAATATGTCAACAGGATGATAAATAGGAGGGGGTAACCGTGGGACTGGACAGGGTGGGAAACAAAATATGCATCGTCCATCAATAAGGGAGCCCTAAGGCCCCCTTAATGTCCATGAGGTGGCCCTTCATGTCGTTCAGGCCCCGTTCAAGTCGGGCAACTCTTATGTTCAGACTGAACATCAACCTCCTCTCCCTTCCGGTGAAGACAGACCTTTCACAGTGGGCATGAGCTCTTGAGGATGTCCCTGGTTGAGCACTCTGTGAGCGGGGAAGAGTCATGTGTGAGGATGTGTCTGCTGCAAGGGGAGCAGCCCCTGATCCAGACTGGACAGCAGACCTTCTCCTGTGAGGGGGCTGATGAGTTCCCGATGGTCCAGGGATTGGCTGGATCTGGCTCCCCTGTGTTGACGATGCAGGCAGTTAGTGTGTTTCTTCCCAGAAATCTCATTGCACTGTCCGGGATCGATTTGCATCTGCCTGCAGCCCTTTCATCCTGGTACCTCTTGGCCATACCCTGTACCCCTTAGCCACATGCCTGATATTTTGATAACGTTCCTTTCGCAGGAGGAACTGACGCTGCTCTTCCGGGGACATGTTATCTGAAAAAATGAAATGATAATTGTCATATTTCCTGACTCCAATAACATGCTGGCATAAAGCATATTTGACACACCAATCATAATTAGCCATAGATTACCTGAACATCATCAAAAACAACATGCACATAGACACATGACCTGATGAATCATGTACACATCATAGCCGTATTCCGAATTGGATGGTCCGGACAGGGTAACATCCTTTACCCCGCATGTGTTACTCCGCAGTGCCATTGCCCTGCAGTTTCTACCCAGCTAAATCTATTACAATGCAGGGCTGTACACTGCAAACTATCACAATACTTTCCCCATTACAACGCAACGTTGGAGTTTGAATACTGAATTGCGTTGTAATGGGGAATGCGTTGTAATAGTTTGCGGTGCACAGCCCTGCGTTGTAATATATTTAGCGGGGTAAATTCTGCAGGGCAATGTCACTGCTGAGTAACGCGTGCGGGGTAAAGTGTCCTATCCGTCATGACAACATCATTGGTAATGTGCTTGGACAAGGCAGGCACAGAGTGCAGTGACAACAATTAGTAAATATCTGTTTGCAGTTTGGCCTTGCAAATTAACAGCAATCAAGGACAATAGGGGGAGTACAGCAAGTATGTAGTATGACAGGCCCATAGCAGACCCTGCCATTCCAACTAACCAAAGACAGTATGCTGCACAGTCTATGGTGAATTCTGGTGACTATTCACAACAGTGGTAGTCATGTGATACATTAGAGCAAATGTCAAAACAATGTATGAGTGAGACCTTGGAGGTGTCACCACAGGTACACAACCAGATTAGATCATGTACAGAGGTTATAGTCATTTTGTAGGGACAATGCTTAAAAGTTTGACAGGCATGCAAGGAGAGAGGGCATATGTTGCATGCAGCTGTGTATACAAGCATTAACCATCTCTGAACATTTATGTGCCAAGAACCAATTGGACAGCAAAGATGCTGCATGTGACCCCCACATTTTTCTGCACTGTTCACATTACAGTGGCAGTGTGAACACAATTATGGTATTGCTAAGGCAAACAGCCTCGCCTAAAGGTGCTCTGTTGTCTGGTCTGAGCACATGTTAGTCAATGTTGCGCAAGGATCCCCAACATGCCCTAGACCCATCAGTGAACTGATCTGTATTTCATGTGTGACACATCCAGATGCCCAAATTGTAACATGTGAAATGGTAGAAGCGTTGAGCATGTCAGCGTAAACAGCATGTTTTCAACATTAATGGCACACAGTATGAGAAACAGTCACTACACGGAGTTGTAGGTGACCATGTGTGAATGATACTATGTCATGATGACTGCTCTTAGCAGTGTACCAATGTCCAACACTCATCAAGTAAATGCATTCTGCAAGGATGCCTGTTTTGAGATTTTCCTACCCTGATTTCACAATGCAGGCTTCCACACTGACTCTGTATTAGTCTGTCCAAGACTATGTTGTGAGTACAAGCTTTCCTATTGGCTACAGAGAATTGCTTATATGACTCAGCATTGAATTGATTGGCCTTATTCATCATCAAATACACAATTATTTGATATGACCGATTCATGTAACGACAATCTATTCCACATCGTGTGACTGTTCCTGCGAAACTTGTTGATGTTCCATCATGTCATTCATCCCTCTGTGACACGTACCCATGGGGGGATATGTACAAGGAACTGGATGAGAGATATGTTGTCATTCCAGGCTTAATGCCGCTCTCCGCCACATCTTACATGCAAGCCTGCACCACCAAGTTAGCACCAACGCAGGCACCATTGCACCATGGTTTTAGGGGGGCTGAGTACAGTGGAGTATTGTTCATGTGTGGGAAGGTGCACCAAAATGCACATACACAATCCTGAAATGCCATGATGTCACTTTCATGTGTGCAGCACACATGAAGGTGACAAAATGGCATAAACATTAAAGAGTGTTTATGTACAGGAATGGACACCTTCCTGTACATGAAGAAGTAATGGCAATTAGCATTTTCCATGTGTGCTGCACAAGGCAGCACACATGGAAGGAGACTGATACGAGTGGATACAATGCAATAAGTGGCTTAACGTTGACTTGTAAATAATGCGCTCACGCCATTGCCACCACTGAGTAGAAGAAAATGACATTGTGGTGGCCATAGGGGATTGTGCATATGCCACACTGTCTTGTGGTGTCACAGTTGATGCCATGGGCTAAAATACCATATGGTGACGGTAGTACATTCTAGTAATTTCTCAATAAGTTTGTATGTTTTCATCTGTCAATAGTTCATGTCTGAATGACACATTACTTAGCATTATAATGATCAACAACAGTTGTGACATGTTTGTTGCGACAAATTATCATCATATGTGACTCCCTCCAATTGAAATTGGCGGATGCAGATCTGGAAACATTGCACAATAATGGCAGGACACATAGATGTTCGGGATGCTGTGTGATTGACTCCATGACATGGCTATGACATCACCCATATCATGCATTGTGTTTGGACATAGATACGGTGTTGTGACTCATCTGACTCTGTTGCAACACCAAGTTAGAAATGTCAATTATGTCCTCCTGCATCACATGATGATGATGTGCAATATACTTGACTTGATGCAGCATCATCACACAACAGCTGATTGTAATGTGATGCACATACACAATGTGTACTACAACATACATGGCTTGTGGCATTTCTTGCATTTGTCGTGCACATTATCCATAGCTAATGACAACACACTCACCTGCGGCGGGTGGGTCCATAAATGCATCCACGCCTCCTTGTGTGATCAAGGGTCTGCCTGCTGTTGGAAAAATGTTAAAGGTACAATTAATTTCATTAACATCACGTTTTGCAAGAAAACATACATCATTGATATTTACATGGAAAAATACACTCATTGGAATAGTCAGGTGTGTTGCCATGTTACATACATGTTGCAATCTGCTGAGCTGGTCTTACACACAACTCATGTCAGGGTCACACTGGTGCCATAATGGGTATACATGCCATGATCTGATTGACATAACAGATTGCAACCTGTCCCAATTCTACATGGATGTTAAATATACTCTCACACATCACTATGCTTGACATTTGAGGGTCAAATCAGTCATTCAGATTCACACAGGTACGTCACGTGCTCAGGACTTGTGGTGACCCACAATATGTATCATGTGTTAATTTGCAGCCAGTTGATCAAGTGAAGTGTACAAAATTATCAAGGATCTAGGTGTGGCACAGTATGTCATGACAGGCAAGCTATTTTGGCAAATGGATATTCAAATGATGTGTGCATCTATCTTGTGCACAACATAATTTGTGTCCTAGGCATTCATCCTCTAATGTGATACGATGTTGTTCATGTACTTACCACCACGCATCCCGACGATCAGTCCAAGATGATCCAATAGGTCACCCTCACGTCCAACAAAGTCCTGCCACCGGTGCTTCCACTGCTGGACAGTCGTGTCCAAACCCACATGTCCAGTATCTTTTCCTGGATGTGCTCCCATTTCACCTTTCATACCTTCACATCGTACCCCCTGAGGATGCATCCCCCAGCCTCAACCACCCTGGGCAGGTAAAATTTTACCAGCCAGCGGAAGACCCCCATGGCCCCCTCTGACATCCTGCCCTCTCTACCCTGCCCTAACATACCACAATACAATATTTCCCCAAGGCAAGCTAAAAAAAAAGTCCCACAGTCAAAACCTAATAACTACTTAACTATACAAAGATACCCCAGAGACATACACCCGACAAAACAATCAGAAAATTGAAATTAACAGGTAGGGACAGTGATACAGGACTTGACTAG
The DNA here is from genome assembly GCA_963921515.1 of Calotriton arnoldi. NCBI lineage: Eukaryota > Metazoa > Chordata > Amphibia > Caudata > Salamandridae > Calotriton > Calotriton arnoldi. Next base: position 226,251 of record CAWUFW010014027.1, read on the forward strand.
GGCAGTATGGACAGTACACAACACACAAAATTCTCTCAAACACACCAAGAACAGCAGACACCTTCAAAAACCTCCACAACTCTCAAAACACAGTAACAGTGTGGCTTAAAATGAAAGTGAAAGTGTAGTGTACACCTCCATGTGCCAGGAAGCAGACTGACATAATTTCCTGTCATTTTGAAGCCTGTTTTTTCATTTTGCGACGGTTGTTCACACGTCGAGGGCTGAGCGGGAATATTTTATGTATACATGTGTATTGTGCGAGTATTTTTTGTACCGGAAATGGAAAAAATTGCCGCAAAGGGGTAATAGCGTTTATTTTTTGATTGCTAATGTACACATGAACAATATATGTTACATTTCATTCATTTAGTCTGAAATAACAGTACATTATGTATTAGTGATGTGATCTGTATGTTGTCATTTTGTGTGGTGTATCTGTTCTGTTAGTGGTGCAGAGTCATTATGAGGCACTGTTTTCTCACATTGGTGTCGGTTCTGGACTGCTTATAAAAGAAAAAGGTACCCCTAGATCTAATTTAGGTCCAAGAGTGAGGGGGAATAAAGCAAAATCTATCTAAGAAAAACTCTTGTCAGACCTATATGTCTTTGTGGGCGGCCAAAAGCTAGGCTCTTATACAGGACAGATCCCCAGCATACTCATTGACCAAAGTAACTTATTCAAAAATATATTTTAATAATATTTTTATACATAGATATTTTTCTTTTTTCTAAAAAGTTTATTTTTTGTAGTACAAGTTTTTATGTTTTTTGTTCTCATCAGTTCATTTTTTACATAATTTTACATGTATTCCACAATTCATGAGCAGTAAATAACATTTACACAAATACATGTGCATACAAAAAACAAAATTTGACATTAATAAAACTTAACTATAACCCCACTCTCAACCATCAAGCAATCGTTCTCACCATTCAGAACAGTCTCACACATACCTACACTCATACGCAAAAAACATGCAAATTTGTGGGAAACTCCATGTCTTATTTATACGACATACACTCTTTTTTTGTTATGTGGTTTAATTTTATCTGAAACGCTTTCCACTGATGTGTTGTCTTTTGAGGGGTTCCCCATAAAACCGGTCACGGTCAACGCACGTTTCGGTTGGAGGACTTTATAACCACCTTCATCAGGACCATGTTGCTTAAGATTCTAGACTGTGTACGTAGATCCCTTGCCAAGGTGTCACACATTACGGTTGGCATTGGTAGCATGTGTCACTACATGTGAGCCTCTGACATCACACATTGCTGTGATGTTTGTGCAAGTCTAATGGTCTTGCTACACATATGTACTTGATCAACAGGCAGTCACTACGGGCCTGATTCACAGAACTAACTTACGTCAAAAACGTAAAGTTAGTACTTTTTGGTATTCACAGAATACACTTACTCATTTTGGTATTCACAGAATGAACTTACTCATTTCGGTATTCACAGAAGTTAGTAGTCCTAACTTTAGGACTCCTAAATGCCTTCTGTGAATACCGAAAGTCTTAAAGTTAGGATTTTTCTCAGTTTAGGAGTAGTAAAGTTAGGACTCCTAACTTTAGGACTCCTAAATGCCTTTTGTGAATACCGAAAGTCTTAAAGTTAGGATTTTTTAAAGTTGGACAGATTCTAGTTGACAGTGGCACTGCTACTTGGTACACTTGACTAACTGGGACAATTATGGACAACATACATTTGCATTGATGTACTTGGGCATGGTTTGACTTGGACGCTGCATATATGCATGTTGTGGTACAACATGTCAATGTACACATGTGTGTCTGTCCACAGACAACACATATTCTGGAATTTGATTTTGGCCATCAGGTTGCTACACCTCACCAGAGTAGACATGTGTCTGTACGACATGTGTTGAAGATGTGATTTGGATAGTTTGTATGCTCTTCCTATGCATGCTCCATTCAGCTACAACACAGACTGATGTACAAAACAACTTTGGTTTAATTTGTGGTCAGTTGGTGCTCCCTTAATTCGGCACTACTTGGAGAGCCATGATGCATGTACACCCACTACATGAGGCATGGCTGACTGTGTTTTTGCATGTCAGTAAATTGTGCACTTTCAAAAGTGAGGGCAGGGTGATCTGTCATCTATTTGTACATCTGGTGCATGTTGTTGATTTCATGATGTATGTGGCACAGCAGCATCATATGTTCTGTATCATGTACTGCATTGGATGATTGAAATTTGTGTCTGATGTGTTCTGCGAAGTCTATGATTCAAGCATGCATTAATGGTTTGTGTGATATTTTCATGGCTCTTCCCTTGTTGGGCTGTGTTCCACATGTCTTGATTGATTTGCAGTGTGGTTGTGTGCATTGTTTGTACCTGTTCCAAGGTATGTTGTATTACATTTGCTACCTGTGCATTGTCTCATATTTGAGCTACATGCTTGTGTACTTAAGGTGTATGGTGTGTTCAGTTTGTACTTACCAACAAGCAGTCCATTTCCATAAGTGCCATTCTCAAACCGCTGGTTGATCACCAATTGGCAAAATACATAGGAGTCATGCACACTCCCAGATCTGGAAATCGCACGTTAACAAAGGAAAAGTGGCACTAACTGCAGTTAGCGGCAACTTGTAAATACGGCGATAAAAAAAAGCCACTGTAGCGTCAGAACATTTACGCTACGGCGGCATTAACTCCTTGTACATATGCCCCATAGTTCTCTGGCTTGCAACGCCTGCCACCCCTTTGCCCTGTTTCCTATTTAGAAGAAGACATCAACATCCGAGTCATTGACACCCTCCACAGTGCCCTCGGCGGGATTCATTTCTCCGTCCCCTTCCCACCCATCTGGATGCAGACAGAGCAGTGCCTGGGAGGGATGCGGACAGAAATGGAAACAAAACCCTTTCATGAGAAACCTGCAAATATTTTGCGATGGCCGATTTTCAAGTATTTGGCAAAGTTTACCTGCACACATTGCCATGTTGTTCTCCCTAGAAATGAAAACAAAATCATTTCATGAGGAACCTGCAAATATTTTACAGTGACCAATTTTGGTGTATTTGGCCATGCTTAAACTACACACATTGCCAGGAGTTTGCCTCATGAATGAAACAATTCATGAATTAAGGATGAAAATGCTGAGTTGAGCACAGTTTGAGAGCTTTTTCTTGGAACTCGACTGAGATCCAATTGTTCAGGTGTTTTGTTTTCTTCTTTTATTTTGGAAAAACATTATTATTGGTAAACGAAGCTTGTATGTTGCAGTTATTGATTTAAAAGTCAGCTTTTGATTTGGTTCCAAGATGTAAGTTATGGGATGTGCGCACGAAATGGGGATGCCCACGGAGATTCTATATTTAATCATTCTCCTCCACAAGCTAATTTTGCTAGACTGCGTTAGGGGGGACCAAGGCCACCTAACTGACCCAATTAACGTCAGCAGAGGAGTCCACCAAGTGTGTGTGTCTCTATCCTACAGATGCTCCCAAGCTAGGGGGGGTAATTGTGACTCTATTATTTGCAGATGACACTCTGCTAGTGTCTAAAACCTCGCGGGGGTCTTCAGATGCTACTTAATTGGTTGAAAGATTTCATCGGTTTACGCGGCCTCGAGAAATATGTATATATATATATTCCACAGGATAGCAACGCCTCATGCAGGAGCCAAAGCGAGCCCAACAGCCGGTTAGTAGCATTCAATTCTTTATTCAGCAGAGGGTTACAGCATAACACGTTTCAATGCACTCGGCGTCTTACTCATATGCAGCATGTGGTGTAGTCAGCTGTTCTCCTTATAAAACCACAATGAACACTGAAGCTGGACAATGAATGTTTACAGTCAAATTGTTCGTTTTTAAACAGAAGTAGTTAATTATTTCAAGTGCCGTGGTCACTAGTATAATCCTTCAACATTTTTCAACCAAAAAGTTTTTCCAAAGTTGGTTCTCACTTGTGATTAATTTTACATTTTGGATAGCGGACCACAGTACCCATAATGCATTACAACTGTCTAGTGCATTCATGGAATGTGCATCTTGGGTTTTATCATCGGTATTTCACTCCTTGCACGGTATTGCCTGTTGCAACTTTCACAAACTGTCTTGTTCTGCTTGCCTCAAAGAAATCAATTTTGTACAGGGCCAGATAAAGTATAATCCACAAAATACAGCAGGCATTACCTTTGTAAGTCCACATGACAAATGTCTGTGAAATATTTTTTAACATTTCAAACCAACGCCCTGCAAATGTTTCTCTTTTTTTCTCAGCTCCTGGCATGTGTAGAGGTCACTCCCTCCGCAAATCCTGGCTAACATAAATTGTTCACAAATTCAACTCATATCTGCTTCTTATGGTTACCCCCACTTTTTGACTAGTCTGACTGGGATCTGCTAATCAGGACCCCAGTCTATGCTTTCTCCCTTAAATTGTCATACATGTACTTTGGTACACTCCATATTGGATACTGGGGTACCCTTATCAGTCCCTAGGATATGGTACACATGTACCCAGGGCATAGGTACCCCAGAGGCCTCCCATGGGCTGAAGCATGTATTATGCCACCCATGAGGGGCCATGCAAAATGGAACTCTAGGTCTGCTACTGCAGCCTGGGTAAGCTGGTGCTAGCACCACTTACTCTAGATATACGTTCACTATATTTATTGGTCACTACACTTAAAACTTATAAGTCACCCCTAAAGCTGGCCTTAACAATCCTGAAGGCAGGGTGGGGGGTTTTATATGTGAGGGTGCCCCTGCATGAGCAGATCCTCTCTGCAGCCTTCGGAGACCATTCTCCCGGGTTGTCTGTGACTCAGCCGGACATATCGGTAGAGGTGCATTATAACCTCGCGGTAAATGCTATCTCGAAACCGGCTGCATAGAAACATATCGTGTTTGGTATCAAACACCTTGGAATCATACCTCCATACCAGTAACTGGTGGGGGAGGTCTGATTCCACCCTTCTGAAGCATGTTTTGTGGGGTCACTGGTCTAACAGGTGCCAGCCTTCTCGACCCGGACCGCACAAAATGGATGCTGCTGACCAGAGACACATTTCTGCCCTCCTGCTGCTGAGCCAAGCTCGAGCAGAGGAAGGCAGCACAATAGGCATCCTGTCACAGGGAGGTGTGATCACCTCCAACACAGGATTTAGTGTATTGGGGCTGGGTGGGTGTACTCTAAGAGTGCCTGAAAGTCTACACTTGGGGCACATTTGGCATCCCTGTGCATCGTCCCGCTCAAACCAGTTCTGGGAGCCATTGGCTCCTGCTCTGGTGCGAAACTGGACAAAGGACATGGGTGTAACCACCCCTCTGTCCTGCCCCTCCCCTAGGAGGGTCCCCTGAATCTGTCCAACCCTCTCTCGTGGGTACAAAAGGGCTTACCTGGCTGTAAGACTTTAGATTTTTCATGGACAATATTCTACAAGAAGAAACCACTGACCTTTGACCGTCTGGACACCCTGGACTTCGCTGGACCTCGACTGGGCTCGACTTCGTCCCCCTTTCCGTCCGAAGCTTAGTTTGTGCCTTTGCTCCATACAGGCTCTGTGCAGGACCTGTGGTGCACTTAAAACAACTGAAGAATCTCCCTTGGAGTGAAGGAGTCACTCCCCTGCATTTGCAGGCACCTAACCGCAACTGACCGGTCTGCTGCTCCTGAGCTCCTGCAGACTACAAAGATTTCAGCAACACAGGAGGTGGGTTTCTGAAGGTCCCTGCAGTCAATCTGCCCTCTCACCGAGATTGAGGCCAGTATCCCTTGTGGTAACTGCATAACCCGAACCCCTGTGCACCACGTCCATTTGAAAGTGCATATGCTTGTTTGCCATTCCTGAGCTTGTGCATTGGACTCCGTGTAGTCCTGACCCTGAGCAGTATTTTCACCAAAGAACTCTGGCCTCCTTGCACCGAGTGTTCCGTGGGCTGGTACTTTTCAATCTTGCTCGAGGTCCCCTCACGACTCCTGGTCATTCGGCCTGTGGGTCCTCCTGAGGGTCATCTTGATTTCTGTTGGGCTTTCCTGGTTGCTCCAGACGTGCCCTGACTCTCCATCACTTGGGGAGGCCCCTGGACCTTGCTGGTCCACACCATAAGCTGCTTGACCTTCCTGCATGGGTTGCTTTTGCCAAGGCTTGTTGGTTCTCCCGCCGGACACCGACTCCTCAGCACTTGACATCCTTTATAGGACAGCTGACCTCCGGCTCCTGGTTGTCCTTGATGTCTCCTGGTCCTCGTGGCTGCAGAGTCAAGCATCCCTTCTTTGCACCTGAAGCACCCAACATTGGTGGGCATTCGTCTACTGAGCCCCTGGTCACTCTGGAGTGACCCAGACTCTGTCCCCTCTGCTTTCAGGTTCCTTACTTCCTGAATCCAGGCTTGATTCCACTGGACCCTTTTCACCTTCACAGCAGCAGTACTTCTTTGCAGCTCCCCATTGAGAACGACGGCAGTTTCCGACGCCACTTCAGACCTATGCACCCGGCTCCTCTGGTATAGGTAACTCGGGTACCTCTGTAGTCACAGGTGGGGTGGCACTTCAAACTCTTAAGTTCCAGCGGGGTTGCTCAAAGTCCTCCTAGAAGGGTCCTTAAACTTTAAAAGTGTAACCGCGACTTCCCCATAGAATTGTACGGAGCCCGCGGTCGTGTTCCCACCCTGCAACTGGCCTTCGTGGGGTCCCTGTCTACTCACCTTGGGTGGTTCCTTGGGGTCCCAGCGATTCTACGTGCTCCACACCTTGTCTTGGTCTCAGTCGTGACTGTTATACCACTATTTTAGTATATGGTTTGGTCTCCCCCTGGAGCCCACTGTGTATTGTGCTACTTACAACTGTTCTATTGATCTCGTATTGTGTGATTTATGTTCTATCCTCGTGTATAGGATAGTAGAGAGTGTTATATTAATAAATACATATTTTTATATAGCTACTGTGTGGTTCTCCTTCATTTAGTCATTCAGGAGGTGATATTCTGGTAAAACAAGCTGCTTTACATTCCTTCAAGATTAAGCCTGAAGGCTGCTCTCCTCAGCTACCACTAGGATAGCTTTCTAAAGGTTATCTTTGACCTCATACATCATAAGGGTCGTTTTGACTAGTACAAGTTGCCCACTTTAACTAGTGGACAGCATATAGCAGGCCAACTTCTCACAGTAGTGACACAAGTTATGTGTCCAAAATAGATTTTTTTAATCATGCATAATAGTGCGGCCCCAGTGTTCCGTCACAGGGAAGTCCCAAATATTGTGAAAAAATCGTGACTATTGGTGAAAATATAATATATATATATATATATATATATATATACACAGACACTCGCTGATCACAGTCACAGACTCATCTACCCACTCACTCACTCACATACCCTCTCAGACACTCATATACCCACTCACATAACCACTCAGACACTCGTGCACCCAGTCATAGACCCACTCAGGAAATCATATACCCTCTCACAGACCCAGTCAGACACTCACGTACCCACTCAGAAACCCACTCTGAGACTCATACACCCAGTCACAGACCCAGTCAAAGCCTCAAACACCCACTCACAGACCCACTCAAACACTTCTGAACCAAATCATAGATCCAGTCACAAACTCATATATCCACTCACATACCCATTCAAAGACTCATACACCCACTCACAGACCCACTCAGACACTCATACACCCACTCGCATACCCACTCATACATTGGTGTACCCACTCACAGACTCAGTAAGAGATTCATGTGCCTACTGATATTCCCAATCAAAGACTCATACACCAAGTCAGTGACCCACTGAGAGACTCATGCGCCCACTTATATACCCACTCGGAGACCCATGTACCTTCAATCAATCAATCAATCAATCAATCAATCAATCATGTCACTTATAAAGCGCACTACATACCCGCGAGGGTCTCAAGGCGCTGGGGGAAGAGGGGGGTGGTGCTGCTACTGATCGAAGAGCCAGGTCTTGAGGAGTCTTCTGAAGGCCAGTAGGTCTTGGGTCTGTCGGAGGTTGGTGGGGAGGGTGTTCCAGGTCTTGGCGGCGAGGTGGGAGAAGGATCTGCTGCCGGCGGTCGTTTTCCGGATGCGGGGGACTGTGGCGAGGGCGAGGCTGGTCGAGCGGAGCTGGCGGGTGGGGGTGTAGAAGCTGAGTCGTCTGTTGAGGTAGGCTGGTCCGGAGTTGTGGAGTGCTTTGTGTGCGTGGGTGAGGAGCTTGAAGGTTATCCTCTTGTTGACAGGGAGCCAGTGCAGGTCTCTCAGGTGGGGTGTGATGTGGCTGCGTCGGGGGATGTCGAGGATAAGACGTGCAGAGGCGTTCTGGATGCGTTGCAGCCGTCTCAGGAGCTTAGCCGTCGTTCCTGCGTAGAGGGCGTTTCCGTAGTCCAGCCTGCTGGTGACGAGGGCCTGGGTGACTGTTTTTCTTGTTTCGGTGGGGATCCACTTGAAGATCCTGCGGAGCATTTGGAGGATGTTGAAGCAGGATGAGGAAACGGCGTTGACCTGCTTAGTCATGGAGAGGGTGGGGTCGAGGATGACCCCTAGGTTGCGTACGTGGTCGGTGGGTGGCGGGGCTGTTCCCAGTGATGTTGGCCACCAGGAGTCGTCCCAGGCTGAAGGGTTGGAACCAAGGATGAGGACCTCCGTCTTGTCCGAGTTCAGCTTCAGGCGGCTGGTCCTCATCCATTCGGCGACGGCCTTCATTCCTTCGTGGAGGTGGGCTTTGGCAGTGTGAGGGTCTTTGGTGAGGGAGAGGATCAGCTGGGTGTCGTCGGCGTAGGAGATGATGTTGAGGTTGTGCTGTCGGGCGACGTGGGCGAGGGGTGCCATGTAGATGTTGAACAGCGTTGGGCTGAGGGAGGAGCCTTGGCGTAAGCCGCAGATGATCTTGGTGGCCTTGGATCAGAAGGGGGCGAGGCGGACGCTTTGTGTTCTGCCGGAAAGGAAGGATGTGGTCCAGTCCAGGGCCTTCTCTTGGATCCCGGCGTCGTGAAGGCGTGTTCGTAGTGTGTGGTGGCAGACTTCTTGTATATCCACACAGATACTCATGCACTCACTCATATACCTACTCAGACACTCACACACCCACTGACATGCCCACTCAAAGACTTATGCAGCCAGTCACAGACACACTCAGAGACTCTTACACCCCTCACAAACTTTTGTACCCAGACCCAGTCAAAGACTCATACATCTACTCACAGAACCACTCAGACACGTAAGCACCCACTCATAGATCCAGTCACACACTTATGTACCCACTGATGTACCTACTCAGACACTTAAATACCCACTCACATACCCACTCAGACACACATCAACCCACTCACATACCTACTCAAACACTCTTGCACCCACTCACAGACTCATTCAAAGACTCATGAGTCTAGTCACATACCCACTCACAGACTTATATACCCACTCAGAGACGCACTCAATGACTCATGCTCCCACTCACATACCCACTCAGAGACTTATGCACCCATTCAAATACACATATAGACTCATGCACCCACTTACATACCCACTTAGACACTCATGCAACCAGTGACAAACCCACTCAGAGACTTATGTACCTAATCAGAGACCCAGTGAGGCACTTATACACCTACTCATAGACCTAATCAGGTATGCACAAACCCAGTCACAGACCACTGAAAGAGTTATGCACCCAGTGAGAGTGCCCCTTAGACACTCATGCACCCACTCACAGACTTATTCACCCAGTAACAGACCCACTAGAGACTTGTGTACCCACTCACAGACCCACTCAGAGACTCATGGAAGCACTGACAAACTGAGACACTCATACACCCACTCACAAACCCACTCACAAATGTATGCACCCACTGACAGACCCACTCAAAGATTGATGCAACCAGTCACAGACCCACTCAGAAACTCATGAGTCCACTCACATAACCCAGTCAATTATTAATACACACTGATATAGAGATATTGAGAGACTGATACATGTTTTTATAGAGCTATTTAGTTAGTGATGTATATAGTGTTATGGTTAGAATTAATTATATAGCTTTACATTTTGAATGTGGTTGTGGATATTGAATTCCTGCTTTTGCTTTGCGTTTTCACAACGCATTTCTGATCAGTGAGGTTATCAACGTCATTGCGACTCCCAGTGTTACTGTAAAAACAGAAAATAGGTTTGGAAGATATCTTTTATAGAAACTTAGTAGAAAAATGTGAGCTTAAACAGTACAGTAATAAACCCCTAGTGCTCTGCACTTTGTAAAAAAGGCACGATCGTCGCAGTTACTGACGTCTTCTCAATGCCCGATGTCACAGTGAACACAGAAAATAGGTTTTAAAGATGGTTTTAATGAAACGTAATACAAAAACATGAGGTTAAACATGACTTTTAAACAACCATGTATATAGTGATGTGTGTAGTGCAATGTGTAGAGTGAAATATTTCAGGTATATTTTGCTAGTGTGCACATGGCCCTTGAATATCTGCTTTTATTTGCTGCCTTCACGAGTTATTTGTTAACATTTTAAAGAAAATGAACCATAATTTGGGCACTAGGGTGGCTCTGATAGGAACCTTTGTGTTGATTGTGTGTATATGACAGCTACATATAAGGCTGGATACAGAGTTTCAGGTTGCTTAGAAACACCCTGTTGCCTTTGTCTGTAAAGTGAACTCCATCACTTCTATAGATTCCACGCATGTCAAAATGACGGTTGTTGTAGATTGAGTCCATGTTATGGTCTCTGAGGAATGTAGAAACAGTTTTATTAAAATTTTTCCTGTCTTTGTCAATCTGTGAACAGAATTGATTAGACCACTTCAATTTCTGCCTTTGGCATTTGTTAGAGGAGAGACTTGCCGGGCACTCGCGATCGCTCACAAGATTTCCTAGCAGTTCAGGAGCGTCATGAGGATTGCTAACTGCCCATAAGCTCCCGCAAGATTTGGCGGTTGCTAACAAATCTTTCGGCCCATCAACGACTTCCGGCGGATGTTTTGTGACATATGAGAATGCACATGATATATCGTGGCTGCAATCTGGGGAAGAATCCCTCCTTGAGAAGCATCAAAATATTCTTGAAATTACAATTTGGAGCAATAACCTCCTCAAATGAACGGTTGGTGTTGGTTTTTTGCGCGAGGAGTCCTTTTTTTAAACTTATTTTTCTAACACGAAGGAAGTGCACCAGACTCTCCAATTTCCTGTTCCTGTCCAGCAGACTCCTCCTAGTGCGTTCTCCATTTCCTGGTCACTTTCCATTTGGATTTGGAGCTGGAATGATTTCTCTATGTGTCTGCTGCATATATACCATTAGATTTAAGGACTTTGCATTTGAGATTTCACTGGTTAGTTAAAAAAAACTTTAGCATAAGGGTTTTGTTTGTTTGATAGAGGGCCTGCACCATGATTTATTACATTTTTTATTTGATTTATTTAGATTTATTGTGGTGGGGGTGGCCTGCAGTTTCAGTAGTTATTTTTTGCATTTAATTTTTCTTATTTTGTAAAGGAAAAATATAGCACAGTTTAGTACATTTAATCCATGTGTAATATTCTTTTAATTTATTATGTGCCTTCTAGCCAGTAGGACCAATACTGTTCATGGGTACATGAAACAACTGTTTCGGTGTTGTCTGTTGAACTGAAACATCATTTAGGCCATAGATGGCATTGGATTAAAATACAAAATGTGTTTTTGTGGTATTTCACATTTTTTCTTCTTCCTGCAAACAGTGTAGAGGGTGGGGTAATGCCTTTGGAGGATGTTTGTTATTGTAAACATTTTTAGCCCTGTTAATTTTCATTTTTGGCATTACTGAATTAATGCTGTGTTCTCTGTGTTACCATGCTTCCTTTGTCTGGCTAGTGTGTGTGTGTATGTGTTTGCCATAGGCTACCATTTGCCTTTGTTCCCCATGCCATATGGCCAAGGGCCATTGTGTAAAGTAAGTGTCCATCATCGTGCATGTGGACTTTGTTTTTCAGGCCTCCTGCTTGTTGCTGTGACCATGTGGCTGGCGGTCATTTTGTGTAACCAGCCAGTGTGCCCTTGCCATAGGCCTGCATGTCTTCTTTGTTGTTGCCATGCCTTCTTGCCGGTTGTTGTTGCTGTGACCATGTGACAGGCAGTCATTTTGTGTAGGAAAGCAGTGTGCTTGTGCCATAGGCCTGCATGTGTTCTTGTTTAGTCCCCATGCCTTCTTGCTTGTTTTTATGACCATATGGCTGGTGGACATTTTGTGTGGTCAGACTGTGTTCTTTTGGGATAGGACTGCTTGTGTTCTTTGTTTACTAGGCCTCCTGCTTGTTGTTGTGACCATGTTGCTGCTGGCCATTTTTCTTAGGCATCCAGTGCGCTTTTGCCCTAGCCTTGCATTTGTTCGTTGTTTGTGACCATGCTTCCTTGCTGGTAGCTATTGTTTTGCACATATTTTTTCTCATTTTGTACAGGAAATATGTTTCACAGTTTAGTAAATTTTCTCCATGTTTTTGAATACATGTGCAATATTCTTTTAATTCACTATGTGGCCTAGTCTGGCAATTGGCCTTCCAGTCAATAGACCCAGTACTAGTCATGGGTGCATGAAACAACTGCTTCTGTGGTGTCTGTTGAATTGAAACATCATTTGGGCCATGGATGACATTGGATTAAAATATAAAATGTGTTTTTTTGTGGTATTTCACACTTTGTTTTCCCCGTAAACAGTGTATGGGCGGGGTACTGCCTTTGGAGGATATGTGCTTTAAACATTTTTAGCCCTGTTAATTTTCATTTTTGGCATTGCTGAAATAATGATGTGTTCTCTGTGTTACCATGCCTCCTTTGTCTGGCCAGTGTGTGTGTGTTTGTTTACCATAGACCACCATTTGCCTTAGTTCCCCATGCCATGTGGCAAGAGGCCATTTTGTACAGTCAGTGTCCATAGGCCTACATGTGTTCTTTGTTTTCCAGGCTTCCTGCTTGTTGTTGTGACCATGTTGCTGGCAGCCATTTTGTATAGCCAGCCAGTGTACTTTTGCCATTGGCCTGCATGTGTTGTTCTTCTATCATTATGTTGTGGCCATGCCTCCTTGCTTGCTGTTTCACCATGTGGTCGGTGTCCATGTTGTGTAGGCAGCCAGTATGCTTTTGCCATAGGCCTGCATGTCTTCTCTGTGTTCCCAATGCCTTCTTGCTCAGTGTTGTTGTTATCGCTGACCATGTGGCATTGGCTGCAGCCATTTTCTGCCTACAGTCAGTGTGTACCTTTGCAATAGGCTTTTATGGATGGTTGAGAAATGAGATAGCAGTTTAATAAATTATATGTTTGAGGTTAATTTCACTTATTTATAAAAAATATTTTTATATTTTGTAATTTTAGTTTTTTAATTCAAATTTTCTTAGTTTTATTTTGTAAGTTTTTAATTTTTATAATTGCATTTTTTTTTAAATGTGTTGTCTTTTTTAATTTATTGAATTTATTTATTTATTTTATTTCAATTTTTTAAATTATTATTATTTTTCTAAATATTGAATTATTTTTCATTTAATTTTTAATTCCCCTCCCCCAATTTTCAGAACATTTGGCATCAATCAAACCCATGTCTGCTATATGTGCACAACAGCATTCAGTGTCTAAGGATAATTACATTGTCATTTGTCACCCTGAGTGCCACATCCCACTTGATGCAGATAAAGCAAACCGTTACATCGGTATGTTGTTGCTCTTTCTTATCCTTCCTGAGTGTATACCGTGAAAGTTTCTGTTGGTATGGTTTTGCGAATGGATTTGTCCTGCATTTTTTTTAAACGATTGTTTTAAGACTTTTATTTTTATTTTGTGCATGTATCTTTGGCTCACCTTTTATACATCTATTCGATCCGGTAGACATTTTTTTTTTCCCACAGCTTCTCTTCCCGTCCGTTCTCCGTTCCTGTTTGAGTGGAGAGAGCATGAGAGCGAGGGGGAGCAAGTTCCTCCTTCCGGTTCCTCAGCGATTGCAGGAGTTGACATGCTAGCTGTTTCCTTGGCTTAGCTATTCAATCAGCATGACTCCGCTGATGTGCAGCGGATGTGCAGGCCAGTAACGTCTCTTATACTTAATCTCTGCTACTTCAATGTGTTTACATTTTGTCCTGCATTTTTAAAAACTATTGTTTTAAGGCTTTTATTATTATTTTGTGCAAGTATCTTTGGCTCAGCTTTTATACATATATTCGATCTGCTAGACTTTTTTATTTTTATTTTTTTTCCCTGGCTTCTCTTCCCACCCACTGCGGGTTTTCTACCATTGGAGTGGAGAGAGCCACTGAGCGAGGAGGAGCCAATAGTTCCTTCTGGTTCCTGTCAATTGCAGGAGTTAACGTGCTAGCTATTTCCTCAGCTTAGCTATTTAATCAGCATGACTCCGCTGACTCACAGCGAACGCACCTAAGGCAAGCCCGTCTGTGCCCATCCGCGCCCATCCCTCGCCAGGACCCCTGCATCCTTTGTCCCAACTATTCCATAAAGACGTGCCTATTCAGCTAAGGAACTCAAAGAGGTTAGACTGCTTGCTAACACATTAGATGATCCCAGGACATATAATAAGGTCACTCCCTTCCTGACTCTTGATGGCCCGTTTGCATCTAAATATTGCCAATTTCAAAGTCTTACTTGGGAGCAGGAGAGAACAACTCACTGTGTTCCTTAATGTGTTTCTGATAAGAAAGTTCGGAGATTAGTATCAGCCAACTTTTCTACTCTCCAGCTTGACGTCCCATAATTCTTCACAGAATCTGAGATGTTTTTCAGCAAATATAAGATTTCTGCATAAGCATGCCATTGCAATATGGGACCTACTTACCTCAGAATCCCCTAACCTCGGTTTTCTTACCGAGACTTGGCTTAAACCTGTCTCCACACCTGCCATTTCCTTAGATCTCCCTGAAAACTATCATATTTTAAGACTAGAGAGGGAAGATAGAATGTGCGGCAGTGGCATAATGAAAGTTCAGGGGGCACCCCTGCAAGGTACACAGAGGGGCCCCCCTCCAGATTTAATCCAGAGCTCTCATTCCTGAGTACTGTGCTGAGGGGGCCCCCTCCAGTTCGGGGCCCCCCACACCGTGGGGGATGCGGGGGCCTGTGTTACGCCCCTGATGTGCGGCGACATTGCTATTGTATACAAAGAACCTTTGAAAGTCTTGATACTGGCCTGTACGATAATATAGAGACCTGCATCTTAAAATTGAGTTCACGTCCCAGGACGTCTGGAAAGGCACCCTTGTGTATCACCCCATCCCCTCCCCCCCAGGTCCTCTTAAGGATTTCACTTTAAAATTGATGGAAAGAATTGCCTTTCACACTATTTCCTCTGAACATGTTTTTGTATTTGGGGACTTTAAAATTCATAGTGAAATTAACTCCAATATAGACTCTGTTCAATTTCTTGCAGATTTGGCCTCTCTAGGATTGGAAAAGATTGATGTGGGGCCTACTCACTCTGCTGGACACATATTAGATCTTATCCTTACTAATTCTCCTCACATACACTCTGAAGCTCCTCACCCAGTGGTTTGGTCTGGGCATTCTTTGATCAATTTTCAGATCACAGGCACTCAGGTAGCATTCACTCCCACTAAATCCACCTGTAATTTTAGGAGACAATGGCACAAAATTGCCTAAGATACCTTCAAGAAATAATTCATGGCCCCTACACTTGGAGTATTTGGAGATAATAATGTAGGGTAAAATTAACTTCATGGGGCTTTAAAATTAGCCAACAACACTCCTGCGCCTTTAAAACAACAACACTCAAATACCCAGTGATGGCACGCAGCCGTGTACTCACCTGAGCTGTGTAGGGAGAAGGCAAATTGTAAAAAATTGGAGAAGTCTTGGCGACAATGACACAATTTGAAAGAGAAGGAAACTTAAAAAAACGCCTTAGCACTCTACTATAAGAATATTAAAATAGCGGGGAAAGCCTACATTGCCTCAAAATGTAGTCAGGCAGGTAGCTCTATCATAGAACTACATAAAATCCTTAAATCCTTTACTAACCCGACTGCCTGTACTAACAATACCCCTCCCTCCCAAACATTATGCGATGATATTGCTAACTTTTTCGAAGAAAAGTGTAATAAAATATATGACAAATTTTCCAGAAACACTGACACCTCAGAAGTCACTGTTTCACACACCACATCTCCCATGGAGATTGTTGCTCGATTAGAGAGTTTTTCCCCAGGTACATGTAGTGGAGGATATGCTGAAAACAGTTAAATCTGGTTCCGTTCTCGATATTATGCCAGCTAAACCGTTTGCTTTATTAGCCACACAACTAGCCCCTTTTCATATGTGCAATATTAAATATATCTTTGAAGAAAGGCCAACTCTCATGTGAATGGAAGGCTGAAAAAGTGCTTCCGATCTGTAAGAAGGAGAATGTACCGGCATCTGACCTGTCTAATTATCGTCAAATCTCACTTCTTTCACTTCTGGAAGTATATATTAGTATACAGCATATGGAATACATAGAATAACAGCGCTGCCTAGATTCATCACAGTCCGGTTTTAGACCAAAGCACAGCACTGAATCAATTCTTATAGCTGTTACGAAGTACATCAGACTCTCCCTTGACAACAATCAGGCTGTGCTACTAGTGTTGTTGGATCTGTCGGCAGCCTTTGATACTGTGTCACACCATAAATTACTCCAAAGATTGAAGGAAATTTGGATCACTAGACTTGCTCTAAAATGTTTTTCTAGTTTTTTAAATCGGCGTACACAAACCATTAACCTGGGTCCTTTTCATTCCCGCACCATGGAGCTCACGAAGGGTGTACCACAGGGCTCTTGTCTTAGCCCTACCCTGTTTAATGTTTATGTGTCTCCTCTTGCTCACATTATTAGAGACTTTGGGTCAGATTTACAAGCCCCTTACATCACCGGTGCGTCACTTTTTGTGACGTACCAGTGGCGCATTTTGCTGCTCCATATGACAAGGACAGGAAAAGCCACCCTGCGTGACTTTTCCTGTCCTTGTAAATATAGCCCCTTTGCACGCAGCACTTTGCGTGAAAGGCGTGTTCCATGGGTGTTGCTGTGGGTGTTACCACGCAACACCCATGGAACCAGACACATTTCCAGATTTACGAAGAATCGTAAATCTGGAAATGCGTGTGAATGCTACGCTTTCCCAGGGGAGGCGTAGGGAGGTGCAACGAGGAGAAATGTATTCATTTCTCCTCATTTCTTTCCCTCTTTCTATGCATGCTGCATTCTGCAGCACACATAGAAAGAGGAAATCACCTCTAATGAGTGTTTATGTACAGGAAGGAGTCCCTTCCTGCACATAAACAATAATTGAAACAATGACGTTTTTCAACGTTTATGTGTGCTAATGCAGCACACATAGAAGTTGAAAAACGGCATTTCAGATTGTTATTGTGCAGGAAGGGAAGCCTTCCTGAACAAAAACAATCTCTCCATGACGCAGGCATCCTTGCACCATGGTGCAAGGGTGCCTGCGCTGGCGCATGGCAGCAGTTTGTGCGTTAGCGCAGGGGGAAGCACAGTGATGCGACATATTGTTGTAATTATGTTGCATCCCTGTGCTTTGAAAGTGACTCAGTGTGGCACAGCCAAATTGTTTGCAGCACGCACTGAGTCACTTTATTGTAAATCTGCCCCTTTGGGTTTACTCCCTTTTCTTATGCAAATGATACCCAACTTCTTTTATCATTTGATAATAGCACAGCCTCAACCAAATTCCTCTTCGCGGAAGGTATGTGAGCGATCTCTGGTTGGATGACTAAAAACTTTCTCCAGCTAAATGCAGATAAAACCGAGATCATACTATTTGGTAATGCTCAAAAACTGTGGTCTCCAGAATGGTGGCCACCAGAGTTAGGCATAGCCCTGTTCCCTAAATCGGTGGCTAAAAATGTGGGTGTCCGTTTGGACCATTCTCTTACTATGAAGGATCAGGTGGTAGCTATCTCTGGTACCTGTTTTCATATGTTGAGTCTCTTGCGTAGAGCGTTCTGTAGGAGAGTAGGATCTGCTTCACATGGGTACCCCCACTTTTTGCTGATGCTTCACTGTTTTTCGACTTTAGTCTGGCTGGGGCCCTGCTAATCAGAACCCCAGCCTAGCAGCTTCCTCTCTAAAATGGTTTCCATGTGCCCTAGGCACATCTCTGATTGGAATCTGGAGTGCCCTTATAAGTCCCTAGTATATGGTATACTATGTACCCAGGGCATAGGTACCTCAGAGGCCTACCAGGGGCTGCAGCATGTATTGTGCCACCCCTGGAAGGCCATCCAAAATGACACCACAGGTCTGCTACTGCAGCCTGAGTAAGGTGGTGCATGCACCCCTTACAGTGGTACAGGCTACCTATATCACTTCCATTGCACACACATATAAACCTATAAGTCACTCCTATGGCAGGCCTTACCAATCCTGAAGGCAGAGTGCTTGGTTCTTATGTGAGAGGGTGCTCCTGCATGAGTAGAGCCCCTCTACAGTGTTCGGAGTCCCTCCTCTGATGCTGTTTGCGGTACAGCCTGACCATATACTCTTAAGTGCATTATATCCTCGCGGTACAATGCTAACTTTGGACTGGCTGCACCAAAACATGTTGTGTTTGGTGTCAAACATCTTGGAATACTACCCCCCCGCCAGTGCTGGCGGCGGGGGTAGCATTCCACCCTTCTAGAGGGAGAGACATGTACACACCGGGCTACCCGGTAACTTCTTTCCAGAGCCCTGGCATCACAAAATGGATGCCGCTGCCACAGACACGGGTCTGGCCTCCTGCTGCTGACTGAAACTCTGGCAGGGGAGTCCTGGACAATAGGTTTCCTGTCAAAGGGAGGTGTAACCACCTCCCCAGACAGGATAGTGTGTATTGGGGCTGGGCGGGAGCACCCTCTGGTGCTTTGACGTCCTGCACTCGGGGCACACTTGGTGTCCCTGTGCATATGCCAGTTCAAACCGGTTGCAGGGGCTACCTGCCCCTGCTCTGGTGCGAAACTGGACAAAGGGAATGGGTGTAACCACCCCTCTTCCCTGACCCTCCCATAGGTGGGTCCCCAGAGTATGTCCAACCCCCTAACTTAGTATAAGTATGGGACCCCAGTCCTTAGGACTTTAGATTTACCTGGACGAAACTCTGATACAGAATACTGGACCTTTGACGCTCTACTTGAAGATTAGAGGACTGAAGAATATCCCTTGGGGTCAAGGAGTGACTCCCCTTCTTGGCAGGCACCTAAGAAGCAATTGTCCGGTCTGCATCGCCAAAGCTCCTGCTGGACGCCGAAGTCTTTGCATCACTAGAGGTGGATTTCCAAACTTCCCCGAGGCAGCCCTGAGTCCCCAGTAAAGCTGAGGCCTGTAGCTATCGTGGGTAACGTGGAACCGTGACCCCTGGACACCAAGCACATTTGCAAGTGCATCCTCTTCCTGGTCTCCCATGAAGTTGTGCTTTGGGCTCCGAGTAGCCCCCTCCTCCAGCACCGACTGCACCGAAGATCACTGGCCTCCACTCCACGAGTGTCCTGTGAGCCAGCTCTAAGTGCATCCACTTGAGGCTCCTTTGCAGTCGCTAGTCCATTGGCTAGTGGGCCCTCCCGAAGGAAACTCTTCTTTTACTTGGGCTTTCCTGTTTGCTCCAGACGTGCCCTGACTTACCCTCACTGGGTGAGTCCCTCAGACCTTGCTGGTCTGTACCACCGTCCTTCTTCTATTTCCATGTGACTTGCCGTTGCCAAGGCTTGTTGGGTCCAATCCAGTTGCCGACACCCCTGCAATCGACAGACGTTGTGGGACAGCTCGAATCCAGCTCCTGGTTGTCATCGACACCTCCTGGACCTTGTGGCTGAAGAGTCAAGACGACCGTCAACCTACCTGAAGCACCCGACATCGGTGGGCATCTGCTCATCGCCTTCCTGGTCACTGGCTAGTGACCCAGACTCTGTCCCCTGTGCTTTCAGGTTCTTCAGATCTTCGATCCACCTTTGGATCCACCCGAACACTTTCGACTTGGTCACCAGCAGCACTTTGCAGCGGATCGCCATTGAAAATGGCGACGAAACCCGACCCCGAAAGACCCCTATGCACCCGGCTTCCCTGGGTGAGGTAACTCGAGTACTCCGGTGCTCCCGCGGGTATAGACTCTAGAACAACCTAGTTCTAAAAGGGTTCCAAGTTCTCCTCTAAGTGTCCTTTTTCTTTAAATCTCCGACCGTGACATTCCCCATAGAAGTCACACTGCACGCGTCCCCCGTGGGTCCCCTGTGTCACTACCTTGGGTGGCTCCTTGAGGGCCAAGCACTTCTACAGGCTCTAGGCCTTGTGTCTAGCTCAGTCGTGGTTCTTATACCACTTTATTGGTATATGGTTTGGTACGCTCCTAGGGCTCAAACGTGTATTTGTGCTATTACTGTTGATAACTAACTTATAACTTATGTACTTCGAACTCTAGCCTCATAAAGAGACAAGAGGGGTGTGTTTAGTAATAAATACATATATTTTGAATATATACCTGGTGTGGTCCTCTTTCATTTGGTCACTCAAGAGATTATAGACTGGTAAAACAAGCTGCTTTACATTCCTTCAAGACTTAGCCTGAAGGCTGCTCTCCATAGCTACCACTAGGATAGCTTTCAATAAAGGTTGTCTTGAACCTATCTCCAATAAGGGGTTGTTTGGACTGGTGCAAGGTGCCCACTATAATTAGTGGACAGCATATACCAGGCCAACTTCTCACATTGGTGGCAGCAGTGGGATTCCAGCTTGCTATTGTTTTACCAGATAATCTCAATTGAATTGATCAACTGAAAACCACTAAGGGTACCTTAGGTACATATAAATCAAGCTTAGGATACAGTAAGTTCTACTGAACTTAGAGTTGTGTGTTAAGGGATAGCACACCCTTTCTACAACTCAAGAGAGTTTAGTAGGCCACACTAGAGTAGGTAGTGCATACACCACACCACACTAGTAATGTCTTCACTGCCAGGAACCAGTGAGCTCCTGCCATCCAGCTATGACACCCTCACATTCTTGGAATTGAGAGAGTTGTGCAAAGTTAGGAAGTTGAAGACAGGCAAAAGTGCCAACACCCAACGTCTCCTAGAGATGCTTCTGCTAGATGACTTTAGAAGACCCATAAGGTCTGAAAGGGTAGGCAGAGAGGGTGGGGCAGAAGAAGAGGGAGAGTCCAGGGATGAAAATACCCAGGACCCAACCTCTGAAACTGGCTAGGGGGTTGACAATGATCCTGACCTGGAAAGGGCAGCTACTCCTGAGGAAGAGGAGGAGGCCCAGAATGACCTCCCCTGTCCCCCAGGAAGAGTTGAGAGTGTGCCCAGAAGGACTAGATCTCCTTCTCAGGAGTCTAACCACTCTGACACCTCAGTAGGGACCTCTGTCTCCTCTCATGGAAGGGAATCCTCTCATGAGAGGAGAAAGAGACTGATTCAGTATGAGCAAGCCCAGCTTGAGCTCAGAAAACAGCAGTTGGCTATAGACAGGGAGTCCCTAGATCTCTATAGACAGAGAAAAAGATGGGACTAGAGACCCATGGTGGCAGCAATTTCCCCAGAGATAGTGAAAGGTCTTATGACCATAGAAACCTGAGCAAGATTGTCCCTCCCTACCAGAGTGGGGATGACATCCACAAATGGATAACTGCACTGGAGAGGGCCTGTAAAGTACAGAGGGTCCCTCAGGAGCAGTGGGCAGCAATCTTGTGGCTCTCCTTTGCAGACAAAGGTAGAGATAAGCTCCTCACTGTTAGAGAGGAGGAGGCTGACAATTACAAAGTCTTGAAGAGTGCTCTGATTGAGGGGTTTGGCCTAACAACTGAACAATACAGGTTAAAGTTCAGAGATACCCAAAAAGCACAGACTCAAGACTGGGTGGACTATGTGGATTGTTCTGCTAAGGCTCTGGAAGGTTGGTTGATGGGCAGTAAGGTATGTGACTTCACAGGATTGTGCAATCTTATCATGAGGGAGCAGATTCTTAATAACTGTCAAAATCAGCTGTTGCATCAGTACCTGGTGGACTCTGATCTGACCTCTCCCCAAGAATTGGGAAAGAAGGCAGACAAATGGGTCAGAACCAGGGTGAGGCAGAAGGTACAGAATCAAGGTGGTGACCCTAAAAAAGCAAGATTCTAAAAACTCTGATAAGGGTGGGGAGAAGGGTAAAGACCAGAAATCTTCACAAGGCCCCCAAAAATCTTCTTCAGGTGGGGATTCACAGTCTAACAAGGGAAAAGGCCAAAAGAAACCATGGTGCAAAGTCTGTAAGCAAAAGACACACTGGACCAGTGATTGCACCAAGTTCAAAGACTCTATTCCAGCCCCCAGCAATGCCCCTAAGGCACCTGTTCCCCCCAGGTGCAGTTACAGTTGGTGGTGGGAGTACACAGGCCAAGGGTTTAGTAGGGTTGACCCTGGGTAAGGAGATGAGCTCTGACCTAGTCAGAGAACTCACTCAGGCTGTCCTAGTCTGTGATGGAGGCATGGATGTGACCTCCTCTGTGAGTCCCAGTAATCTGGGCAAGTACAGGCAACAGCCCTTAATCAATGGAAAAGAGGCTTTGGCATTTAGGGACACAGGGGCAAGTGTCACCATGGTGACACAAGACATTGTGGATCCTGGGCAGATTATACTTGGTGAAATGTAGCAAGTGACCAATGCTAGCAATGTCAGAACAGACCATACTCTGGCAGTTGTTAACTTCTCCTGGGGAGGGGTAACTGGCCTTAAGAAGGTTGTGGTGAGTGCAAACCTACCAGTGGAATGCTTGCTTGGCAATGATGTTGAAACTTCAGCTTGGGCAGAAGTGGAGCTCAGGACCCATGCAGAAATGCTGGGGATCCCTGCAGATGTGTTTGCTGTGACCAGTAATTGAATTTAAAGTTAGCGCACACCTCAAGTGAAAAACTGATGAAACTGTTAGAACTTTTTGAAGCACGTTTGCGTGCTATCTAGTTAGAGGCAGCCAGCCTCAAGATACGAATTGCACTGCTGGTGAATTGGACACCAGTATACTAGATGCACTGCTAGAATCATGAAAACAACTCTTGGCTGTATTGTAAAACACTGAAATAACACTTTTTTCAATTATCTGAACAGAAAATACAATATCATAAACATAGAATATTGATGATTTAATCAATATTGTTATGCATTTACAAAAATGTTTAAACTCGCAAATAAAAAGAACCACAGTCATGTGCAAAAATCAATACAATTGAAGTCAAGTGACACAAGGCTGTTGCATATAGTAAACAAGTTGCCGGCCTAGCCCAATGCATTTTGGGATTATATTCATCCCTTCTTCAGGGGCCGCTGTGAAGAAAACATAAGCATAATCAATGTACTGCTAAACAATAATGTACAAAACGCAATTGAACACACACCTCTGTAACGGCCAGGTTAGGCAGAAAAGAATGAGCCTCAATATGAATTACGCAAGGCGATACCGAAAACTAAAACCGTGCGTTGCTAAATTGTGCTATAAAAAGATTGTAGTGAAAGGTCTGTGAAACTCAGCTGTGCAGAACGGCAGATGGAGATGTGAAACGCAAAATCAATAAAGTTTAAACGCCTCAAAATTGAAACACCAGAAAGTGATAGATCTAGAGTATTGATACAAGTAAAGCAGGTGCAAAATCACAATGGAACCAGTGTTGATAAAGAATGATGAACTGGTGCTTTAGTTATGCTCATGTTTAAAGCGGACAATGTACTCGCAAAAAAGACTCACTTCAAGCTGTCGCAACCTGTAACCAATCTGTAGAACTCTCGAGGCGCTGGAAACTGTCTCTGCGCCGAAGCGCATAGAGGTCTTTAGGTTTTGCGTTTTCCAAAGCAAATTGTGCCTGTACCAAATATAATTAAAATGCCCTACATGAATACCCACAAGCATTCAAGCAAACCTCTGCGATGCTCAATAAACATATTCAGAAACTTCTTACCCCTATAGAGATGTATGCTGATCTCAACAAAGAAAAGACGCTGCAAGCATAGATTCGTCTCCCAATAACTCCCAAAAATCTCAAAACTGCAAATAAAAACAAGCGAATCCAGTAAAAATAAAAGACCATATAGTACCAGTCTAAGCTGTTTAACTCCGCGCTGTGTGTCAACCTCTGCTTACCGCGTGTTCTTCCTGGCATCACCCTAGAGTTCTCCGAAACACTGAATGCCTCTAAGTCCGTCAAGTGAGTGAACTCTGTCCTTCAAAAATGTAGATAAAATCTAACGGTCCTGTTTGACGGTGCTGACGCGCTGACGACTAATGGGCATAGACAGAGGACTAAACCTCTGAACTTAGTCTCCATTTTGGAGTGGAGTGAAACCACTCCCATATTATAATACGAGATGCCTGTGACTATATTACCTGGCGCTCCTTATACTATGTAAATGAACCCTAACCTGAGACTAAAATGTATACCAAGCCAGTGCAGTAAATGTATATAACCTTAAAATGCACATGTTAATGGTAAACGCGGTATCTTTAGATCAAAAAGGAAAACCTGCCAGACTGTTTCAGTGACAAGCTAGCTAAAGAGAGAACTAACTGCGGATTTGAAAAAAGAAACTGCGCCCACTCTAAACAACCGCGTTCCTAGATGCCACTGTGTAGTGGCTGGTCCAAAAACCGCTACCACTTGAGAGCTGCCCCGTACCCTAAAAATGACCAATGCAATGTAACTAAAACCAAAACGCAAAATGTGAAAAATACATTGAAAACAACTGATAGAACCAACCCCGAGGATGAAAATAATGAATAGTGATGTGCACGCCCTCCACCTGCCCTTTAGGTCAGTGAATGGTCAGAAAGCCGTTGAATGATGAAAAAGAAAAAAGAAAAAGGAAAGTTATCAAATTAAATCACCATTCGATTGCCGTGCGTAATCATACTTTCACAATCTAATAAAAGTGACCCGAAAGGTCTGTTGAACTCACGTACATGGAGTGGCAGAACATGTTCAAAGAAAGCACGACATTTCCAATTTATCGTTAAGACCACCTGGCGTCATTGTATTAAGCATTTTTATCCACCACGTTTCCCTCTGCAAAAGGAGTCTAGCATTGTCACGACCTGGTTTGCAAAACAAAATTTCAAGAATGGTGAACCTCAATTGTGCAAGTGTGTGTTTGTGTTCTAGCCAATGAGATACAAAATGCGATTTGGCACACTGTGTGCGTATCGTACTCTTGTGTTCTGATATACGTACTTTGATCTTACGTGTGGTTTTGCCTACGTATAGTAAACCACATGGACATTTGATGGTGTAAACTACGTGACAAGAATTGCAGTCTCCATTGTACTTCAATGCTATAGATTTCCCTGAGTGTGAATGGTTGATA
The DNA here is from genome assembly GCA_963921515.1 of Calotriton arnoldi. Lineage (NCBI taxonomy): Eukaryota > Metazoa > Chordata > Amphibia > Caudata > Salamandridae > Calotriton > Calotriton arnoldi. Next base: position 251,600 of record CAWUFW010014027.1, read on the forward strand.
GTGTTGCCAAGGATTACATTATTACAATTCACACAATTGTGGCACCTCCGCATCCCTGTGTATTCCTCGTGGATCTTCTCATTTGTTTGCGACAGTGTTTCTTTGATGTTTCTGCTTCGAGTATATGCAAACAATGGTTCTTGAGCAAATAGGCCATTAAAATCAGGTTCACTGCTCAACAACTCCCATCTAGATTTAATAATTCTCTTTATACTCGGTGATTTAGTTGAAAATTTAGACACGAAGACGTGTCTAGTTTGATTGTTCTTTGTTCTCGTTGCAAGTAGATCTTCTCGTTTGTAGTGCTGTGTTTTGGCCACTGCTTTAGACAATACGGTTTGGGGATAACCACGCTGTCTGAACTTTTTGCATTGTTGTTCTAAACTTGCTCCCAACTCATTTTCTCCAGACACTATTCTTTTGATTCGTAGCATTTGTGAAAATGGCAAATTTTGTAGTAGCGAAGGAGGATGGAAGCTCGAATGCAGAAGAAAATTGTTCTTATCAGTAGGTTTGGAATACACAGACGTCTGTAGTGTATTGTTCACCTTTGTGATTAAAACATCCAAGAATGATAAATTGTTCTCACTGATGTTGTGAGTGAATTTAATACGTGCGTTTTTCGAATTCAATTCCATAATCTTGAGTCTTAAATTTTCTTTCGAATTGTTCCATATGAGGAAGATATCGTCAATGAATCTAGTATAAAACACAAGATTGGTGCTCCATGAATCATCTGAAAATATGTAATCGAATTCGAATTTGGACATGAAAGTGTTAGCATACGAAGGGGCTCCAGAAAAACCCATGGAAGTTCCGCTTATCTGAAGATAAAAAGTGTCCTTCCATTGTAAATAGCTGTGTTGAAGACAAAACATCAACAATTCCAAAATAAAGAATTTGTTGACTCCTACATCTGGTAGTTGCAACAATGCCCACTCACAAGCTTCCATCCCCTCTTTCAGAGGTATCGAAGTGTACAGTGATGTCACATCAATCGAGCAAAGAATCCATGTTGGAGAACACTGGTCGCTGACTGCATGTAATAATTGCAAAAAATGTGTGGTGTCCTTGATGTAACTTCTCCATGACTGTACAAATTTCTGTAGATAGTGATCAATAAATTGTCCCACGGGTGTAAAAATGGACTCACAACCTGAAACTATTGGGCGAAATGGTGGATTCTGGAGATTTTTATGTACTTTGGGTAACATGTAAAGCTTTGGTCTCCTGGGATAAGCTACACTTAGAAACTTCCGTGTGTTTACAGAAATCCATTGCATGTTTTCTGCATGATCTAGAATTTTATTCAATGTATCCTTAATCATCAGTGTTGGATCAAGGTCTAACTTAATGTAAGTGTTCGAGTCCTGTAAATGTTGAAAAACGCAATGTTCATAGAATGTAGTATCCATGATAACCAAAGCACCACCCTTGTCAGCCATCTGAAATGTGAGCCTGGAGTCATTGGCTAGTTGTTTGATAATTTGCATCTCATGTTTCTTGAAGTTGGTCTTAATTGTTGGTCGGAGATTGAGTTTACCGAAATCATCACGAATGAGTGTTTCAAAAGAATCAAGCAGTTTATGGTACACTGGCGCCATAAAGGTACTTTTAGGCTTGAAAATGTTGTGCCCGGTGTCTTGTTCACTGTTGTAAGCGTCTGTGACAGTCAATGTGGGTACTATGTTGGTAAAGAAATGCTTCAGGCGCAAATTTCTCATAAATTTGAATGTGCCAATTTCTAGTTCCAAAGCATTGGTGTGATATGCTGGAACAAAAGAAGTCCCTTTATTTAACACTTGTTGTTGTGCCAACGTTAGCTCTACTGTAGAAATATTTATGATAAGGTCTTCTTGCTCCTCAAATTGCGTGCCTCTGCCTCTTTTTCTCTTGCTCCTCCTAGTTTTTTGGGATCTGGTGGACGTCCGCCTCTCTGGCTGCTGACTAAAAAAGACGTCGACTGCGGGGTTGCTTCTGCACCACCTTGCTGGATGTTGGAACCTCCTGTTTCTTGTTGAGCATCTGCTGGTGCTCGGGATAATTCCAATTCTTGATCTGAAACGATTGATTCCTGCGATGAAGTATTAGGTTTTTGAAAAGGTCTTCTGCGGGCGTACACCTCTGCCCAGGTGTACACCTCGTTAAGCTTAAAATCTATGGTATCGCGACAAAATTTTCTAAGTTTTCTTTCCTGTATTTCCTTCCCATAGACGTCCAACTTGGTGTTGAGATCTTCCAAAGTTGTTTTCCAGTACTCCGCATCGCACCTTGAAGATAAATCAGATTTAATCACTTCTGCTTCTTCCTCCAGCTCTCTGATAGTTCGGGACAATTCCTCTATTAACAATAAAATTAAATCCAATGAACATTTATTCAGAACGGCCTGCCACTTTTCCATGAATACTTTATTGAACTGGAATTTGTAAAGTAAAGGTTTGATAGGTAAACGTAATCCTCTTGGAATCCGTTGCACTTTATGATATTGTATGAGCGTAGACGCGTGAAGACGCTGGCTCAATGCTCTGCGTGTGATGAATTCCAATTTCCGAATTTGTTGCGAAGTAGAGCCTGCCTGGACGTTAAAAGATGTTGTGTCTTGAATCAGAGCATATATGTCATTCACTTGAGTTGGTAAATATGTGAGTGTATCAGCTCTATTGTCTGTGAGATTGGCTATGCTGTCTAAAGACATTGTGTACAATAAACTGTGTGGGGTGCTGCTAACAAGAGCGGCAAGTAACTAATAATTGAATTTAAAGTTAGCGCACACCTCAAGTGAAAAACTCACGAAACTGTTAGAACTTTTTGAAGCACGTTTGCGTGCTATCTAGTTAGAGGCAGCCAGCCTCAAGATACGAATTGCACTGCTGGTGAATTGGACACCAGTATACTAGATGCACTGCTAGAATCATGAAAACAACCCTTGGCTGTATTGTAAAACACTGAAATAACACTTTTTTCAATTATCTGAACAGAAAATACAATATCATAAACATAGAATATTGATGATTTAATCAATATTGTTATGCATTTACAAAAATGTTTAAACTCGCAAATAAAAAGAACCACAGTCATGTGCAAAAATCAATACAATTGAAGTCAAGCGACACAAGGCTGTTGCATATATTAAACAAGTTGCCGGCCTAGCCCAATGCATTTCGGGATTATATTCATCCCTTCTTCAGGGGCCGCTGTGAAGAAAACATAAGCATAATCAATGTACTGCTAAACAATAATGTGCAAAACGCAATTGAACACACACCTCTGTAACGGCCAGGTTAGGCAGAAAAGAATGAGCCTCAATATGAATTACGCAAGGCGATACCGAAAACTAAAACCCTGCGTTGCTAAATTGTGCTATAAAAAGATTGTAGTGAAAGGTCTGTGAAACTCAGCTGTGCAGAACGGCAGATGGAGATGTGAAACGCAAAATCAATAAAGTTTAAACGCCTCAAAATTGAAACACCAGAAAGTGATAGATCTAGAGTATTGATACAAGTAAAGCAGGTGCAAAATCACAATGGAACCAGTGTTGATAAAGAATGATGAACTGGTGCTTTAGTTATGCTCATGTTTAAAGCGGACAATGTACTCGCAAAAAGACTCACTTCAAGCTGTCGCAACCTGTAACCAATCTGTAGAACTCTCGAGGCGCTGGAAACTGTCTCTGCGCCGAAGCGCATAGAGGTCTTTAGGTTTTGCGTTTTCCAAAGCAAATTGTGCCTGTACCAAATATAATTAAAATGCCCTACATGAATACCCACAAGCATTCAAGAAAACCTCTGCGATGCTCAATAAACATATTCAGAAACTTCTTACCCCTATAGAGATGTATGCTGATCTCAACAAAGAAAAGACGCTGCAAGCATAGATCCGTCTCCCAATAACTCCCAAAAATCTCGAAACTGCAAATAAAAACAAGCGAATCCAGTAAAAATAAAAGACCATATAGTACCAGTCTAAGCTGTTTAACTCCGCGCTGTGTGTCAACCTCTGCTTACCACGTGTTCTTCCTGGCATCACCCTAGAGTTCTCCGAAACACTGAATGGCTCTAAGTCCGTCAAGTGAGTGAACTCTGTCCTTCAAAAATGTAGATAAAATCTAACGGTCCTGTTTGACGGTGCTGACGCGCTAACGACTAATGGGCATAGACAGAGGACTAAACCTCTGAACTTAGTCTCCATTTTGGAGTGAAGTGAAACCACTCCCATATTATAATACGAGATGCCTGTGACTATATTACCTGGCGCTCCTTATACTATGTAAATGAACCCTAACCTGAGACTAAAATGTATACCAAGCCAGTGCAGTAAATGTATATAACCTTAAAATGCACATGTTAATGGTAAACGCGGTATCTTTAGATCAAAAAGGAAAACCTGCCAGACTGTTTCAGTGACAAGCTAGCTAAAGAGAGAACTAACTGCGGATTTGAAAAAAAGAAACTGCGCCCACTCTAAACAACCGCGTTCCTAGATGCCACTGTGTAGTGGCTGGTCCAAAAACCGCTACCACTTGAGAGCTGCCCCGTACCCTAAAAATGACCAATGCGGTGTAACTAAAACCAAAACGCAAACTGTGAAAAATACATTGAAAACAACTGATAGAACCAACCCCGAGGATGAAAATAATGAATAGTGATGTGCACGCCCTCTACCCGCCCTTTAGGTCAGTGAATGGTCAGAAAGCCGTTGAATGATGAAAAAAGAAAAATGAAAAAGGAAAGTTATCAAATTAAATCACCATTCGATTGCCGTGCGTAATCATACTTTCACAATCTAATAAAAGTGACCCGAAAGGTCTGTTGAACTCACGTACATGGAGTGGCAGAACATGTTCAAAGAAAGCACGACATTTCCAATTTATCGTTAAGACCACCTGGCGTCATTGTATTAAGCATTTTTATCCACCACGTTTCACTCTGCAAAAGGAGTCTAGCATTGTCACGACCTGGTTTGCAAAACAAAATTTCAAGAATGGTGAACCTCAATTGTGCAAGTGTGTGTTTGTGTTCTAGCCAATGAGATACAAAATGCGATTTGGCACACTGTGTGCGTATCGTACTCTTGTGTTCTGATATACGTACTTTGATCTTACGTGTGGTTTTGCCTACGTATAGTAAACCACATGGACATTTGATGGTGTAAACTACGTGACAAGAATTGCAGTCTCCATTGTACTTCAATGCTATAGATTTCCCTGAGTGTGAATGGTTGATAGTGTTGCCAAGGATTACATTATTACAATTCACACAATTGTGGCACCTCCGCATCCCTGTGTATTCCTCGTGGATCTTCTCATTTGTTTGCGACAGTGTTTCTTTGATGTTTCTGCTTCGAGTATATGCAAACAATGGTTCTTGAGCAAATAGGCCATTAAAATCAGGTTCACTTCTCAACAACTCCCATCTAGATTTAATAATTATCTTTATACTCGGTGATTTAGTTGAAAATTTAGACACGAAGACGTGTCTAGTTTGATTGTTCTTGGTTCTCGTTGCAAGTAGATCTTCTCATTTGTAGTGCTGTGTTTTGGCCACTGCTTTAGACAATACGGTTTGGGGATAACCACGCTGTCTGAACTTTTTGCATTGTTGTTCTAAACTTGCTCCCAACTCATTTTCTCCAGACACTATTCTTTTGATTCGTAGCATTTGTGAAAATGGCAAATTTTGTAGTAGCGAAGGAGGATGGAAGCTGGAATGCAGAAGAAAATTGTTCTTATCAGTAGGTTTGGAATACACAGACGTCTGTAGTGTATTGTTCACCTTTGTGATTAAAACATCCAAGAATGATAAATTGTTCTCACTGATGTTGTGAGTGAATTTAATACGTGCGTTTTTCGAATTCAATTCCATAATCTTGAGTCTTAAATTTTCTTCCGAATTGTTCCATATGAGGAAGATATCGTCAATGAATCTAGTATAAAACACAAGATTGGTGCTCCATGAATCATCTGAAAATATGTAATCGAATTCAAATTTGGACATGAAAGTGTTAGCATACGAAGGGGCTCCAGAAAAACCCATGGAAGTTCCGCTTATCTGAAGATAAAAAGTGTCCTTCCATTGTAAATAGCTGTGTTGAAGACAAAACATCAACAATTCCAAAATAAAGACTTTGTTGACTCCTACATCTGGTAGTTGCAACAATGCCCACTCACAAGCTTCCATCCCCTCTTTCAGAGGTATCGAAGTGTACAGTGATGTCACATCAATCGAGCAAAGAATCCATGTTGGAGAACACTGGTCGCTGACTGCATGTAATAATTGCAAAAAATGTGTGGTGTCCTTGATGTAACTTCTCCATGACTGTACAAATTTCTGTAGATAGTGATCAATAAATTGTCCTGCGGGTGTAAAAATGGACTCACAACCTGAAACTATTGGGCAAAATGGTGGATTCTGGAGATTTTTATGTACTTTGGGTAACATGTAAAGCTTTGGTCTCCTGGGATAAGCTACACTTAGAAACTTCCGTGTGTTTACAGAAATCCATTGCATGTTTTCTGCATGATCTAGAATTTTATTCAATGTATCCTTAATCATCAGTGTTGGATCAAGGTCTAACTTAATGTAAGTGTTCGAGTCCTGTAAATGTTGAAAAACGCAATGTTCATAGAATGTAGTATCCATGATAACCAAAGCACCACCCTTGTCAGCCATCTGAAATGTGAGCCTGGAGTCATTGGCTAGTTGTTTGATAATTTGCATCTCATGTTTCTTGAAGTTGGTCTTAATTGTTAGTCGGAGATTGAGTTTACCGAAATCATCACGAATGACTGTTTCAAAAGAATCAAGTAGTTTATGGGACACTGGCGCCATAAAGGTACTTTTAGGCTTGAAAATGTTGTGCCCGGTGTATTGTTCACTGTTGGAAGCATCTGTGACAGTCAATGTGGGTACTATGTTGGTAAAGAAATGCTTCAGGCGCAAATTTCTCATAAATTTGAATGTGGCAATTTCTAGTTCCAAAGCATTGGTGTGATATGCTGGAACAAAAGAAGTCCCTTTATTTAACACTTGTTGTTGTGCCAACGTTAGCTCTACTGTAGAAATATTTATGATAAGGTCTTCTTGCTCCTCAAATTGCGTGCCTCTGCCTCTTTTTCTCTTGCTCCTCCTAGTTTTTTTGGATCTGGTGGACGTCCGCCTCTCTGGCTGCTGACTAAAAAAGACGTCGACTGCGGGGTTGCTTCTGCACCACCTTGCTGGATGTTGGAACCTCCTGTTTCTTGTTGAGCATCTGCTGGTGCTCGGGATAATTCCAATTCTTGATCTGAAACGATTGATTCCTGCGATGAAGTATTAGGTTTTTGAAAAGGTCTTCTGCGGGCGTACACCTCTGCCCAGGTGTACACCTCGTTAAGCTTATAATCTATGGTATCGCGACAAAATTTTCTAAGTTTTCTTTCCTGTATTTCCTTCCCATAGACGTCCAACTTGGTGTTGAGATCTTCCAAAGTTGTTTTCCAGTAGTCCGCATCGCACCTTGAAGATAAATCAGATTTAATCACTTCTGCTTCTTCCTCCAGCTCTCTGATAGTTCGGGACAATTCCTCTATTAACAATAAAATTAAATCCAATGAACATTTATTCAGAACGGCCTGCCACTTTTCCATGAATACTTTATTGAACTGGAATTTGTAAAGTAAAGGTTTGATAGGTAAACGTAATCCCCTTGGAATCCGTTGCACTTTATGATATTGTATGAGCGTAGACGCGTGAAGACGCTGGCTCAATGCTCTGCGTGTGATGAATTCCAATTGCCGAATTTGTTGCGAAGTAGAGCCTGCCTGGACGTTAAAAGATGTTGTGTCTTGAATCAGAGCATATATGTCATTCACTTGAGTTGGTAAATATGTGAGTGTATCAGCTCTATTGTCTGTGAGATTGGCTATGCTGTCTAAAGAAATTGTGTACAATAAACTGTGTGGGGTGCTGCTAACAAGAGCGGCAAGTAACTAATAATTGAATTTAAACTTAGCGCACACCTCAATTGAAAAACTCACGAAACTGTTAGAACTTTTTGAAGCACGTTTGCGTGCTATCTAGTTAGAGGCAGCCAGCCTCAAGATACGAATTGCACTGCTGGTGAATTGGACACCAGTATACTAGATGCACTGCTAGAATCATGAAAACAACCCTTGGCTGTATTGTAAAACACTGAAATAACACTTTTTTCAATTATCTGAACAGAAAATACAATATCATAAACATAGAATATTGATGATTTAATCAATATTGCTATGCATTTACAAAAATGTTTAAACTCGCAAATAAAAAGAACCACAGTCATGTGCAAAAATCAATACAATTGAAGTCAAGCGACACAAGGCTGTTGCATATATTAAACAAGTTGCCGGCATAGCCCAATGCATTTCGGGATTATATTCATCCCTTCTTCAGGGGCCGCTGTGAAGAAAACATAAGCATAATCAATGTACTGCTAAACAATAATGTACAAAACGCAATTGAACACACACTTCTGTAACGGCCAGGTTAGGCAGAAAAGAATGAGCCTCAATATGAATTACGCAAGGCGATACCGAAAACTAAAACCGTGCGTTGCTAAATTGTGCTATAAAAAGATTGTAGTGAAAGGTCTGTGAAACTCAGCTGTGCAGAACGGCAGATGGAGATGTAAAACGCAAAATCAATAAAGTTTAAACGCCTCAAAATTGAAACACCAGAAAGTGATAGATCTAGAGTATTGATACAAGTAAAGCAGGTGCAAAATCACAATGGAACCAGTGTTGATAAAGAATGATGAACTGGTGCTTTAGTTATGCTCATGTTTAAAGCGGACAATGTACTCGCAAAAAGACTCACTTCAAGCTGTCGCAACCTGTAACCAATCTGTAGAACTCTCGAGGCGCTGGAAACTGTCTCTGCGCCGAAGCGCATAGAGGTCTTTAGGTTTTGCGTTTTCCAAAGCAAATTGTGCCTGTACCAAATATAATTAAAATGCCCTACATGAATACCCACAAGCATTCAAGCAAACCTCTGCGATGCTCAATAAACATATTCAGAAACTTCTTACCCCTATAGAGATGTATGCTGATCTCAACAAAGAAAAGACGCTGCAAGCATAGATCCGTCTCCCAATAACTCCCAAAAATCTCGAAACTGCAAATAAAAACAAGCGAATCCAGTAAAATTAAAAGACCATATAGTACCAGTCTAAGCTGTTTAACTCCGCGCTGTGTGTCAACCTCTGCTTACTGCGTGTTCTTCCTGGCATCACCCTTGAGTTCTCCGAAACACTGAATGGCTCTAAGTCCGTCAAGTGAGTGAACTCTGTCCTTCAAAAATGTAGATAAAATCTAATGGTCCTGTTTGACGGTGCTGACGCGCTGACGACTAATGGGCATAGACAGAGGACTAAACCTCTGAACTTAGTCTCCATTTTGGAGTGGAGTGAAACCACTCCCATATTATAATACGAGATGCCTGTGACTATATTACCTGGCGCTCAATCAATCAATCAATCAATCATGTCACTTATAAAGCGCACTACATGCCCGCGAGGGTCTCAAGGCGCTGGGGGCAGAGGGGGGTGGTGCTGCTACTGATCGAAGAGCCAGGTCTTGAGGAGTCTTCTGAAGGCCAGTAGGTCTTGGGTCTGTCGGAGGTTGGTGGGGAGGGTGTTCCAGGTCTTGGCGGCGAGGTGGGAGAAGGATCTGCCGCCGGCGGTCGTTTTCCGGATGCGGGGGACTGTGGCGAGGGCGAGGCTGGTCGAGCGGAGCTGGCGGGTGGGGGTGTAGAAGCTGAGTCGTCTGTTGAGGTAGGCTGGTCCGGAGTTGTGGAGTGCTTTGTGTGCGTGGGTGAGGAGCTTGAAGGTTATCCTCTTGTTGACAGGGAGCCAGTGCAGGTCTCTCAGGTGGGTTGTGATGTGGCTGCGTCGGGGGATGTCGAGGATAAGACGTGCAGAGGCGTTCTGGATGCGTTGCAGCCGTCTCAGGAGCTTAGCCGTCGTTCCTGCGTAGAGGGCGTTTCCGTAGTCCAGCCTGCTGGTGACGAGGGCCTGGGTGACTGTTTTTCTTGTTTCGGTGGGGATCCACTTGAAGATCCTGCGGAGCATTCGGAGGATGTTGAAGCAGGATGAGGAAACGGCGTTGACCTGCTTAGTCATGGAGAGGGTGGGGTCGAGGAGGACCCCTAAGTTGCGTACGTGGTCGGTGGGTGGCGGGGCTGTTCCCAGTGATGTTGGCCACCAGGAGTCGTCCCAGGCTGAAGGGTTGGAACCAAGGATGAGGACCTCCGTCTTGTCCGAGTTCAGCTTCAGGCGGCTGGTCCTCATCCATTCGGCGACAGCCTTCATTCCTTCGTGGAGGTGGGCTTTGGCGGTGTGAGGGTCTTTGGTGAGGGAGAGGATCAGCTGGGTGTCGTCGGCGTAGGAGATGATGTTGAGGTTGTGCTGTCGGGCGACGTGGGCGAGGGGTGCCATGTAGATGCGCTCCTTATACTATGTAAATGAACCCTAACCTGAGACTAAAATGTATACCAAGCCAGTGCAGTAAATGTATATAACCTTAAAATGCACATGTTAATGGTAAACGCGGTATCTTTAGATCAAAAAGGAAAACCTGCCAGACTGTTTCAGTGACAAGCTAGCTAAAGAGAGAACTAACTGCGGATTTGAAAAAAAGAAACTGCGCCCACTCTAAACAACCACGTTCCTAGATGCCACTGTGTAGTGGCTGGTCCAAAAAACCGCTACCACTTGAGAGCTGCCCCGTTCCCTAAAAATGACCAATGCGGTGTAACTAAAACCAAAATGCAAACTGTGAAAAATACATTGAAAACAACTGATAGAACCAACCCCGAGGATGAAAATAATGAATAGTGATGTGCACGCCCTCTACCTGCCCTTTAGGTCAGTGAATGGTCAGAAAGCCGTTGAATGATGAAAAAAGAAAAAAGAAAAAGGAAAGTTATCAAATTAAATCACCATTCGAATGCCGTGCGTAATCATACTTTCACAATCTAATAAAAGTGACCCGAAAGGTCTGTTGAACTCACGTACATGGAGTGGCAGAACATGTTCAAAGAAAGCACGACATTTCCAATTTATCGTTAAGACCCCCTGGCGTCATTGTATTAAGCATTTTTATCCACCACGTTTCCCTCTGCAAAAGGAGTCTAGCATTGTCACGACCTGGTTTGCAAAACAAAATTTCAAGAATGGTGAACCTCAATTGTGCAAGTGTGTGTTTGTGTTCTAGCCAATGAGATACAAAATGCGATTTGGCACACTGTGTGCGTTTCGTACTCTTGTGTTCTGATATACGTACTTTGATCTTACGTGTGGTTTTGCCTACGTATAGTAAACCACATGGACATTTGATGGTGTAAACTACGTGACAAGAATTGCAGTCTCCATTGTACTTCAATGCTATAGATTTCCCTGAGTGTGAATGGTTGATAGTGTTGCCAAGGATTACATTATTACAATTCACACAATTGTGGCACCTCCGCATCCCTGTGTATTCCTCGTGGATCTTCTCATTTGTTTGCGGCAGTGTTTCTTTGATGTTTCTGCTTCGAGTATATGCAAACAATGGTTCTTGAGCAAATAGGCCATTAAAATCAGGTTCACTTCTCAACAACTCCCATCTAGATTTAATAATTCTCTTTATACTCTGTGATTTAGTTGAAAATTTAGACACGAAGACGTGTCTAGTTTGATTGTTCTTGGTTCTCGTTGCAAGTAGATCTTCTCATTTGTAGTGCTGTGTTTTGGCCACTGCTTTAGACAATACGGTTTGGGGATAACCACGCTGTCTGAACTTTTTGCATTGTTGTTCTAAACTTGCTCCCAACTCATTTTCTCCAGACACTATTCTTTTGATTCGTAGCATTTGTGAAAATGGCAAATTTTGTAGTAGCGAAGGAGGATGGAAGCTGGAATGCAGAAGAAAATTGTTCTTATCAGTAGGTTTGGAATACACAGACGTCTGTAGTGTATTGTTCACCTTTGTGATTAAAACATCCAAGAATGATAAATTGTTCTCACTGATGTTGTGAGTGAATTTAATACGTGCGTTTTTCGAATTCAATTCCATAATCTTGAGTCTTAAATTTTCTTCCGAATTGTTCCATATGAGGAAGATATCGTCAATGAATCTAGTATAAAACACAAGATTGGTGCTCCATGAATCATCTGAAAATATGTAATCGAATTTGGACATGAAAGTGTTAGCATACGAAGGGGCTCCAGAAAAACCCATGGAAGTTCCGCTTATCTGAAGATAAAAAGTGTCCTTCCATTGTAAATAGCTGTGTTGAAGACAAAACATCAACAATTCCAAAATAAAGACTTTGTTGACTCCTACATCTGGTAGTTGCAACAATGCCCACTCACAAGCTTCCATCCCCTCTTTCAGAGGTATCGAAGTGTACAGTGATGTCACATCAATCGAGCAAAGAATCCATGTTGGAGAACACTGGTCGCTGACTGCATGTAATAATTGCAAAAAATGTGTGGTGTCCTTGATGTAACTTCTCCATGACTGTACAAATTTCTGTAGATAGTGATCAATAAATTGTCCCGCGGGTGTAAAAATGGACTCACAACCTGAAACTATTGGGCAAAATGGTGGATTCTGGAGATTTTTATGTACTTTGGGTAACATGTAAAGCTTTGGTCTCCTGGGATAAGCTACACTTAGAAACTTCCGTGTGTTTACAGAAATCCATTGCATGTTTTCTGCATGATCTAGAATTTTATTCAATGTATCCTTAATCATCAGTGTTGGATCAAGGTCTAACTTAATGTAAGTGTTCGAGTCCTGTAAATGTTGAAAAACGCAATGTTCATAGAATGTAGTATCCATGATAACCAAAGCATCACCCTTGTCAGCCATCTGAAATGTGAGCCTGGAGTCATTGGCTAGTTGTTTGATAATTTGCATCTCATGTTTCTTGAAGTTGGTCTTAATTGTTGGTCGGAGATTGAGTTCACCGAAATCATCACGAATGAGTGTTTCAAAAGAATCAAGTAGTTTATGGGACACTGGCGCCATAAAGGTACTTTTAGGCTTGAAAATGTTGTGCCCGGTGTCTTGTTCACTGTTGGAAGCGTCTGTGACAGTCAATGTGGGTACTATGTTGGTAAAGAAATGCTTCAGGCGCAAATTTCTCATAAATTTGAATGTGGCAATTTCTAGTTCCAAAGCATTGGTGTGATATGCTGGAACAAAAGAAGTCCCTTTATTTAACACTTGTTGTTGTGCCAACGTTAGCTCTACTGTAGAAATATTTATGATAAGGTCTTCTTGCTCCTCAAATTGCTTGCCTCTGCCTCTTTTTCTCTTGCTCCTCCTAGTTTTTTTGGATCTGGTGGACGTCCGCCTCTCTGGCTGCTGACTAAAAAGACGTCGACTGCGGGGTTGCTTCTCCACCACCTTGCTGGATGTTGGAACCTCCTGTTTCTTGTTGAGCATCTGCTGGTGCTCGGGATAATTCCAATTCTTGATCTGAAACGATTGATTCCTGCGATGAAGTATTAGGTTTTTGAAAAGGTCTTCTGCGGGCGTACACCTCTGCCCAGGTGTACACCTCGTTAAGCTTATAATCTATGGTATCGCAACGAAATTTTCTAAGTTTTCTTTCCTGTATTTCCTTCCCATAGACGTCCAACTTGGTGTTGAGATCTTCCAAAGTTGTTTTCCAGTACTCCGCATCGCACCTTGAAGATAAATCAGATTTAATCACTTCTGCTTCTTCCTCCAGCTCTCTGATAGTTCGGGACAATTCCTCTATTAACAATAAAATTAAATCCAATGAACATTTATTCAGAACGGCCTGCCACTTTTCCATGAATACTTTATTGAACTGGAATTTGTAAAGTAAAGGTTTGATAGGTAAACGTAATCCCCTTGGAATCCGTTGCACTTTATGATATTGTATGAGCGTAGATGCGTGAAGACGCTGGCTCAATGCTCTGCGTGTGATGAATTCCAATTGCCGAATTTGTTGCGAAGTAGAGCCTGCCTGGACGTTAAAAGATGTTGTGTCTTGAATCAGAGCATATATGTCATTCACTTGAGTTGGTAAATATGTGAGTGTATCAGCTCTATTGTCTGTGACATTGGCTATGCTGTCAAAAGACATTGTGTACAATAAACTGTGTGGGGTGCTGCTAACAAGAGCGGCAAGTAACTAATAATTGAATTTAAAGTTAGCGCACACCTCAAGTGAAAAACTCACGAAACTGTTAGAACTTTTTGAAGCACGTTTGCGTGCTATCTAGTTAGAGGCAGCCAGCCTCAAGATACGAATTGCACTGCTGGTGAATTGGACACCAGTATACTAGATGCACTGCTAGAATCATGAAAACAACCCTTGGCTGTATTGTAAAACACTGAAATAACACTTTTTCAATTATCTGAACAGAAAATACAATATCATAAACATAGAATATTGATGATTTAATCAATATTGTTATGCATTTACAAAAATGTTTAAACTCGCAAATAAAAAGAACCACAGTCATGTGCAAAAATCAATACAATTGAAGTCAAGCGACACAAGGCTGTTGCATATATTAAACAAGTTGCCGGCCTAGCCGAATGCATTTCGGGATTATATTCATCCCTTCTTCAGGGGACGCTGTGAAGAAAACATAAGCATAATCAATGTACTGCTAAACAATAATGTACAAAACGCAATTGAACACACACCTCTGTAACGGCCAGGTTAGGCAGAAAAGAATGAGCCTCAATATGAATTACGCAAGGCGATACCGAAAACTAATTCTTTGCTCGATTGATGTGACATAACTGTACACTTCGATACCTCTGAAAGAGGGGATGGAAGCTTGTGAGTGGGCATTGTTGCAACTACCAGATGTAGGAGTCAACAAAGTCTTTATTTTGGAATTGTTGATGTTTTGTCTTCAACACAGCTATTTACAATGGAAGGACACTTTTTATCTTCAGATAAGCGGAACTTCCATGGGTTTTTCTGGAGCCCTTCGTATGCTAACACTTTCATGTCCAAATTCGAATTCGATTACATATTTTCAGATGATTCATGGAGCACCAATCTTGTGTTTTATACTAGATTCATTGACGATATCTTCCTCATATGGAACAATTCTAAAGAAAATTTGAGACTCAAGATTATGGAATTGAATTCGAAAACGCACGTATTAAATTCACTCACAACATCAGTGAGAACAATTTATCATTCTTGGATGTTTTAATCACAAAGGTGAACAATACACTACAGACGTCTGTGTATTCCAAACCTACTGATAAGAACAATTTTCTTCTGCATTCCAGCTTCCATCCTCCTTCGCTACTACAAAATTTGCCATTTTCACAAATGCTACGAATCAAAAGAATAGTGTCTGGAGAAAATGAGTTGGGAGCAAGTTTAGAACAACAATGCAAAAAGTTCAGACAGCGTGGTTATCCCCAAACCGTACTGTCTAAAGCAGTGGCCAAAACACAGCACTACAAACGAGAAGATCTACTTGCAACGAGAACCAAGAACAATCAAACTAGACACGTCTTCGTGTCTAAATTTTCAACTAAATCACCGAGTATAAAGAGAATTATTAAATCCAGATGGGAGTTGTTGAGAAGTGAACCTGATTTTAATGGCCTATTTGCTCAAGAACCATTGTTTGCATATACTCGAAGCAGAAACATCAAAGAAACACTGTCGCAAACAAATGAGAAGATCCACGAGGAATACACAGGGATGCGGAGGTGCCACAATTGTGTGAATTGTAATAATGTAATCCTTGGCAACACTATCAACCATTCACACTCAGGGAAATCTATAGCATTGAAGTACAATGGAGACTGCAATTCTTGTCACGTAGTTTACACCATCAAATGTCCATGTGGTTTACTATACGTAGGCAAAACCACACGTAAGATCAAAGTACGTATATCAGAACACAAGAGTACGATACGCACACAGTGGGCCAAATCGCATTTTGTATCTCATTGGCTAGAACACAAACACACACTTGCACAATTGAGGTTCACCATTCTTGAAATTTTGTTTTGCAAACCAGGTCGTGACAATGCTAGACTCCTTTTGCAGAGGGAAACGTGGTGGATAAAAATGCTTAATACAATGACGCCAGGTGGTCTTAACGATAAATTGGAAATGTCGTGCTTTCTTTGAACATGTTCTGCCACTCCATGTACGTGAGTTCAACAGACCTTTCGGGTCACTTTTATTAGATTGTGAAAGTATGATTACGCACGGCAATCGAATGGTGATTTAATTTGATAACTTTCCTTTTTCTTTTTCTTTTTCATCATTCAACGGCTTTCTGACCATTCACTGACCTAAAGGGCAGGTAGAGGGCGTGCACATCACTATTCATTATTTTCATCCTCGGGGTTGGTTCTATCAGTTGTTTTCAATGTATTTTTCACATTTTGCGTTTTGGTTTTAGTTACACCGCATTGGTCATTTTTAGGGTACGGGGCAGCTCTCAAGTGGTAGTGGTTTTTTGGACCAGCCACTACACAGTGGCATCTAGGAACGCGGTTGTTTAGAGTGGGCGCAGTTTCTTTTTTTCAAATCCGCAGTTAGTTCTCTCTTTAGCTAGCTTGTCACTGAAACAGTCTGGCAGGTTTTCCTTTTGATCTAAAGATACCGCGTTTACCATTAACATGTGCATTTTAAGGTTATATACATTTACTGCACTGGCTTGGTATACATTTTAGTCTCAGGTTAGGGTTCATTTACATAGTATAAGGAGCGCCAGGTAATATAGTCACAGGCATCTCGTATTATAATATGGGAGTGGTTTCACTCCACTCCAAAATGGAGACTAAGTTCAGAGGTTTAGTCCTCTGTCTATGCCCATTAGTCGTCAGCGCGTCAGCACCGTCAAACAGGACCGTTAGATTTTATCTACATTTTTGAAGGACAGAGTTCACTCACTTGACGGACTTAGAGCCATTCAGTGTTTCGGAGAACTCTAGGGTGATGCCAGGAAGAACACGCGGTAAGCAGAGGTTGACACACAGCGCGGAGTTAAACAGCTTAGACTGGTACTATATGGTCTTTTATTTTTACTGGATTCGCTTGTTTTTATTTGCAGTTTCGAGATTTTGGGGAGTTATTGGGAGACGGATCTATGCTTGCAGCGTCTTTTCTTTGTTGAGATCAGCATACATCTCTATAGGGGTAAGAAGTTTCTGAATATGTTTATTGAGCATCGCAGAGGTTTGCTTGAATGCTTGTGGGTATTCATGTAGGGCATTTTAATTATATTTGGTACAGGCACAATTTGCTTTGGAAAACGCAAAACCTAAAGACCTCTATGCGCTTCGGCGCAGAGACAGTTTCCAGCTCCTCGAGAGTTCTACAGATTGGTTACAGGTTGCGACAGCTTGAAGTGAGTCTTTTTTGCGAGTACATTGTCCGCTTTAAACATGAGCATAACTAAAGCACCAGTTCATCATTCTTTATCAACACTGGTTCTATTGTGATTTTGCACCTGCTTTACTTGTATCAATACTCTAGATCTATCACTTTCTGGTGTTTCAATTTTGAGGCGTTTAAACTTTATTGATTTTGCGTTTCACATCTCCATCTGCCGTTCTGCACAGCTGAGTTTCACAGACCTTTCACTACAATCTTTTTATAGCACAATTTAGCAACGCACGGTTTTAGTTTTCGGTATCGCCTTGCGTAATTCATATTGAGGCTCATTCTTTTCTGCTAACCTGGCCGTTACAGAGGTGTGTGTTCAATTGCGTTTTGTACATTATTGTTTAGCAGTACATTGATTATGCTTATGTTTTCTTCACAGCGGCCCCTGAAGAAGGGATGAATATAATCCTGAAATGCATTGGGCTAGGCCGGCAACTTGTTTAATATATGCAACAGCCTTGTGTCGCTTGACTTCAATTGTATTGATTTTTGCACATGACTGTGGTTCTTTTTATTTGCGAGTTTATACATTTTTGTAAATGCATAACAATATTGATTAAATCATCAATATTCTATGTTTATGATATTGTATTTTCTGTTCAGATAATTGAAAAAAGTGTTATTTCAGTGTTTTACAATACAGCCAAGGGTTGTTTTCATGATTCTAGCAGTGCATCTAGTATACTGGTGTCCAATTCACCAGCAGTGCAATTCGTATCTTGAGGCTGGCTGCCTCTAACTAGATAGCACGCAAACGTGCTTCAAAAAGTTCTAACAGTTTCGTGAGTTTTTCACTTGAGGTGTGCGCTAACTTTAAATTCAATTATTAGTTACTTGCCGCTCTTGTTAGCAGCACCCCACACAGTTTATTGTACACAATGTCTTTAGACAGCATAGCCAATCTCACAGACAATAGAGCTGATACACTCACATATTTACCAACTCAAGTGAATGACATATATGCTCTGATTCAAGACACAACATCTTTTAACGTCCAGGCAGGCTCTACTTCGCAACAAATTCGGCAATTGGAATTCATCACACGCAGAGCATTGAGCCAGCGTCTTCACGCGTCTACGCTCATACAATATCATAAAGTGCAACGGATTCCAAGGGGATTACGTTTACCTATCAAACCTTTACTTTACAAATTCCAGTTCAATAAAGTATTCATGGAAAAGTGGCAGGCCGTTCTGAATAAATGTTCATTGGATTTAATTTTATTGTTAATAGAGGAATTGTCCCAAACTATCAGAGAGCTGGAGGAAGAAGCAGAAGTGATTAAATCTGATTTATCTTCAAGGTGCGATGCGGAGTACTGGAAAACTACTTTGGAAGATCTCAACACCAAGTTGGACGTCTATGGGAAGGTAATACAGGAAATAAAACTTAGAAAATTTCGTCGCGATACCATAGATTATAAGCTTAACGAGGTGTACACCTGGGCAGAGGTGTACGCCCGCAGAAGACCTTTTCAAAAACCTAATACTTCATCGCAGGAATCAATCGTTTCAGATCAAGAATTGGAATTATCCCGAGCACCAGCAGATGCTCAACAAGAAACAGGAGGTTCCAACATCCAGCAAGGTGGTGCAGAAGCAACCCCGCAGTCGACGTCTTTTTAGTCAGCAGCCAGAGAGGCGGACGTCCACCAGATCCAAAAAAACTAGGAGGAGCAAGAGAAAAAGAGGCAGAGGCACGCAATTTGAGGAGCAAGAAGACCTTATCATAAATATTTCTACAGTAGAGCTAACGTTGGCACAACAACAAGTGTTAAATAAAGGGACTTCTTTTGTTCCAGCATATCACACCAATGCTTTGGAACTAGAAATTGCCACATTCAAATGTATGAGAAATTTGCGCCTGAAGCATTTCTTTACCAACATAGTACCCACATTGACTGTCACAGACGCTTCTAACAGTGAACAAGACACCGGGCCCAACATTTTCAAGCCTAAAAGTACCTTTATGGCGCCAGTGTCCCATAAACTACTTGATTCTTTTGAAACACTCATTCGTGATGATTTCGGTAAACTCAATCTCCGACCAACAATTAAGACCAACTTCAAGAAACATGAGATGCAAATTATCAAACAACTAGCCAATGACTCCAGGCTCACATTTCAGATGGCTGACAAGGGTGGTGCTTTGGTTATCATGGATACTACATTCTATGAACATTGCGTTTTTCAACATTTACAGGACTCGAACACTTACATTAAGTTAGACCTTGATCCAACACTGATGATTAAGGATACATTGAATAAAATTCTAGATCATGCAGAAAACATGCAATGGAGTTCTGTAAACACACGGAAGTTTCTAAGTGTAGCTTATCCCAGGAGACCAAAGCTTTACATGTTACCCAAAGTACATAAAAATCTCCAGAATCCACCATTTCACCCAATAGTTTCAGGTTGTGAGTCCATTTTAACACCCGCGGGACAATTTATTGATCACTATCTACAGAAATTTGTACAGTCATGGAGAAGTTACATCAAGGACACCACACATTTTTTGCAATTATTACATGCAGTCAGCGACCAGTGTTCTCCAACATGGATTCTTTGCTCGATTGATGTGACATCACTGTACACTTCGATACCTCTGAAAGAGGGGATGGAAGCTTGTGAGTGGGCATTGTTGCAACTACCAGATGTAGGAGTCAACAAAGTCTTTATTTTGGAATTGT
Organism: Calotriton arnoldi; assembly: GCA_963921515.1. Lineage (NCBI taxonomy): Eukaryota > Metazoa > Chordata > Amphibia > Caudata > Salamandridae > Calotriton > Calotriton arnoldi. The sequence goes on from CAWUFW010014027.1 coordinate 271,709, forward strand.
TGATGTTTTGTCTTCAACACAGCTATTTACAATGGAAGGACACTTTTTATCTTCAGATAAGCGGAACTTCCATGGGTTTTTCTGGAGCCCCTTCGTATGCTAACACTTTCATGTCCAAATTCGAATTCGATTACATATTTTCAGATGATTCATGGAGCACCAATCTTGTGTTTTATACTAGATTCATTGACGATATCTTCCTCATATGGAACAATTCGGAAGAAAATTTAAGACTCAAGATTATGGAATTGAATTCGAAAAACGCACGTATTAAATTCACTCACAACATCAGTGAGAACAATTTATCATTCTTGGATGTTTTAATCACAAAGGTGAACAATACACTACAGACGTCTGTGTATTCCAAACCTACTGATAAGAACAATTTTCTTCTGCATTCCAGCTTCCATCCTCCTTCGCTACTACAAAATTTGCCATTTTCACAAATGCTACGAATCAAAAGAATAGTGTCTGGAGAAAATGAGTTGGGAGCAAGTTTAGAACAACAATGCAAAAAGTTCAGACAGCGTGGTTATCCCCAAACCGTATTGTCTAAAGCAGTGGCCAAAACACAGCACTACAAACGAGAAGATCTACTTGCAATGAGAACCAAGAACAATCAAACTAGACACGTCTTCGTGTCTAAATTTTCAACTAAATCACCGAGTATAAAGAGAATTATTAAATCTAGATGGGAGTTGTTGAGAAGTGAACCTGATTTTAAGCGCCTCGAGAGTTCTACAGATTGGTTACAGGTTGCGACAGCTTGAAGTGAGTCTTTTTTGCGAGTACATTGTCCGCTTTAAACATGAGCATAACTAAAGCACCAGTTCATCATTCTTTATCAACACTGGTTCCATTGTGATTTTGCACCTGCTTTACTTGTATCAATACTCTAGATCTATCACTTTCTGGTGTTTCAATTTTGAGGCGTTTAAACTTTATTGATTTTGCGTTTCACATCTCCATCTGCCGTTCTGCACAGCTGAGTTTCACAGACCTTTCACTACAATCTTTTTATAGCACAATTTAGCAACGCACGGTTTTAGTTTTCGGTATCGCCTTGCGTAATACATATTGAGGCTCATTCTTTTCTGCCTAACCTGGCCGTTACAGAGGTGTGTGTTCAATTGCGTTTTGTACATTATTGTTTAGCAGTACATTGATTATGCTTATGTTTTCTTCACAGCGGCCCCTGAAGAAGGGATGAATATAATCCCGAAATGCATTGGGCTAGGCCGGCAACTTGTTTAATATATGCAACAGCCTTGTGTCGCTTGACTTCAATTGTATTGATTTTTGCACATGACCGTGGTTCTTTTTATTTGCGAGTTTAAACATTTTTGTAAATGCATAACAATATTGATTAAATCATCAATAGTCTATGTTTATGATATTGTATTTTCTGTTCAGATAATTGAAAAAAGTGTTATTTCAGTGTTTTACAATACAGCCAAGGGTTGTTTTCATGATTCTAGCAGTGCATCTAGTATACTGGTGTCCAATTCACCAGCAGTGCAATTCGTATCTTGAGGCTGGCTGCCTCTAACTAGATAGCACGCAAACGTGCTTCAAAAAGTTCTAACAGTTTCGTGAGTTTTTCACTTGAGGTGTGCGCTAACTTTAAATTCAATTATTAGTTACTTGCCGCTCTTGTTAGCAGCACCCCACACAGTTTATTGTACACAATGTCTTTTGACAGCATAGCCAATCTCACAGACAATAGAGCTGATACACTCACATATTTACCAACTCAAGTGAATGACATATATGCTCTGATTCAAGACACAACATCTTTTAACGTCCAGGCAGGCTCTACTTTGCAACAAATTCGGCAATTGGAATTCATCACACGCAGAGCATTGAGCCAGCGTCTTCACGCGTCTACGCTCATACAATATCATAAAGTGCAACGGATTCCAAGGGGATTACGTTTACCTATCAAACCTTTACTTTACAAATTCCAGTTCAATAAAGTATTCATGGAAAAGTGGCAGGCCGTTCTGAATAAATGTTCATTGGATTTAATTTTATTGTTAATAGAGGAATTGTCCCGAACTATCAGAGAGCTGGAGGAAGAAGCAGAAGTGATTAAATCTGATTTATCTTCAAGGTGCGATGCGGAGTACTGGAAAACAACTTTGGAAGATCTCAACACCAAGTTGGACGTCTATGGGAAGGAAATACAGGAAAGAAAACTTAGAAAATTTTGTCGCGATACCATAGATTATAAGCTTAACGAGGTGTACACCTGGGCAGAGGTGTACGCCCGCAGAAGACCTTTTCAAAAACCTAATACTTCATCGCAGGAATCAATCGTTTCAGATCAAGAATTGGAATTATCCCGAGCACCAGCAGATGCTCAACAAGAAACAGGAGGTTCCAACATCCAGCAAGGTGGTGCAGAAGCAACCCCGCAGTCGACGTCTTTTTAGTCAGCAGCCAGAGAGGTGGACGTCCACCAGATCCAAAAAAACTAGGAGGAGCAAGAGAAAAAGAGGCAGAGGCACGCAATTTGAGGAGCAAGAAGACCTTATCATAAATATTTCTACAGTAGAGCTAACGTTGGCACAACAACAAGTGTTAAATAAAAGGACTTCTTTTGTTCCAGCATATCACACCAATGCTTTGGAACTAGAAATTGCCACATTCAAATTTATGAGAAACTTGCGCCTGAAGCATTTCTTTACCAACATAGTACCCACATTGACTGTCACAGACGCTTCCAACAGTGAACAAGACACCGGGCACAACATTTTCAAGCCTAAAAGTACCTTTATGGCGCCAGTGTCCCATAAACTACTTGATTCTTTTGAAACACTCATTCGTGATGATTTCGGTAAACTCAATCTCCGACCAACAATTAAGACCAACTTCAAGAAACATGAGATGCAAATTATCAAACAACTAGCCAATGACTCCAGGCTCACATTTCAGATGGCTGACAAGGGTGGTGCTTTGGTTATCATGGATACTACATTCTATGAACATTGCGTTTTTCAACATTTACAGGACTCGAACACTTACATTAAGTTAGACCTTGATCCAACACTGATGATTAAGGATACATTGAATAAAATTCTAGATCATGCAGAAAACATGCAATGGATTTCTGTAAACACACGGAAGTTTCTAAGTGTGGCTTATCCCAGGAGACCAAAGCTTTACATGTTACCCAAAGTACATAAAAATCTCCAGAATCCACCATTTCGCCCAATAGTTTCAGGTTGTGAGTCCATTTTTACACCCGCGGGACAATTTATTGATCACTATCTACAGAAATTTGTACAGTCATGGAGAAGTTACATCAAGGACACCACACATATTTTGCAATTATTACATGCAGTCAGCGACCAGTGTTCTCCAACATGGATTCTTTGCTCGATTGATGTGACATCACTGTACACTTCGATACCTCTGAAAGAGGGGATGGAAGCTTGTGAGTGGGCATTGTTGCAACTACCAGATGTAGGAGTCAACAAAGTCTTTATTTTGGAATTGTTGATGTTTTGTCTTCAACACAGCTATTTACAATGGAAGGACACTTTTTATCTTCAGATAAGCGGAACTTCCATGGGTTTTTCTGGAGCCCCTTCGTATGCTAACACTTTCATGTCCAAATTCGAATTCGATTACATATTTTCAGATGATTCATGGAGCACCAATCTTGTGTTTTATACTAGATTCATTGACGATATCTTCCTCATATGGAACAATTCGGAAGAAAATTTAAGACTCAAGATTATGGAATTGAATTCGAAAAACGCACGTATTAAATTCACTCACAACATCAGTGAGAACAATTTATCATTCTTGGATGTTTTAATCACAAAGGTGAACAATACACTACAGACGTCTGTGTATTCAAAACCTACTGATAAGAACAATTTTCTTCTGCATTCCAGCTTCCAACTTCCTTCGCTACTACAAAATTTGCCATTTTCACAAATGCTACGAATCAAAAGAATAGTGTCTGGAGAAAATGAGTTGGGAGCAAGTTTAGAGCAACAATGCAAAAAGTTCAGACAGCGTGGTTATCCCCAAACCGTATTGTCTAAAGCAGTGGCCAAAACACAGCACTACAAACGAGAAGATCTACTTGCAACGAGAACCAAGAACAATCAAACTAGACACGTCTTCGTGTCTAAATTTTCAACTAAATCACCGAGTATAAAGAGAATTATTAAATCTAGATGGGAGTTGTTGAGAAGTGAACCTGATTTTAATGGCCTATTTGCTCAAGAACCATTGTTTGCATATACTCGAAGCAGAAACATCAAAGAAACACTGTCGCAAACAAATGAGAAGATCCACGAGGAATACACAGGGATGCGGAGGTGCCACAATTGTGTGAATTGTAATAATGTAATCCTTGGCAACACTATCAACCATTCACACTCGGGAAATCTATAGCATTGAAGTACAATGGAGACTGCAATTCTTGTCACGTAGTTTACACCATCAAATGTCCATGTGGTTTACTATACGTAGGCAAAACCACACGTAAGATCAAAGTACGTATATCAGAACACAAGAGTACGATACGCACACAGTGTGCCAAATCGCATTTTGTATCTCATTGGCTAGAACACAAACACACACTTGCACAATTGAGGTTCACCATTCTTGAAATTTTGTTTTGAAAACCAGGTCGTGACAATGCTAGACTCCTTTTGCAGAGGGAAACGTGGTGGATAAAAATGCTTAATACAATGACGCCAGGTGGTCTTAACGATAAATTGGAAATGTCGTACTTTCTTTGAACATGTTCTGCCACTCCATGTACGTGAGTTCAACAGACCTTTCGGGTCACTTTTATTAGATTGTGAAAGTATGATTACGCACGGCAATCGAATGGTGATTTAATTTGATAACTTTCCTTTTTCTTTTTTCTTTTTTCATCATTCAACGGCTTTCTGACCATTCACTGACCTAAAGGGCAGGTAGAGGGCGTGCACATCACTATTCATTATTTTCATCCTCGGGGTTGGTTCTATCAGTTGTTTTCAATGTATTTTTCACATTTTGCGTTTTGGTTTTAGTTACACCGCATTGGTCATTTTTAGGGTACGGGGCAGCTCTCAAGTGGTAGCGGTTTTTTGGACCAGCCACTACACAGTGGCATCTAGGAACGCGGTTGTTTAGAGTGGGCGCAGTTTCTTTTTTTCAAATCCGCAGTTAGTTCTCTCTTTAGCTAGCTTGTCACTGAAACAGTCTGGCAGGTTTTCCTTTTTGATCTAAAGATACCGCGTTTACCATTAACATGTGCATTTTAAGGTTATATACATTTACTGCACTGGCTTGGTATACATTTTAGTCTCAGGTTAGGGTTCATTTACATAGTATAAGGAGCGCCAGGTAATATAGTCACAGGCATCTCGTATTATAATATGGGAGTGGTTTCACTCCACTCCAAAATGGAGACTAAGTTCAGAGGTTTAGTCCTCTGTCTATGCCCATTAGTCGTCAGCGCGTCAGCACCGTCAAACAGGACCGTTAGATTTTATCTACATTTTTGAAGGACAGAGTTCACTCACTTGACGGACTTAGAGCCATTCAGTGTTTCGGAGAACTCTAGGGTGATGCCAGGAAGAACACGCGGTAAGCAGAGGTTGACACACAGCGCGGAGTTAAACAGCTTAGACTGGTACTATATGGTCTTTTATTTTTACTGGATTCGCTTGTTTTTATTTGCAGTTTTGAGATTTTTGGGAGTTATTGGGAGACGGATCTATGCTTGCAGCGTCTTTTCTTTGTTGAGATCAGCATACATCTCTATAGGGGTAAGAAGTTTCTGAATATGTTTATTGAGCATCGCAGAGGTTTGCTTGAATGCTTGTGGGTATTCATGTAGGGCATTTTAATTATATTTGGTACAGGCAGAATTTGCTTTGGAAAACGCAAAACCTAAAGACCTCTATGCGCTTCGGCGCAGAGACAGTTTCCAGCGCCTCGAGAGTTCTACAGATTGGTTACAGGTTGCGACAGCTTGAAGTGAGTCTTTTTTGCGAGTACATTGTCCGCTTTAACCCCTTCCATGCTTATGACGAGCTGGACTCATCATGGCACACAGTGCTCGTGTGCTCATGACGAGTCCAGCTCGTCATAGACACCGCACGGGGAAGCGCTGGCGCTCCCCCGTGGGAATCCGATCGTCGGGGTTTTTTTTAGAGGCAGGGGAAGGACTTCCCCTGCCTCCCCCGCCCCCCACCCCCATCATGACGTCAGCGCGCGAGGCGCGCTGACATCATTGAGGGCCTTTCTTCCGCGACGCGCTGGAAGCCATTTGCTTCCAGCGCGTCGGGGAAATAAGGTGAGTTTTGGCTCGGGAGGGGGGTTTGATTCAAAAGAGACATCGAGGGAAAGGAAAGGGTTTTCCTTTCCCCGATGCCTCTTTTGTGCATTCCTGCTGCACGATCATGTGATCGTGCAGCAGGAATGCCCACGAGGGCGGGATTGTGAGCGTGGAGATGTGCCTTCTCTCCATTGCCACCCTGTAAAGTTAGCTGTAATCCTTGATGGAGGTCTCTGCACCCTTGATTTTCTTGAGCGCAATCCTTCTCCTCGTCTGCCGCTGCGATCCTGCAATTCTTCTGGTCCTTTACGCAGCTGTAGTGTAGGAAAGGCATTATACATTTACCCAACGAGGTAGCACTTACTGATTAGCCAGTAGAAAGTACTCCAGTTGAGTAGAGGTATTGCACAAAACGGTGGCATCTTCGTGAGCGTGGAGATGTACCTTCTCTCCATTGCCACCCTGTAAAGTTAGCTGTAATCCTTGATGGAGGTCTCTGCACCCTTGATTTTCTCGAGCGCAATCCTCGTGTAGTTCCTGTGACCAGGAGGTTCCTTCTCCTCGCCTGCCGCTGCGATCCTGCTCTGACCCTTTATAAACAAGAGGCATGTGAACGGGCTCTAGAAGCCCCGCTCGTTTGGCCCCGCCACACATACACTAGCGGTATGCAACGTATGCCCGCCCTTTCCTTACTATGATGGACAGCTTACTCAAAGGGATCCCGGCGCTTTCGGCGCGGTGGCAAAGTTACAGACACACAGGTCACTGGAGACAATCCTTGATGGAGGTCTCTGCACCCTTGATTTTCTCGAGCGCAATCCTCGTGTAGTTCCTGTGACCAGGAGGTTCCTTCTCCTCGCCTGCCGCTGCGATCCTGCTCTGACCCTTTATAAACAAGAGGCATGTGAACGGGCCTAGAAGCCCCGCTCGTTTGGCCCCGCCACACATACACTAGCGGTATGCAACGTATGCCCGCCCTTTCCCTACTATGATGGACAGCTTACTCAAAGGATCCCGGCGCTTTCGGCGCAGTGGCAAAGTTACAGACACACAGGTCACTGGAGACAATCCTTGATGGAGGTCTCTGCACCCTTGATTTTCTCGAGCGCAATCCTCGTGTAGTTCCTGTGACCAGGAGGTTCCTTCTCCTCGTCTGCCGCTGCGATCCTGCTCTGACCCTTTATAAACAAGAGGCATGTGAACGGGCCTAGAAGCCCCGCTCGTTTGGCCCCGCCACACATACACTAGCGGTATGCAACGTATGCCCGCCCTTTCCCTACTATGATGGACAGCTTACTCAAAGGATCCCGGCGCTGTCGGCGCGGTGGCAAAGTTACAGACACACAGGTCACTGGAGACAATCCTTGATGGAGGTCTCTGCACCCTTGATTTTCTCGAGCGCAATCCTCGTGTAGTTCCTGTGACCAGGAGGTTCCTTCTCCTCGTCTGCCGCTGCGATCCTGCTCTGACCCTTTATAAACAAGAGGCATGTGAACGGGCCTAGAAGCCCCGCTCGTTTGGCCCCGCCACACATACACTAGCGGTATGCAACGTATGCCCGCCCTTTCCCTACTATGATGGACAGGTTACTCAAAGGATCCCGGCGCTTTCGGCGCGGTGGCAAAGTTACAGACACACAGGTCACTGGAGACAATTCTTCTGGTCCTTTACGCAGCTGTAGTGTAGGAAAGGCACTATACATTTACCCAACGAGGTAGCACTTACTGATTAGCCAGTAGAAAGCACTCCAGTTGAGTAGAGGTATTGCACAAAACGGTGGCATCTTCGTGGATAAATATGCAGGGCAGATGTGCCTTCTCTCCATTTACACCCTGAAAAGTTAGCTGTAATCCTTGATGGAGGTCTTTGCATCCTTGAATTTCTCGAGCGCAATGCTCGTGTAGTTCCTGTGACCAGGAGGTTCCTTCTCCTCGTCTGCCGCTGAGATCCTGCTCTGACCCTTTATAAACAAGAGGCATGTGAACGGGCCTAGAAGCCCCGACACACAAACACTAGCGGTATGCAACGTATGCCCGCCCTTTCCCCACTATGATGGACAGCTTACTCAAAGGACCCCGGCACTTTCGGCGCGGTGGCAAAGTTACAGACACACAGGTCACTGGAGACAATTCTTCTGGTCCTTTACGCAGCTGTAGTGTAGGAAAGGCACTATACATTTACCCAACGAGGTAGCACTTACTGATTAGCCAGTAGAAAGCACTCCAGTTGAGTAGAGGTATTGCACAAAACGGTGGCATCTTCGTGGATAAATATGCAGGGCAGATGTGCCTTCTCTCCATTTACACCCTGAAAAGTTAGCTGTAATCCTTGATGGAGGTCTTTGCATCCTTGAATTTCTCGAGCGCAATGCTCGTGTAGTTCCTGTGACCAGGAGGTTCCTTCTCCTCGTCTGCCGCTGAGATCCTGCTCTGACCCTTTATCCCCTTCGGTGCTTATGACGAGCTGGACTCGTCATGGCACACAGTGCTCGTGACGAGTCCAGCTCATCATAAGACCACCCACGGGGAAGCGCTGGCGCTCCCCCGTGAGAATCTGATCGTTAGGTTTTTTTGGGGGAGGCAGGGGAAGGGCTTCCCCTGCCTCCCCCGCCCCATCAATGACGCCAGCGCGCTGACATCATTGAGGGTTTCCTTTTTCCCGGACGCGCTGGAAGCCATTTGCTTCCAGCGCGTCGGGGAAATCAGGTGAGGTTTGGCTCGGGGAGGGGGGTTTAGTGTCAAAAGAGGCATCGAGGGAAAGGAAATGGTTTTCCTTTCCCCGATGCCTCTTTTGTGCATTCCTGCTGCACGATCATGTGATTGTGCAGCAGGAATGCCCACTAGGCACCAGGGTTTTTTTAATTTTTGTGTTGGGGAGTGGCCAAAAGGGCAAGGGTTGCTCCCTTTTACGGGTGTGAATATTTTATTTATACTGTTAGGCCCAACTACCCCTTAGCTTGGCTGGTGGATTGTGTGTGGACTGGTGCATTATTTGCATATGTGATTGTAATGTTTTTTTTCCTCCTTTTTATTCTAGTGTAAAGCTTTTGATTCCTGTTTGCGGTTTCGGCAGTTGTGGTTCTGCAGTTTTGCGTAATTGCATTTATTTGGTAAGAAAAATATTTTTGTTGTGTGTACTACAAATGAGTATTATTGTCATGCATGAATGAATTTTTTTGTAAGTGGTGCCATAATGGCAGCATATTTGTTAGTGTTCAGAGCATGAAATTCTTTGCGATGTTTTGCATTGTCTTATGTGTAATTTTTTTTCTTCTTCTTTTTTAGTGGGATATTGTTGATCCTTACTGTGTCTGTGCAGAGTAGGTGGTGGTGAGTCTAGCTGCTTCTGTCACGTGAGTGGTATAGTGTTGGAGTATATAGGTCTTTGTGATAAAGCTACATTTTGTTTATTTCTTTTTTTTTTTTTTACAAAGGGTTTGTTGTTGTTGACTTGTTTGACAAGTAACCTTTATTAGTAAGCATTATGGCTAGCCGTAGAATTACTGCTCAGCAGGTGGTTGGTTTGCTTCTTGAATCTTCCTCTGAGCAGGATTATGAGACTGACAGTGCGTCTGAGGGAGAGGAGGGAGGGGAAGATTCAGGCAGTGAGTTTTCTCTCCACATGGAATCATCGGATGATGAAGGTACTCTCAGTGCAGATGAAGTGCCTGATTTAGAGGAGGATACTAATGTGCCGATGGTGCAAGAGGCATCTGGATTGCAGCCTGGGGCTGCTAGGCTTCCTACTGGAAGTGCTGGACTCTGGGTTGATCCAAACATGGTGCAGCCGGTGTTGCCTGCCTTTAGTGGTTATGCAGGGTGTAGAGTGGATTGTGAACATTATTTGCATATACAGTATTTTCAGTTGTTTATGGATGATGTATTTTTGGGTGAGATTGTTGAGCAGACTAATTTGTATGCTGAACAGTTTTTGAGGGGCAACAGTGCCAGACTTAGGCCCCATTCTAGAGCTACCCGGTGGAGTCCCACAAATCTGGAAGAGATGAAGAAGTTTTTGGGTTTGACTTTTTTGATGGGTTTGATAAGGAAACCGTCCATGAGTTCATATTGGTCTACCAGTCCCTTGATGGCAACGGCCATATTTCCTGCAGTTATGACTCGTGATCGGTATTTACTTTTGCTTCGGATGCTGCATTTTGTTGATAATGGTTTGGCGTTGCCACGAGATCACCCTGAATGTGACCGTCTTTTTAAGATTCGGCCTGTTCTTGATCACTTTGTAGATTGATTTTCAGAGATCTATACTCCAGGGAAAGAAATATCTATTGATGAGTCTTTGGTGCTGTTCAAGGGCCGTTTGGTTTTTAGGCAGTACATTCCTAGCAAGAGGGCACGCTATGGAATTAAGCTGTATATGTTGTCTGAGAGTAGGACAGGATATGTTTTTAATTTGCGTGTGTACACTGGTAGGGATTCCACTATTGACCCCCTGGTTGTCCGTCCACTTTAGTAGGAGTTTCAGAGAAAATTGTGTGGGAACTTGCTAGAGGACTGTTTAACAGAGGCCACCATTTGTACATTGATAACTTCTACACTGCTGTACAATTGTTTAAGGAATTGTTCAAAGTGGACACTTTTGCTTGTGGCACAATCCGCTCTAACCGTAAAGGTTATCCAAAAGAGCTTGTTTGCAAAAAACTTCAGAGGGGACAGTGCAGTGCCTTGCGTAGTGAGGAACTGCTAGCTGTGAAATTTGTGGACAGGAGGGATGTGTACATGCTGACTACCATCCATGATGAGAGTACTTCACCTGTGGCTGTTTGGGGTCAGATTGCTGAAGTGCGCAAACCTGTGTGCATTTTAGACTACAATAAGCACATGGGTGGTGTTGATAGAGTAGATCAGAGGTTGGAACCTTACACTGCTATTCGTAAGTCTTACATTTGGTATAAGAAGTTGGCCATCCATCTCTTCAATTTAGCAACTTTCAATGCTTTTGTTGTGTTCAAGGAGTGTTCTCCTGCGTCAAAGTTGACTTTTGTTCAGTTTCAGGAGTCTGTCATAGGCAGCTCTTGTTGTTGTGGAACAGGCAAGTGTTCCTAGAGTTGGAGTGGTGGAGGATGTGGCTCGATTGAAAGATCGCCACTTTCCTGATCACATTCCTCCTACATCCTCAAAAGACTTTCCCACTAGGAGATGTAGAGTCTGTTGGCGAAGAGGTACGCGGAAGGAGACTCGTATGTACTGCCCTGAGTGTCCTTCTAACCCTGGGCTGTGTGTGCCTGCTTGTTATAGAGCGTACCACAAGCAAAAGAATTATTGGGAGCAACCATGAGTGGTAAAGTGAACTGCCTGGTCTGTAATGTTTAAGAATTGTTGTTCTGTTTCAAGGTTGGCATTAGTGCAATGTTTCTGATTTTGTGTTAGTAGATTTGTATCTATTTGCAATTTGTTTGTGTTTTCTTTTTGTATAAAAAAATCCTAAATGTGATGGTGGTGTGTGTAGGCTGGTGCTTGGTTGGCGGTGTGCGTGGAGTGGCGCTCGGCTGGCAGTGTGTGAGTAGTGACTTGCTGCTGGTCACTACACACACTGCTAGCCGAGCGACACTCCACGCAATTCATCAGGTTGTGTGGTTGCTGTGTTAGGAATGTGGGCGTGTGAAAGTGATGGGCCCTTGAATGGCGCTGTCTGCTGGTGTGAGTGTTGTAATGTGATGGGCCCGCGGCTGGTGGTGTGAATGGTTTTGTATTTGTCACACGTATGAAAGGTGTATGAATGGCCTGTAAAGAGGTTGGTGCCTTGTCGTGGCTTTACAGCTCACGAGCTGTGAGTCAATGGTTCAGTTTCTCGTCCTTTCAATTATTAACAGTGCATTTCATTTTTGTGAAATCACTTGTTAATACAATTGTATATACTGAACCATCACTCACCCTCGTGCCAAATCCAACCAGTATGTGTGTGTGTGCTTGAGGATTAGATGGTTGTGCAGTAATATTTTTTTTTGTCTTTCTCAAGCAGGGTGTACCTTGTCCCTTTTTGTGAATGTTGTAATGTGTTTGTTTCGTGCCTGGGGGTGTGAATGGTCTTGTGTGTATCACGTATGAAAGGTGTGTGAATAGCCTGTAAAGCGGTTGGGGCCTTGACGTGGCTTTACAGCTCACGAGCTGCGAGTCACTGGTTCCGTTTTTTGTCCTTTCAATTATTGACAGTGCATTTCATTTTTGTGAAATCTCTTGTTAATAAAATTGTATATACTGAACCATCACTTGCCCTCGTGCCAAATCCAACCAGTATGTGTGTGTGTGCTTGAGGAATAGATGGCTGTGCAGTAATCTTTGTCTTTTTAGTCTGTCTGCCAAGGTGTACATTCCGTCTAAGAATAACCTACCAACTGTAGATATTGTCGTAAACGAAACACCCATGGGAGTACATGGTGATATCTCTCTTGTGGATCCCAACAAGTTATGGTACCCACAATGTCCTGCAAACCTCAAAATGTCTGTCACATTTTCCTTGCAATATTGTGCCAACATTTTCACGCTGCAGAAATAAACAACACATTATCTCATTATGACCTGGTTTTGCAAGGGGGTCACCTGGGCTTTTGGCCCGGGGCTCGGCGGCCACATAGGGAAACCTACCAAACCCACACATTTCTGAAAAGTAGACACCCGGGGGCTTCCAGGGAGGTATGGCTTGCGTGGATCCCCCAACGTTTCCTTACCCAGAATCCCCTGCAAACCTCACTTTTAGCTGAAAAAATCACTTTTTTCACACATTTGTGTGTGGGAAAGTGTGGCATCACTGGCCTCACACAAATTTCCTACCACCCAGCGTTCCCCCAGGTCTCCCGATAAAAATGGTGCCTCACTTGTGTGGGAGGCCCAAGTACCCGCGACAGGCAAGGGCCCACAACGTATTGAGGCGACCTCAAAATGGCCTTTCACAAAACCACCTGGTTTTGCAAGGGGGTCACCTGGGTTTTGGCCCCGTGCTCGGCAGCCATCTAGGGAAACCTACCAAACCCACACATTTCTGAAAAGTAGACACCCGGGGGCTTCCAGGGAGGTATGGCTTGCGTGGATCCCCCAACGTTTCCTTACCCAGAATCCCCTGCAAACCTCACTTTTAGCTGAAAAAATCACTTTTTTCACACATTTGTGTGTGGGAAAGTGTGGCATCACTGGCCTCACACAAATTTCCTACCACCCAGCGTTCCCCCAGGTCTCCCGATAAAAATGGTGCCTCACTTGTGTGGGAGGCCCAAGTACCCGCGACAGGCAAGGGCCCACAACGTATTGAGGCGACCTCAAAATGGCCTTTCACAAAACCACCTGGTTTTGCAAGGGGGTCACCTGGGTTTTTGGCCCCGTGCTCGGCGGCCATCTAGGGAAACCTACCAAACCCACACATTTCTGAAAAGTAGACACCCGGGGCTTCCAGGGAGGTATGGCTTGCGTGGATCCCCCAACGTTTCCTTACCCAGAATCCCCTGCAAACCTCACTTTTAGCTGAAAAAATCACTTTTTTCACACATTTGTGTGTGGGAAAGTGTGGCATCACTGGCCTCACACAAATTTCCTACCACCCAGCGTTCCCCCAGGTCTCCCGATAAAAATAGTGCCTCACTTGTGTGGGAGGCCCAAGTACCCGCGACAGGCAAGGGCCCACAACGTATTGAGGCAACCTCAAAATGGCCTTTCACAAAACCACCTGGTTTTGCAAGGGGGTCACCTGGGTTTTGGCCCGTGCTCGGCGGCCATCTAGGGAAACCTACCAAACCCACACATTTCTGAAAAGTAGACACCTGGGGCTTCCAGGGAGGTATGGCTTGGGTGGATCCCCCAACGTTTCCTTACCCAGAATCCCCTGCAAACCTCACTTTTAGCTGAAAAAATCACTTTTTTCACACATTTGTGTGTGGGAAAGTGTGGCATCACTGGCCTCACACAAATTTCCTACCACCCAGCGTTCCCCAGGTCTCCCGATAAAAATGGTGCCTCACTTGTGTGGGAGGCCCAAGTACCCGCGACAGGCAAGGGCCCACAACGTATTGAGGCGACCTCAAAATGGCCTTTCACAAAACCACCTGGTTTTGCAAGGGGGGTCACCTGGGTTTTTGGCCCCGTGCTCGGCGGCCACATAGGGAAACCTACCAAACCCACACATTTCTGAAAAGTAGACACCCGGGGCTTCCAGGGAGGTATGGCTTGCGTGGATCCCCCAACGTTTCCTTACCCAGAATCCCCTGCAAACCTCACTTTTAGCTGAAAAAATCACTTTTTTCACACATTTGTGTGTGGGAAAGTGTGGCATCACTGGCCTCACACAAATTTCCTACCACCCAGCGTTCCCCCAGGTCTCCCGATAAAAATGGTGCCTCACTTGTGTGGGAGGCCCAAGTACCCGCGACAGGCAAGGGCCCACAACGTATTGAGGCGACCTCAAAATGGCCTTTCACAAAACCACCTGGTTTTGCAAGGGGGTCACCTGGGTTTTTGGCCCCGTGCTCGGCGGCCATCTAGGAAACCTACCAAACCCACACATTTCTGAAAAGTAGACACCCGGGGCTTCCAGGGAGGTATGGCTTGCGTGGATCCCCAACGTTTCCTTACCCAGAATCCCCTGCAAACCTCACTTTTAGCTGAAAAAATCACTTTTTTCACACATTTGTGTGTGGGAAAGTGTGGCATCACTGGCCTCACACAAATTTCCTACCACCCAGCGTTCCCCAGGTCTCCCGATAAAAATGGTGCCTCACTTGTGTGGAGGCCCAAGTACCAGCGACAGGCAAGGGCCCACAACGTATTGAGGCGACCTCAAAATGGCCTTTCACAAAACCACCTGGTTTTGCAAGGGAGTCACCTGGGTTTTGGCCCCGTGCTCGGCGGCCATCTAGGGAAACCTACCAAACCCACACATTTCTGAAAAGTAGACACCCGGGGGCTTCAGGGAGGTATGGCTTGCGTGGATCCCCAACGTTTCCTTACCCAGAATCCCCTGCAAACCTCACTTTTAGCTGAAAAAATCACTTTTTCACACATTTGTGTGTGGGAAAGTGTGGCATCACTGGCCTCACTCAAATTTCCTACCACCAGCGTTCCCCAGGTCTCCCGATAAAAATAGTGCCTCACTTGTGTGGGAGGCCCAAGTACCCGCGACAGGCAAGGGCCCACAACGTATTGAGGCGACCTCAAAATGGCCTTTCACAAAACCACCTGGTTTTGCAAGGAGTCACCTGGGTTTGGCCCGTGCTCGGCGGCCATCTAGGAAACCTACCAAACCACACATTTCTGAAAAGTAGACACCTGGGGCTTCCAGGGATGTAGCTTAGTGGATCTCCAACGTTTCTTACCCAGAATCCTCTGCAAACCTCACTTTTAGCTGAAAAAATCACTTTTTTCACACATTTGTGTGTGGGAAAGTGTGGCATCACTGGCCTCACACAAATTTCTCCACTAGCGTTCCCAGGTCTCCCGATAGAATGGTGCCTCACTTGTGCGGGAGGCCCAGTCTAGCATAGGCAGGGCCCACAACGTATTGAGCGACCTCAAAATGGCCTCACAAAACTCACCTGGTTTTGCAAGGGCGTCACCTGGTTTGGCCGTGCTCGGCGGCCATCTAGGAAACCTACAAACACACATTTCTGAAAATGTAGACACGGGGCTTCCAGGAGGTATGGCTTGCGTGGATCCTCAACGTTTCACCCAGAATCTCTGCAAACCTCACTTTTAGCTGAAAAAATCACTTTTTCACACATTTGTGTGTGGGAAAGTGTGGCATCACTGGCCTCACACAAATTTCCTACCACCCAGCGTTCCCCCAGGTCTCCCGATAAAAATGGTGCCTCACTTGTGTGGGAGGCCCAGTACCAGCGACAGGCAAGGGCCCACAACGTATTGAGGCGACCTCAAAATGGCCTTTCACAAACCACCTGGTTTTGCAGGGGGTCACCTGGGTTTTGGCCTCGATGTCGGCGGCCATCTAGGAAACCTACCAAACCCACACATTTCTGAAAAGTAGACACCCGGGGCTTCGAGGAGGTATGGCTTGCGTGGATCCCTCAACGTTTCCTTGCCAGAATCCCTGCAAACCTCACTTTTAGCTGAAAAATCACTTTTTCACACATTTGTGTGTGGGAAAGTGTGGCATCACTGGCCTCCCACAAATTTCCTACCACCAGCGTTCCCAGGTCTCCCGATAAAAATGGTGCCTCACTTGAGTGGGAGGCCCAAGTACCCGCGACAGGCAGGGCCCACAACGTATTGAGCGACCTCAAAATGGCCTTTCACAAAACCACCTGGTTTGCAAGGGGTCACCTGGGTTTTGGCCTCATGCTCGGCGGCCATCTAGAAACCTGCAAACCCACACATTTCTGAAAAGTAGACACTCGGGGCTTCCAGGGAGGTATGGCTTGCGTGGATCCCCCAACGTTTCCTTACCCAGAATCTCCTGCAAACCTCACTTTTAGCTGAAAAAATCACTTTTTCACACATTTGTGTGTGGGAAGTGTGGCATCACTGGCCTCACACAAATTTCCTACCACCCAGCGTTCCCCAGGTCTCCCGATGAAAATGGTGCCTCACTTGTGTGGGAGGCCCAAGTACCAGCGACAGGCAAGGGCCCACAACGTATTGAGGCGACCTCAAAATGGCCTTTCACAAAACCACCTGGTTTTGCAAGAGGTCACCTGAGTTTTGGCCCGTGCTCGGCGGTCATCTAGGAAACCTACCAAACCACATTTCTGAAAAGTAGACACCTGGGGCTTCAGGAGGTATGCTTGCGTGGATCCCTCAACGTTTCCTTACGAATCCTTTGCAAACCTCAATTTTAGCTGAAAAAATCACTTTTTTCACACATTTGTGTGTGGGAAGTGTGGCATCACTGGCCTCACACAAATTTCCTACCACCCAGCGTTCCCCCAGGTCTCCCGATGAAAATGGTGCCTCACTTGTGTGGGAGGCCCAAGTACCCGCGACAGGCAAGGACACAAAACGTTTTGAGGCAACATCAACATTGCCTATCAAAAAATGTTTTGGGCCCTTGCCTGTCGCTGGTACTTGGGCCTCCCACACAAGTGAGGCACCATTTTTATCGGGAGACCTGGGGGAACGCTGGGTGGTAGGAAATTTGTGTGAGGCCAGTGATGCCACACTTTCCCACACACAAATGTGTGAAAAAAGTGATTTTTTCAGCTAAAATTGAGGTTTGCAAGGGATTCTGGGTAAGGAAACGTTGGGGGATCCACGCAAGCCATACCTCCTGGAAGCCCCTGGTGTCTACTTTTCAGAAATGTGTGGGTTTGGTAGGTTTCCCTAGATGGCCGCCGAGCACGGGGCCAAAACCCAGGTGACTCTTGCAAAACCAGGTGGTTTTGAGATAGGCAATTTTGAGGTCGCCTCACTACGTTGTGGGCCCTTGCCTGTCGCAGGTACTTGGGCCTCCCACACAAGTGAGGCACCATTTTTATCGGGAGACCTGGGGAACGCTGGTGGTAGGAAATTTGTGTCAGGCCAGTGATGCCACACTTTCCCACACACAAATGTGTGAAAAAAGTGATTTTTTCAGCTAAAATTGAGGTTTGCAAGGGATTCTGGGTAAGGAAACGTTGGGGATCCACGAAAGCCATACCTCCTGGAAGCCCCCGGTGTCTACTTTTCAGAAATGTGTGGGTTTGGTAGGTTTCACCAGATGGCCGCCGAGCACGGGGCCAAAAACCCAGGTGACTCCCTTGCAAAACCAGGTGGTTTTGAGATAGGCAATTTTGAGGTCGCCTCACTACGTTGTGGGCCCTTGCCTGTCGCGGGTACTTGGGCCTCCCACACAAGTGAGGCACCATTTTTATCGGGAGACCTGGGGAACGCTGGGTGGTAGGAAATTTGTGTGAGGCCAGTTATGCCACACTTTCCACACACAAATGTGTGAAAAAAGTGATTTTTTCAGCTAAAATTGAGGTTTGCAAGGGATTCTGGGTAAGGAAACGTTGGGGGATCCACGCAAGCCATACCTCCCTGGAAGCCCCGGGTGTCTACTTTTCAGAAATGTGGGTTTGATAGGTTTCCCTAGATGGCCGCCGAGCACGGCCAAAACCCAGGTGACTCCCTTGCAAAACCAGGTGGTTTTGAGATAGGCAATTTTGAGGTCGCCTCACTACGTTGTGGGCCCTTGCCTGTCGCGGGTACTTGGGCCTCCCACACAAGTGAGGCACCATTTTTATCGGGAGACCTGGGGAACGCTGGGTGGTAGGAAATTTGTGTGAGGCCAGTGATGCCACACTTTCCCACACACAAATGTGTGAAAAAGTGATTTTTTCAGCTAAAATTGAGGTTTGCAAGGGATTCTGGGTAAGGAAACGTTGGGGGATCCACGCAAGCCATACCTCCCTGGAAGCCCCCGGGTGTCTACTTTTCAGAAATGTGTGGGTTTGGTAGGTTTCCCTAGATGGCCGCCGAGCACGGGCCAAAACCCAGGTGACTCCCTTGCAAAACCAGGTGGTTTTGAGATAGGCAATTTTGAGGTCGCTCACTACGTTGTGGGCCCTTGCCTGTCGCGGGTACTTGGGCCTCCCACACAAGTGAGGCACCATTTTTATCGGGAGACCTGGGGGAACGCTGGGTGGTAGGAAATTTGTGTGAGGCCAGTGATGCCACACTTTCCCACACACAAATGTGTGAAAAAGTGATTTTTTCAGCTAAAATTGAGGTTTGCAAGGGATTCTGGGTAAGGAAACGTTGGGGATCCACGCAAGCCATACCTCCCTGGAAGCCCCCGGGTGTCTACTTTTCAGAAATGTGTGGGTTTGGTAGGTTTCTAGATGGCCGCCGAGCACGGGGCCAAAAACCCAGGTGACTCCCCTGCAAAACCAGGTGGTTTTGAGATAGGCAATTTTGAGGTCGCCTCACTACGTTGTGGGCCCTTGCCTGTCGCGGTACTTGGGCCTCCCACACAAGTGAGGCACCATTTTTATCGGGAGACCTGGGGAACGCTGGTGGTAGGAAATTTGTGTGAGGCCAGTGATGCCACACTTTCCCACACACAAATGTGTGAAAAAGTGATTTTTTCAGCTAAAATTGAGGTTTGCAAGGGATTCTGGTAAGGAAACGTTGGGGGATCCACGCAAGCCATACCTCCCTGGAAGCCCCGGGTGTCTACTTTTCAGAAATGTGTGGGTTTGGTAGGTTTCCTAGATGGCCGCCGAGCACGGGGCCAAAAACCCAGGTGACTTCCCTGCAAAACCAGGTGGTTTTGAGATAGGCAATTTTGAGGTCGCCTCACTACGTTGTGGGCCCTTGCCTGTCGCGGGTACTTGGGCCTCCCACACAAGTGAGGCACCATTTTTATCGGGAGACCTGGGGGAACGCTGGATGGTAGGAAATTTGTGTGAGGCCAGTGATGCCACACTTTCCCACACACAAATGTGTGAAAAAGTGATTTTTTCCAGCTAAAAGTGAGGTTTGCAGGGGATTCTGGGTAAGGAAACGTTGGGGGATCCACGCAAGCCATACCTCCCTGGAAGCCCCGGGTGTCTACTTTTCAGAAATGTGTGTGTTTGGTAGGTTTCCCTAGGTGCCGGCAGAGCTAGGGTTCACAAACTACAGCTAGGCATTTTGCCAAAAAGGGTCATTTTTCACTGCGAAATTGAGGTGTGACCACGTTGCGTTTTGCGCCGTTTCCTGTCGCAGGCACTACGCCGACCCACACAAGTGAGGTACCATTTTTCTCGTTAGACTTTGGGGAACGCGGGGTGGTTGGAAATTTGTGGATCCACGCAGATTCCAGAACTTTCCACCACAGAAATGTGGGGAAAATGTGTTTTTTGGACAATTTTTATGTTTGCAAGGGATTCTGGGTAACAGAACCTGGTGGGAGGCAGTCAAGTCACCCCATCCTGGATTCCCCTGCGTGTCTAGTGTTCAAAAATGTATAGGTTTGCTAGGTTTCCCTAGGTGCCGGCAGAGGTAGGGTTCAAAAACTACAGCTAGGCACTTTGCCAAAAAGGGTCATTTTTCACTGCGAAATTGAGGTGTGACCACGTTGCGTTTTGCGCCGTTTCCTGTCGCAGGCACTAGGCCGACCCACACAAGTGAGGTACCATTTTTCTCGGTAGACTTTGGGGAACGCGGGGTGGGTGGAAATTTGTGGATCCACGCAGATTCCAGAACTTTCCACCACAGAAATGTGGGGAAAATGTGTTTTTTTGACAATTTTTATGTTTGCAAGGGATTCTGGGTAACAGAACCTGGTGGGAGGCAGTCAAGTCACCCCATCCTGGATTCCCCTGGGTGTCTAGTTTTCAAAAATGTATAGGTTTGCTAGGTTTCCCTAGGTGCCGGCAGAGGTAGGGTTCAAAAACTACAGCTAGGCACTTTGCCAAAAAGGGTCATTTTTCACTGCAAAATTGAGGTGTGACCACGTTGCGTTTTGCGCCGTTTCCTGTCGCAGGCACTAGGCCGACCCACACAAGTGAGGTACCATTTTTCTCGTAAGACTTTGGGGGACGCGGGGTGGGTGGAAATTTGTGGATCCACGCAGATTCCAGAACTTTCCACCACAGAAATGTGGGGAAAATGTGTTTTTTGGACAATTTTTTATGTTTGCAAGGGATTCTGGGTAACAGAACCTGGTGGGAGGCAGTCAAGTCACCCCATCCTGGATTCCCCTGGGTGTCTAGTTTTCAAAAATGTATAGGTTTGCTAGGTTTCCCTAGGTGCCGGCAGAGGTAGGGTTCAAAAACTACAGCTAGGCACTTTGCCAAAAAAGGGTCATTTTTCACTGCGAAATTGAGGTGTGACCACGTTGCGTTTTGCGCCGTTTCCTGTCGCAGGCACTAGGCCGACCCACACAAGTGAGGTACCATTTTTCTCGTAAGACTTTGGGGAACGCGGGGTGGGTGGAAATTTGTGGATCCACGCAGATTCCAGAACTTTCCACCACAGAAATGTGGGGAAAATGTGGTTTTTTGACAATTTTTTATGTTTGCAAGGGATTCTGGGTAACAGAACCTGGTGGGAGGCAGTCAAGTCACCCCATCCTGGATTCCCCTGGGTGTCTAGTTTTCAAAAATGTATAGGTTTGCTAGGTTTCCTAGGTGCCGGCAGAGGTAGGGTTCAAAAACTACAGCTAGGCACTTTGCCAAAAAAGGGTCATTTTTCACTGCGAAATTGAGGTGTGACCACGTTGCGTTTTGCGCCGTTTCCTGTCGCAGGCACTAGGCCGACCCACACAAGTGAGGTACCATTTTTCTCGTAAGACTTTGGGGGACGCGGGGTGGGTGGAAATTTGTGGGTCCACGCAGATTCCAGAACTTTCCACCACAGAAATGTGGGGAAAATGTGGTTTTCTTGACAATTTTTTATGTTTGCAAGGGATTCTGGGTAACAGAACCTGGTGGGAGGCAGTCAAGTCACCCCATCCTGGATTCCCCTGGGTGTCTAGTTTTCAAAAATGTATAGGTTTGCTAGGTTTCCCTAGGTGCCGGCAGAGGTAGGGTTCAAAAACTACAGCTAGGCACTTTGCCAAAAAAGGGTCATTTTTCACTGCGAAATTGAGGTGTGACCACGTTGCGTTTGCGCAGTTTCCTGTCGCAGGCACTAGGCCGACCCACACAAGTGAGGTACCATTTTTCTCGTAAGACTTTGGGGGACGCGGGGTGGGTGGAAATTTGTGGATCCACGCAGATTCCAGAACTTTCCACCACAGAAATGTGGGGAAAATGTGTTTTTTGGACAATTTTTTATGTTTGCAAGGGATTCTGGGTAACAGAACCTGGTGGGAGGCAGTCAAGTCACCCCATCCTGGATTCCCCTGGGTGTCTAGTTTTCAAAAATGTATAGGTTTGCTAGGTTTCCCTAGGTGCCGGCAGAGGTAGGGTTCAAAAACTACAGCTAGGCACTTTGCAAAAAAAAGGTCATTTTTCACTGCGAAATTGAGATGTGACCGCGTTGCGTTTTGCGCCGTTTCCTGTCGCAGGCACTAGGCCGACCCACACAAGTGAGGTACCATTTTTCTCGTAAGACTTTGGGGAACGCGGGGTGGGTGGAAATTTGTGGATCCACGCAGATTCCAGAACTTTCCACCACAGAAATGTGGGGAAAATGTGTTTTTTGGACAATTTTTTATGTTTGCAAGGGATTCTGGGTAACAGAACCTGGTGGGAGGCAGTCAAGTCACCCCATCCTGGATTCCCCTGGGTGTCTAGTTTTCAAAAATGTATAGGTTTGCTAGGTTTCCCTAGGTGCCGGCAGAGGTAGGGTTCAAAAACTACAGCTAGGCACTTTGCCAAAAAAGGGTCATTTTTCACTGCGAAATTGAGGTGTGACCACGTTGCGTTTTGCGCCGTTTCCTGTCGCAGGCACTAGGCCGACCCACACAAGTGAGGTACCATTTTTCTCGTAAGACTTTGGGGAACGCGGGGTGGGTGGAAATTTGTGGATCCACGCAGATTCCAGAACTTTCCACCACAGAAATGTGGGAAAAATGTGTTTTTTGGACAATTTTTTATGTTTGCAAGGGATTCTGGGTAACAGAACCTGGTGGGAGGCAGTCAAGTCACCCCATCCTGGATTCCCCTGGGTATCTAGTTTTCAAAAATGTATAGGTTTGCTAGGTTTCCCTAGGTGCCGGCAGAGGTAGGGTTCAAAAACTACAGCTAGGCACTTTGCCAAAAAAGGGTCATTTTTCACTGCGAAATTGAGGTGTGACCACGTTGCGTTTTGCGCCGTTTCCTGTCGCAGGCACTAGGCCGACCCACACAAGTGAGGTACCATTTTTCTCGTAAGACTTTGGGGAACGCGGGGTGGGTGGAAATTTGTGGATCCACGCAGATTCCAGAACTTTCCACCACAGAAATGTGGGGAAAATGTGTTTTTTGGACAATTTTTTATGTTTGCAAGGGATTCTGGGTAACAGAACCTGGTGGGAGGCAGTCAAGTCACCCCATCCTGGATTCCCCTGGGTGTCTAGTTTTCAAAAATGTATAGGCTTGCTAGGTTTCCCTAGGTGCCGGCAGAGGTAGGGTTCAAAAACTACAGCTAGGCACTTTGCCAAAAAGGTCATTTTTCACTGCGAAATTGAGGTGGGACCGCATTGCGTTTTGCGCTGTTTCCTGTCGCAGGCACTAGGCCGACCCACACAAGTGAGGTACCATTTTTCTCGTAAGACTTTGGGGAACGCGGGGTGGGTGGAAATTTGTGGATCCACGCAGATTCCAGAACTTTCCACCACAGAAATGTAGGGAAAATGTGGTTTTTTGACAATGTTTTATGTTTGCAAGGGATTCTGGGTAACAGAACCTGGTGGGAGGCAGTCAAGTCACCCCATCCTGGATTCCCCTGGGTGTCTAGTTTTCAAAAATGTATAGGTTTGCTAGGTTTCCCTAGGTGCCGGCAGAGCTAGGGTTCAAAAACTACAGCTAGGCACTTTGCCAAAAAAGGGTCATTTTTCACTGCGAAATTGAGGTGTGACCACGTTGCGTTTTGCGCCGTATCCTGTCGCAGGCACTAGGCCGACCCACACAAGTGAGGTACCATTTTTCTCGTAAGACTTTGGGGAACGCGGGGTGGGTGGAAATTCGTGGATCCACGCAGATTCCAGAACTTTCCACCACAGAAATGTGGGGAAAATGTGGTTTTTTTGACAATTTTTTATGTTTGCAAGGGATTCTGGGTAACAGAACCTGGTGGGAGGCAGTCAAGTCACCCCATCCTGGATTCCCCTGGGTGTCTAGTTTTCAAAAATGTATAGGTTTGCTAGGTTTCCCTAGGTGCCGGCAGAGCTAGGGTTCAAAAACTACAGCTAGGCACTTTGCCAAAAAAGGGTCATTTTTCACTGCGAAATTGAGGTGTGACCACGTTGCGTTTTGCGCCGTTTCCTGTCGCAGGCACTAGGCCGACCCACACAAGTGAGGTACCATTTTTCTCGTTAGACTTTGGGGAACGCGGGGTGGGTGGAAATTTGTGGATCCACGCAGATTCCAGACCTTTCCACCACAGAAATGTGGAGGAAATGTGATTTTTTTTGACAATTTTTTATGTTTGCAAGGGATTCTGGGTAACAGAACCTGGTGCGAGGCAGTCAAGTCACCCCATCCTGGATTCCCCTGGGTGTCTAGTTTTCAAAAATGTATAGGTTTGCTAGGTTTCCCTAGGTGCCGGCAGAGCTAGGGTTCAAAAACTACACCTAGGCACTTTGCAAAAAAAGGGTAATTTTTCATTGTGAAAATGTGGTACGTCCACGTTGCATTTTGAGCCATTTCCTGTTGTGGGCACAAGGGCTACCCACACAAGTGAGGTACCATTTTTATCGGGAGACTTAGGGTAACACAGAATTGTAGAGCAACTGTTATTACCTATTGACTTTCGATGCATTTCTGCCTTCCAAATGAAAGACAATGTGTAAAAAATAAGTCATTTTGAAAAATGACCTATAATTCTCATGCTAGTATGGGTACTCCCAATTTCGGAAATGTGCAAATATCTACTGTTTCTAAAATCTACATTTTGTTCCCATTTCAGAAATACATAGGTGTCTTTCATAACAATTTTTCCATGTATACATTTTCCCAAAATAATTGCTATATACCCGGTACTTAAAAAAAAATCATTGCAAGATGTTGCTCAATTATTGGCTCTGGGTTCGTCGGGTTCTTGGTGAACCTACAAGTCCTATATATCCCCACAACCAGAAAGGTCCAGCGGATATAACGGTATATTGCCTTCAAATAGCTGTCATAATTAGAAGAAGTTACAGGTGAAAACGTTGACACAAATGGCTGTTCTTTTCAACTAATTTTCAATTTTTCCTTTATTTAACTGTTAGTTTCTATAAGGAAAACTTTAAGGATCTACACAAATGACCCCTTGCTGAATTCAGAATTTTGTCTACTTTTCATAAATGTATGGCTTTCCAGGATCCATTATTGGTTTCATACCCATTTCTACCATTAACTGGAAGGAGGTTGAAAGCACAAAAAATAGCAAAAATAGGCTATGTCCCAGACAAATGCCAAAACTGTGTAAAAAAGTTGGTTTTCTGACAAAAGTCTGCTTGTCCCTGAAAGCTGGGAAGATGGTGATTTCATCCCCACAACCCCTTTTTTGATGCCATTTGCAGGGAAAAATCAAGACGCTTTCATCTGTAGCCCTTTTTTGCCTTTTTCCAAAAAAAACAAAATTTAGCTGTATTTTGACTAATTTCTGGGTCCCCTCCAGGGGAACCCACAAACCCTGGGTACCTTTACAATCCCCATGATGTTAGAAAAAAAGGACGCAAATTTGGCATGGATACCTTATGTGGTCAAAAAGTTACAGGGGCCTAAGCGCGCACTACCCCAAATAGCCAAAAAAAGGCTTAGCACAGGAGGGGAAAAGGCCTAGCAGCGAAGGGGTTAAACATGAGCATAACTAAAGCACCAGTTCATCATTCTTTATCAACACTGGTTCCATTGTGATTTTGCACTTGCTTTACTTGTATCAATACTCTAGATCTATCACTTTCTGGTGTTTCAATTTTGAGGCGTTTAAACTTTATTGATTTTGCGTTTCACATCTCCATCTGCCGTTCTGCACAGCTGAGTTTCACAGACCTTTCACTACAATCTTTTTATAGCACAATTTAGCAACGCACGGTTTTAGTTTTCGGTATCGCCTTGCGTAATTCATATTGAGGCTCATTCTTTTCTGCCTAACCTGGCCGTTACAGAGGTGTGTGTTCAATTGCGTTTTGTACATTATTGTTTAGCAGTACATTGATTATGCTTATGTTTTCTTCACAGCGGCCCCTGAAGAAGGGATGAATATAATCCCGAAATGCATTGGGCTAGGCCGGCAACTTGTTTAATATATGCAACAGCCTTGTGTCGCTTGACTTCAATTGTATTGATTTTTGCACATGACTGTGGTTCTTTTTATTTGCGAGTTTAAACATTTTTGTAAATGCATAACAATATTGATTAAATCATCAATATTCTATGTTTATGATATTGTATTTTCTGTTCAGATAATTGAAAAAAGTGTTATTTCAGTGTTTTACAATACAGCCAAGGGTTGTTTTCATGATTCTAGCAGTGAATCTAGTATACTGGTGTCCAATTCACCAGCAGTGCAATTCGTATCTTGAGGCTGGCTGCCTCTAACTAGATAGCACGCAAACGTGCTTCAAAAAGTTCTAACAGTTTCGTGAGTTTTTCACTTGAGGTGTGCGCTAACTTTAAATTCAATTATTAGTTACTTGCCGCACTTGTTAGCAGCACCCCACACAGTTTATTGTACACAATGTCTTTTGACAGCATAGCCAATCTCACAGACAATAGAGCTGATACACTCACATATTTACCAACTCAAGTGAATGACATATATGCTCTGATTCAAGACACAACATCTTTTAACGTCCAGGCAGGCTCTACTTCGCAACAAATTCGGCAATTGGAATTCATCACACGCAGAGCATTGAGCCAGCGTCTTCACGCGTCTACGCTCATACAATATCATAAAGTGCAACGGATTCCAAGGGGATTACGTTTACCTATCAAACCTTTACTTTACAAATTCCAGTTCAATAAAGTATTCATGGAAAAGTGGCAGGCCGTTCTGAATAAATGTTCATTGGATTTAATTTTATTGTTAATAGAGGAATTGTCCCGAACTATCAGAGAGCTGGAGGAAGAAGCAGAAGTGATTAAATCTGATTTATCTTCAAGGTGCGATGCGGAGTACTGGAAAACAACTTTGGAAGATCTCAACACCAAGTTGGACGTCTATGGGAAGGAAATACAGGAAAGAAAACTTAGAAAATTTCGTCGCAATACCATAGATTATAAGCTTAACGAGGTGTACACCTGGGCAGAGGTGTACGCCCGCAGAAGACCTTTTCAAAAACCTAATACTTCATCGCAGGAATCAATCGTTTCAGATCAAGAATTGGAATTATCCAGAGCACCAGCAGATGCTCAACAAGAAACAGGAGGTTCCAACATCCAGCAAGGTGGTGCAGAAGCAACCCCGCAGTCGACGTCTTTTTTAGTCAGCAGCCAGAGAGGCGGACGTCCACCAGATCCAAAAAAACTAGGAGGAGCAAGAGAAAAAGAGGCAGAGGCACGCAATTTGAGGAGCAAGAAGACCTTATCATAAATATTTCTACAGTAGAGCTAACGTTGGCACAACAACAAGTGTTAAATAAAGGGACTTCTTTTGTTCCAGCATATCACACCAATGCTTTGGAACTAGAAATTGCCACATTCAAATTTATGAGAAATTTGCGCCTGAAGCATTTCTTTACCAACATAGTACCCACATTGACTGTCACAGACGCTTCCAACAGTGAACAAGACACCGGGCACAACATTTTCAAGCCTAAAAGTACCTTTATGGCGCCAGTGTCCCATAAACTACTTGATTCTTTTGAAACACTCATTCGTGATGATTTCGGTAAACTCAATCTCCGACCAACAATTAAGACCAACTTCAAGAAACATGGATGCAAATTATCAAACTACTAGCCAATGACTCCAGGCTCACATTTCAGATGGCTGACAAGGGTGGTGCTTTGGTTATCATGGATACTACATTCTATGAACATTGCGTTTTTCAACATTTAAATGACTCGAACACTTACATTAAGTTAGACCTTGATCCAACACTGATGATTAAGGATACATTGAATAAAATTCTAGATCATGCAGAAAACATGCAATGGATTTCTGTAAACACACGGAAGTTTCTAAGTGTAGCTTATCCCAGGAGACCAAAGCTTTACATGTTACCCAAAGT
Source organism: Calotriton arnoldi (assembly GCA_963921515.1). Taxonomy (NCBI): domain Eukaryota; kingdom Metazoa; phylum Chordata; class Amphibia; order Caudata; family Salamandridae; genus Calotriton; species Calotriton arnoldi. The sequence goes on from CAWUFW010014027.1 coordinate 299,729, forward strand.
ACATAAAAATCTCCAGAATCCACCATTTCGCCCAATAGTTTCAGGTTGTGAGTCCATTTTTACACCCGCGGGACAATTTATTGAACACTATCTACAGAAATTTGTACAGTCATGGAGAAGTTACATCAAGGACACCACACATTTTTTGCAATTATTACATGCAGTCAGCGACCAGTGTTCTCCAACATGGATTCTTTGCTCGATTGATGTGACATCACTGTACACTTCGATACCTCTGAAAGAGGGGATGGAAGCTTGTGAGTGGGCATTGTTGCAACTACCAGATGTAGGAGTCAACAAAGTCTTTATTTTGGAATTGTTGATGTTTTGTCTTCAACACAGCTATTTACAATGGAAGGACACTTTTTATCTTCAGATAAGCGGAACTTCCATGGGTTTTTCTGGAGCCCCTTCGTATGCTAACACTTTCATGTCCAAATTCGAATTCGATTACATATTTTCAGATGATTCATGGAGCACCAATCTTGTGTTTTATACTAGATTCATTGACGATATCTTCCTCATATGGAACAATTCGGAAGAAAATTTAAGACTCAAGATTATGGAATTGAATTCGAAAAACGCACGTATTAAATTCACTCACAACATCAGTGAGAACAATTTATCATTCTTGGATGTTTTAATCACAAAGGTGAACAATACACTACAGACGTCTGTGTATTTCAAACCTACTGATAAGAACAATTTTCTTCTGCATTCCAGCTTCCATCCTCCTTCGCTACTACAAAATTTGCCATTTTCACAAATGCTACGAATCAAAAGAATAGTGTCTGGAGAAAATGAGTTGGGAGCAAGTTTAGAACAACAATGCAAAAAGTTCAGACAGCGTGGTTATCCCCAAACCGTATTGTCTAAAGCAGTGGCCAAAACACAGCACTACAAACGATAAGATCTACTTGCAACGAGAACCAAGAACAATCAAACTAGACACGTCTTCTTGTCTAAATTTTCAACTAAATCACCGAGTATAAAGAGAATTATTAAATCTAGATGGGAGTTGTTGAGAAGTGAACATTGATTTTAATGGCCTATTTGCTCAAGAACCATTGTTTGCATATACTCGAAGCAGAAACATCAAAGAAACACTGTCGCAAACAAATGAGAAGATCCACGAGGAATACACAGGGATGCGGAGGTGCCACAATTGTGTGAGTTGTAATAATGTAATCCTTGGCAACACTATCAACCATTCACACTCAGGGAAATCTATAGCATTGAAGTACAATGGAGACTGCAATTCTTGTCACGTAGTTTACACCATCAAATGTCCATGTGGTTTACTATACGTAGGCAAAACCACACGTAAGATCAAAGTACGTATATCAGAACACAAGAGTACGATACGCACACAGTGTGCCAAATCGCATTTTGTATCTCATTGGCTAGAACACAAACACACACTTGCACAATTGAGGTTCACCATTCTTGAAATTTTGTTTTGCAAACCAGGTCGTGACAATGCTAGACTCCTTTTGCAGAGGGAAACGTGGTGGATAAAAATGCTTAATACAATGACGCCAGGTGGTCTTAACGATAAATTGGAAATGTCGTGCTTTCTTTGAACATGTTCTGCCACTCCATGTACGTGAGTTCAACAGACCTTTCGGGTCACTTTTATTAGATTGTGAAAGTATGATTACGCACGGCAATCGAATGGTGATTTAATTTGATAACTTTCCTTTTTCTTTTTTCTTTTTTCATCATTCAACGGCTTTCTGACCATTCACTGACCTAAAGGGCAGGTAGAGGGCGTGCACATCACTATTCATTATTTTCATCCTCGGGGTTGGTTCTATCAGTTGTTTTCAATGTATTTTTCACATTTTGCGTTTTGGTTTTAGTTACACCGCATTGGTCATTTTTAGGGTACGGGGCAGCTCTCAAGTGGTAGCGGTTTTTGGACCGGCCACTACACAGTGGCATCTAGGAACGCGGTTGTTTAGAGTGGGCGCAGTTTCTTTTTTTCAAATCCGCAGTTAGTTCTCTCTTTAGCTAGCTTGTCACTGAAACAGTCTGGCAGGTTTTCCTTTTGATCTAAAGATACCGCGTTTACCATTAACATGTGCATTTTAAGGTTATATACATTTACTGCACTGGCTTGGTATACATTTTAGTCTCAGGTTAGGGTTCATTTACATAGTATAAGGAGCGCCAGGTAATATAGTCACAGGCATCTCGTATTATAATATGGGAGTGGTTTCACTCCACTCCAAAATGGAGACTAAGTTCAGAGGTTTAGTCCTCTAACTATGCCCATTAGTCGTCAGCGCGTCAGCACCGTCAAACAGGACCGTTAGATTTTATCTACATTTTTGAAGGACAGAGTTCACTCACTTGACGGACTTAGAGCCATTCAGTGTTTCGGAGAACTCTAGGGTGATGCCAGGAAGAATACGTGGTAAGCAGAGGTTGACACACAGCGCGGAGTTAAACAGCTTAGACTGGTACTATATGGTCTTTTATTTTTACTGGATTCGCTTGTTTTTATTTGCAGTTTCGAGATTTTTGGGAGTTATTGGGAGACGGATCTATGCTTGCAGCGACTTTTCTTTGTTGAGATCAGCATACATCTCTATAGGGGTAAGAAGTTTCTGAATATGTTTATTGAGCATCGCAGAGGTTTGCTTGAATGCTTGTGGGTATTCATGTAGGGCATTTTAATTATATTTGGTACAGGCACAATTTGCTTTGGAAAACGCAAAACCTAAAGACCTCTATGCGCTTCGGCGCAGAGACAGTTTCCAGCGCCTCGAGAGTTCTACAGATTGGTTACAGGTTGCGACAGCTTGAAGTGAGTCTTTTTTGCGAGTACATTGTCCTCTTTAAACATGAGCATAACTAAAGCACCAGTTCATCATTCTTTATCAACACTGGTTCCATTGTGATTTTGCACCTGCTTTACTTGTATCAATACTCTAGATCTATCACTTTCTGGTGTTTCAATTTTGAGGCGTTTAAACTTTATTGATTTTGCGTTTCACATCTCCATCTGCCGTTCTGCACAGCTGAGTTTCACAGACCTTTCACTACAATCTTTTTATAGCACAATTTAGCAACGCACGGTTTTAGTTTTCGGTATCGCCTTGCGTAATTCATATTGAGGCTCATTCTTTTCTGCCTAACCTGGCCGTTACAGAGGTGTGTGTTCAATTGCGTTTTGTACATTATTGTTTAGCAGTACATTGATTATGCTTATGTTTTCTTCACAGAGGCCCCTGAAGAAGGGATGAATATAATCCCGAAATGCATTGGGCTAGGCCGGCAACTTGTTTAATATATGCAACAGCCTTGTGTCGCTTGACTTCAATTGTATTGATTTTTGCACATGACTGTGGTTCTTTTTATTTGCGAGTTTAAACATTTTTGTAAATGCATAACAATATTGATTAAATCACCAATATTCTATGTTTATGATATTGTATTTTCTGTTCAGATAATTGAAAAAAGTGTTATTTCAGTGTTTTACAATACAGCCAAGGGTTGTTTTCATGATTCTAGCAGTGCATCTAGTATACTGGTGTCCAATTCACCAGCAGTGCAATTCGTATCTTGAGGCTGGCTGCCTCTAACTAGATAGCACGCAAACGTGCTTCAAAAAGTTCTAACAGTTTCGTGAGTTTTTCACTTGAGGTGTGCGCTAACTTTAAATTCAATTATTAGTTACTTGCCGCTCTTGTTAGCAGCACCCCACACAGTTTATTGTACACAATGTCTTTTGACAGCATAGCCAATCTCACAGACAATAGAGCTGATACATTCACATATTTACCAACTCAAGTGAATGACATATGGGCTCTGATTCAAGACACAACATCTTTTAACGTCCAGGCAGGCTCTACTTCGCAACGAATTCGGCAATTGGAATTCATCACACGCAGAGCATTGAGCCAGCGTCTTCACGCGTCTACGCTCATACAATATCATAAAGTGCAACGGATTCCAAGGGGATTACGTTTACCTATCAAACCTTTACTTTACAAATTCCAGTTCAATAAAGTATTCATGGAAAAGTGACAGGCCGTTCTGAATAAATGTTCATTGGATTTAATTTTATTGTTAATAGAGGAATTGTCCCGAACTATCAGAGAGCTGGAGGAAGAAGCAGAAGTGATTAAATCTGATTTATCTTCAAGGTGCGATGCGGAGTACTGGAAAACAACTTTGGAAGATCTCAACACCAAATTGGACGTCTATGGCAAGGAAATACAGGAAAGAAAACTTAGAAAATTTCGTTGCGATACCATAGATTATAAGCTTAACGAGGTGTACACCTGGGCAGAGGTGTACGCCCGCAGAAGACCTTTTCAAAAACCTAATACTTCATCGCAGGATTCAATCGTTTCAGATCAAGAATTGGAATTATCCCGAGCACCAGCAGATGCTCAACAAGAAACAGGAGGTTCCAACATCCAGCAAGGTGGTGCAGAAGCAACCCCGCAGTCGACGTCTTTTTAGTCAGCAGCCAGAGAGGCGGACGTCCACCAGATCCAAAAAAACTAGGAGGAGCAAGAGAAAAAGAGGCAGAGGCACGCAATTTGAGGAGCAAGAAGACCTTATCATAAATATTTCTACAGTAGAGCTAACGTTGGCACAACAACAAGTGTTAAATAAAGGGACTTCTTTTGTTCCAGCATATCACACCAATGCTTTGGAACTAGAAATTGCCACATTCAAATTTATGAGAAATTTGCGCCTGAAGCATTTCTTTACCAACATAGTACCCACATTGACTGTCACAGATGCTTCCAACAGTGAACAAGACACCGGGCACAACATTTTCAAGCCTAAAAGTACCTTTATGGCGCCAGTGTCCCATAAACTACTTGATTCTTTTGAAACACTCATTTGTGATGATTTCGGTAAACTCAATCTCCGACCAACAATTAAGACCAACTTCAAGAAACATGAGATGCAAATTATCAAACATCTAGCCAATGACTCCAGGCTCACATTTCAGATGGCTGACAAGGGTGGTGCTTTGGTTATCATGGATACTACATTCTATGAACATTGCGTTTTTCAACATTTACAGGACTCGAACACTTACATTAAGTTAGACCTTGATCCAACACTGATGATTAAGGATACATTGAATAAAATTCTAGATCATGCAGAAAACATGCAATGGATTTCTGTAAACACACGGAAGTTTCTAAGTGTAGCTTATCCCAGGAGACCAAAGCTTTACATGTTACCCAAAGTACATGAAAATCTCCAGAATCCACCATTTCGCCCAATAGTTTCAGGTTGTGAGTCCATTTTTACACCCGCGGGACAATTTATTGATCACTATCTACAAAAATTTGTACAGTCATGGAGAAGTTACATCAAGGACACCACACATTTTTTGCAATTATTACATGCAGTCAGCGACCAGTGTTCTCCAACATGGATTCTTTGCTCGATTGATGTTACATCACTGTACACTTCGATACCTCTGAAAGAGGGGATGGAAGCTTGTGAGTGGGCATTGTTGCAACTACCAGATGTAGGAGTCAACAAAGTCTTTATTTTGGAATTGTTGATGTTTTGTCTTCAACACAGCTATTTACAATGGAAGGACACTTTTTATCTTCAGATAAGCGGAACTTCCATGGGTTTTTCTGGAGCCCCTTCGTATGCTAACACTTTCATGTCCAAATTCGAATTCGATTACATATTTTCAGATGATTCATGGAGCACCAATCTTGTGTTTTATACTAGATTCATTGACGATATCTTCCTCATATGGAACAATTCGGAAGAAAATTTAAGACTCAAGATTATGGAATTGAATTCGAAAAACGCACGTATTAAATTCACTCACAACATCAGTGAGAACAATTTATCATTCTTGGATGTTTTAATCACAAAGGTGAACAATACACTACAGACGTCTGTGTATTCCAAACCTACTGATAAGAACAATTTTCTTCTGCATTCCAGCTTCCATCCTCCTTCGCTACTACAAAATTTGCCATTTTCACAAATGCTACGAATCAAAAGAATAGTGTCTGGAGAAAATGAGTTGGGAGCAAGTTTAGAACAACAATGCAAAAAGTTCAGACAGCGTGGTTATCCCCAAACCGTATTGTCTAAAGCAGTGGCCAAAACACAGCACTACAAACGAGAAGATCTACTTGCAACGAGAACCAAGAACAATCAAACTAGACACGTCTTCGTGTCTAAATTTTCAACTAAATCACCGAGTATAAAGAGAATTATTAAATCTAGATGGGAGTTGTTGAGAAGTGAACCTGATTTTAATGGCCTATTTGCTCAAGAACCATTGTTTGCATATACTCGAAGCAGAAACATCAAAGAAACACTGTCGCAAACAAATGAGAAGATCCACGAGGAATACACAGGGATGCGGAGGTGCCACAATTGTGTGAATTGTAATAATGTAATCCTTGGCAACACTATCAACCATTCACACTCAGGGAAATCTATAGCATTGAAGTACAATGGAGACTGCAATTCTTGTCACGTAGTTTACACCATCAAATGTCCATGTGGTTTACTATACGTAGGCAAAACCACACGTAAGATCAAAGTACGTATATCAGAACACAAGAGTACGATACGCACACAGTGTGCCAAATCGCATTTTGTATCTCATTGGCTAGAACACAAACACACACTTGCACAATTGAGGTTCACCATTCTTGAAATTTTGTTTTGCAAACCAGGTCGTGACAATGCTAGACTCCTTTTGCAGAGGGAAACGTGGTGGATAAAAATGCTTAATACAATGACGCCAGGTGGTCTTAACGATAAATTGGAAATGTCGTGCTTTCTTTGAACATGTTCTGCCACTCCATGTACGTGAGTTCAACAGACCTTTCGGGTCACTTTTATTAGATTGTGAAAGTATGATTACGCACGGCAATCGAATGGTGATTTAATTTGATAACTTTCCTTTTTCTTTTTTCTTTTTCATCATTCAACGGCATTCTGACCATTCACTGACCTAAAGGGCAGGTAGAGGGCGTGCACATCACTATTCATTATTTTCATCCTCGGGGTTGGTTCTATCAGTTGTTTTCAATGTATGTTTCACATTTTGCGTTTTGGTTTTAGTTACACCACATTGGTCATTTTTAGGGTACGGGGCAGCTCTCAAGTGGTAGCGGTTTTTGGACCAGCCACTACACAGTGGCATCTAGGAACGCGGTTGTTTAGAGTGGGCGCAGTTTCTTTTTTCAAATCCGCAGTTAGTTCTCTCTTTAGCTAGCTTGTCACTGAAACAGTCTGGCAGGTTTTCCTTTTTGATCTAAAGATACCGCGTTTACCATTAACATGTGCATTTTAAGGTTATATACATTTACTGCACTGGCTTGGTATACATTTTAGTCTCAGGTTAGGGTTCATTTACATAGTATAAGGAGCGCCAGGTAATATAGTCACAGGCATCTCGTATTATAATATGGGAGTGGTTTCACTCCACTCCAAAATGGAGACTAAGTTCAGAGGTTTAGTCCTCTGTCTATGCCCATTAGTCGTCAGCGCGTCAGCACCGTCAAACAGGACCGTTAGATTTTATCTACATTTGTGAAGGACAGAGTTCACTCACTTGACGGACTTAGAGCCATTCAGTGTTTCGGAGAACCCTAGGGTGATGCCAGGAAGAACACGCAGTAAGCAGAGGTTGACACACAGCGTGGAGTTAAACAGCTTAGACTGGTACTATATGGTCTTTTATTTTTACTGGATTCGCTTGTTTTTATTTGCAGTTTTGAGATTTTTGGGAGTTATTGGGAGACGGATCTATGCTTGCAGCGTCTTTTCTTTGTTGAGATCAGCATACATCTCTATAGGGGTAAGAAGTTTCTGAATATGTTTATTGAGCATCGCAGAGGTTTGCTTGAATGCTTGTGGGTATTCATGTAGGGCATTTTAATTATATTTGGTACAGGCACAATTTGCTTTGGAAAACGCAAAACCTAAAGACCTCTATGCGCTTCGGCGCAGAGACAGTTTCCAGCGCCTCGAGAGTTCTACAGATTGGTTACAGGTTGCGACAGCTTGAAGTGAGTCTTTTTTGCGAGTACATTGTCCGCTTTAAACATGAGCATAACTAAAGCACCAGTTCATCATTATTTATCAACACTGGTTCCATTGTAATTTTGCACCTGCTTTACTTGTATCAATACTCTAGATTTATCACTTTCTGGTGTTTCAATTTTGAGGCGTTTAAACTTTATTGATTTTGCGTTTCACATCTCCATCTGCCGTTCTGCACAGCTGAGTTTCACAGACCTTTCACTACAATCTTTTTATAGCACAATTTAGCAACGCACGGTTTTAGTTTTCGGTATCGCCTTGCGTAATTCATATTGAGGCTCATTCTTTTCTGCCTAACCTGGCCGTTACAGAGGTGTGTGTTCAATTGCGTTTTGTACATTATTGTTTAGCAGTACATTGATTATGCTTATGTTTTCTTCACAGCGGCCCCTGAAGAAGGGATGAATATAATCCCGAAATGCATTGGGCTAGGCCGGCAACTTGTTTAATATATGCAACAGCCTTGGGTCGCTTGACTTCAATTGTATTGATTTTTGCACATGACTGTGGTTCTTTTTATTTGCGAGTTTAAACATTTTTGTAAATGCATAACAATATTGATTAAATCATCAATATTCTATGTTTATGATATTGTATTTTCTGTTCAGATATTTGAAAAAAGTGTTATTTCAGTGTTTTACAATACAGCCAAGGGTTGTTTTCATAATTCTAGCAGTGCATCTAGTATACTGGTGTCCAATTCACCAGCAGTGCAATTTGCTGTGACCAGGTCACAGAGCAAAATGTCTAACACTGAACAGGCCTTGGATCCAGAAACTATGGACCAAGTGCCATCCAAGAGGAGGAGTAGTAGGGTTAAGGCAGTGCCTTCCCCCTTGGCTCAGAAGGAAGATCAGTCTCTTGAGTGGGATGATCTCAGTCCTGAGGAAGGAACTGTCCCAGAGGAGCTTGAACCTGACCAGGTTGAGTTCTTGGGGACAGGGGGCCCTTCCAGGGCAGATCTGAGCCAGGAGCAGCAGAGCTGCCCCTCTCTTGAACCCCTCAGACAGCAAGCTGCTGCTGAGGCTGCTGGGAATGCTAGTGGTCCCCATAAAGTGTATTGGGATGATGGACTCTTGTACTCAGAGTGTAGAGACCCCAAGCCTGGTGCCACCAGGAGGTTGGTTATACCTCTGAAGTTCATGGGCTTCCTATTGACCCTAGCCCATGATATTCCCCTAGCAGGTCCCCTGGGCCAGAACAAGACTTGGGACAGACTTGTCCCTCACTTTCACTGGCCCCACATGTCTGAAGACAACAAGGAGTTTTGTCGCTCCTGTGTAACCTGCCAGGCCAGTGGCAAGGCAGGTGGCACCACAAAGGCCCCCCTGATACCACTACCTGTGGTGGGGGTGCCCTTTGAAAGGGTGGGGATTGACATTGTTGGTCCCATGGATCCCCAAACAGCATCTGGGCACAGGTTTATCCTGGTGGTAGTGGATCATGCCACCAGGTACCCAGAGGCTATTCCCCTTAGGACCACTACAGCACCTGTGGTGGCAAGGGCCCTCCTGGGAATTTTCTCAAGAGTGGGCTTCCCTGAGGAGGTTGTATCAGACAGGGGTGCAAACTTTATGTCTGGATACTTGAAAGCAATGTGGAAGGAGTGTGGAGTGACTTACAAGTTCACCACACCCTATCACCCTCAATGCAATAGTTTAGTTGAGAGATTCAACAAAACCTTGAAGGGCATGATTAAAGGGCTCCCAGAGAAGCTTAGGCGAAGATGGGACATACTCTTGGCCTGCCTTTTATTTGCATACAGGGAGGTGCCTCAAAAGGGGGTTGGCTACAGCCCTTTTGAACTTTTGTTTGTTCACCCTGTCAGGGGTCCATTGTGCTTGGTGAAGGAAGGATGGGAGTTACCTCTCAAGCCCCCAAACCAAGACATAGTGGACTATGTACTTGGTCTCCGCTCCAGGATGGCTGAGTACATGAAAAAGGCAACTAAAAACCTTGAGGCTAGCCAGGAACCGCAAAAAGCCTGGCATGACCAAAAGGCTGTACTGACTGTTTACCAGCCAGGACAGAAGGTGTGGGTGCTGGAGCCAGTGGCCCCAGCAGCTCTCCAAGACAAGTGGAGTGGACCCCATACCATTGTTGAACAGAAGGGTGAGGTTACCTATTTAGTAGACCTAGGAACACCCAGGAGTCTCCACAGGGTTCTCCATGTCAACAGATTGAAGCCATATGTGGACAGGGCAGACATGCGCTTGCTCATGGCTACTGATGAGGGACAGGAGAAAGAGAGTGACCCACTCCCTGACCTGCTCTCACAGAACCCTGATGATGGGTCAGTGGATGGTGTAGCCTTGGCAGGCAGCCTCACTGCTCAGCAGCAAACTGATTGTAGACAAGTGCTCAATCAGTACAGACATATGTTCTCTCTGACTCCAAGTCAGACCACCTGGTGCACTCATGAAGTGGACACTGGGGACAGTCTGCCTATTAAAAATAAGATTTATAGGCAACCTGACCATGTCAGGGACTGTATCAGGACAGAAGTCCAGAAAATGTTGGATTTGGGAGTTATTGAATCCTCAGATAGCCCTTGGGCTAGTCCAGTGGTCCTTGTGCCAAAACCTCACACCAGTGGTGGGAAAAGAGAGATGAGGTTTTGTGTGGACTACTGGTTTCTCAATGCAGTCACTAGGACTGATGCCCATCCAATACCAAGGGCAGATGAGCTAATAGACACTTTGGCCTCAGCCAAGTATCTAAGCACATTTGACCTGACAGCTGGCTACTGGCAGATCAGACTAGCTGATGATGCAAAGCCAAAAACAGCATTCTCAACCCCTAGTGGACATTATCAATTTGTGGTAATGCCCTTTGGTCTGAAGAATGCACCTGCCACTTTTCAGAGGTTGGTGAATACAGTCCTTACAGGTCTGGAGGCCTACAGTGCAGCATATCTAGATGATATTGCTGTCTTTAGCTCCACCTGGGAGGATCACCTGGTCCACCTCAGAAATGGTTTGGAGGCCCTGCAAAAGGCAGGCCTCACTATCAAGGCCACCAAGTGCCAGATAGGGCAGAGTCAGGTTGTGTACCTGGGCCACCTTGTGGGTGGAGGCCAGGTTCAACCATTGCAGAGCAAAATCCAGACCATCATGGACTGGGTTGCTCCCACTACCCAGACTCAGGTGAGAGCCTTCTTAGGCCTGACTGGGTACTATAGGAGATTTGTCAAGGGGTATGGATCAATAGTGACACCCCAGAATGACTTAACTTCCAAGAAAATGCCCAAAAAGGTTCAGTGGACATCTAGCTGTCAAAAGGCATTTGATGACCTGAAGCAGGCCATGTGCACTGCTCCCATTCTCCAGAGTCCTGATTACTCCAAGAAGTTCATTGTCCAAACAGATGCATCTGAATTGGGGGTAGGGGCTGTACTGTCACAATTGAATGATGAAGGTCAGGATCATCCAGTAGCTTTTATTAGCAGAAGGCTGACCCCTAGAGAGAAACGTTGGTCAGCCATAGAGAGGGAGGCCTTTGCTGTGGTTTGGGCTCTGAAGAAGTTGAGGCCATACTTGTTTGGTACTCACTTCCTTGTTCAAACAGACCACAAGCCCCTCCTATGGCTAAAACAAATGAAGGGTGAAAACCCCAAACTGCTTAGGTGGTCCATTTCCCTACAGGGGATGGACTTTACAGTGGAACATAGACCTGGGAGTAACCATGCCAATGCAGATGGACTCTCTAGGTACTTCCACTTAGAACATGAAGACTCAACTGGTCAAGGTTAGTTTAATGTCCCTACGTTTGGTGGGGGGGGGGGGTGGGCCCTGCTAATCAGAACCCCAGCCTAGCTGCCTCCAAATGTGAGAAGTTGGCCTGGTATATGCTGTCCACTAATTATAGTGGGCACCTTGCACCAGTCCAAACAACCCCTTATTGGAGATAGGTTAAAGACAACCTTTATTGAAAGCTATCCTAGTGGTAGCTATGGAGAGCAGCCTTCAGGCTAAGTCTTGAAGGAATGTAAAGCAGCTTGTTTTACCAGTCTATAATCTCTTGAGTGACCAAATGAAAGAGGACCACACCAGGTATATATTCAAAATATATGTATTTATTACTAAACACACCCCTCTAGTCTCTTTATGAGGCTAGAGTTTGAAGTACATAAGTTATAAGTTAGTTATCAAGAGTAATAGCACAAATACACGTTTGAGCCCTAGGGGCGTACCAAACCATATACCAATAAAGTGGTATAAGAACCACGACGGAGCTAGATACAAGGCCTAGAGCCTGTAGAAGTGCTTGGCCCTCAAGGAACCACCCAAGGTAGTGACACAGGGGACCCACGGGGGACGCGTGCAGTGAGAACACAGCCGCGATCCGCAGTTGACTTCTATGGGGAATGTTGCGGTTGGAGTTTTAAAGAAAAAGGACACTTAGAGGAGGACTTGGAGCAAACCCTTTTAGAACTAGGTTGTTCTAGAGTCTATACCCACGGGAGCACCGGAGTACTCGAGTTACCTCACCCAGGGAAGCCGGGTGCATAGGGGTCTTTCGGGGTCGGGTTTTGTCGTCGTTTTCAATGGCGATCTGCTGCAAAGTGCTGCTGGCGACCAAGTCGAAAGTGTTCGGGTGGATCCAAAGGTGGATCGAAGATCTGAAGAACCTGAAAGCAGAGGGGACAGAGTCTGGGTCACTAGCCAGTGACCAGGAAGGCGATGAGCAGATGCCCACCGATGTCGGGTGCTTCAGGTAGGTTGACAGTCGTCTTGACTCTTCAGCCACAAGGTCCAGGAGGTGTCAACGACAACCAGGAGCTGGATTAGAGCTGTACCACGACATCTGTCAATTGCAGGGGTGTCGGCGACCGGATTGGACCCAACAAGCCTTGGCAATGGCAAGTCACATGGAAATAGAAGAAGGACGGTGGTACAGACCAGCAAGGTCTGAGGGACTCACTCAGCAAGGGTAAGTCAGGGCACGTCTGGAGCAACCAGGAAAGCCCAAGTAAAAGAAGAGTTGCCTTCGGGAGGGCCCACTAGCCAACAGACTAGCGACCGCAAAGGAGCCTTGAGTGGACACACTTAGAGCTGGCTCACAGGACACTCGTGGAGTGGAGGCCAGTGATCTTCGGTGCAGTCGGTGCTGGAGGCGGGGGCTACTCAGACCCCAAAGCACAATTTTGTGGGAGACCAGGAAAAGGATGCACTTGCAAATGTGCTCGGTGTCCAGGGGTCACAGTTCCACGTTACCCACGACAGCTACGGGCCTCAGTTTTGCTGGAGACTCAGGGCAGCCTCGGGGAAGTCTGGAAATCTACCTCTGGTGATGCAAAGACTTCAGCGTCCGGCGGGAGCTTCGGCGATGCAGACTGGACAATTGCTTCTTAGGTGCCTGCCAAGCAGGGGAGTCACTCCTTGACCCCAAGGGAGATTCTTCAGTCCTCTTATCTTCAAGTAGATTGTCGAAGGTCCAGGATTCTGTATCAGAGTTTCGTCCAGGTAAATCTAAAGTCCTAAGGACTGGGGTCCCATACTTATATTAGTAATACTTATACTAAGTTAGGGGGTTGGACACACTCTGGGGACCCACCTATGGGAGGGTCAGGGAAGAGGGGTGGTTACACCCATTCCCTTTGTCCAGTTTCGTGCCAGAGCAGGGGCAGGTGGCCCCAGCAGCCGGTTTGAACTGGCATATGCACAGGGACACCAAGTGTGCCCCCAGTGCAGGACTTCAAAGCACCAGAGGGTGCTCCCACCCAGCCCCAATACACACTATCCTTTCTGGGGAGGTGGTTACACCTCCCTTCGACAGGAAACCTATTGTCCAGGCCTCCCCTGCCGGAGTTTCAGTCAGCAGCAGCAGGCCAGACCCGTGTCTGTGGCAGCGGCATCCATTTTGTGATGCCAGGGCTCTGGAAAGAAGTTACCGGGTAGCCTGGTGTGTGCATGTCTCTCCCTCTAGAAGGGTGGAATGCTACCCCCGCCGCCAGGACTGGCGGGGGGGTAGTATTCCAAGATGTTTGACACCAAACACAACATGTTTTGGTGCAGACAGTCCAAAGTTAGCATTGTACCGCGAGGATATAATGCACTTAAGAGTATATGGTCAGGCTGTACCACAAACAGCATCAGAGGAGGGACTCTGAACACTGTAGAGGGGCTCTGCTCATGCAGGGGCACCCTCTCACATAAGAACCAAGCACTCTGCCTTCAGGATTGGTAAGGCCTGCCATAGGAGTGACTTATAGGTTTATATGTGTGTGCAATGGTAGTGATATAGGTAGCCTATCCCACTGTAAGGGGTGCATGCACCACCTTACTCAGGCTGCAGTAGCAGACCTGTGGTGTCATTTTGGATGGCCTTCCAGGGGTGGCACAATACATGCTGCAGCCCCTGGTAGGCCGCTGAGGTACCTATGCCCTGGGTACATAGTATACCATATACTAGGGACTTATAAGGGCACTCCAGATTCCAATCAGAGATATGCCTAGGGCACATGGAAACCATTTTAGAGAGGAAGCTGCTAGGCTGGGGTTCTGATTATCAGGGCCCCAGCCAGACTAAAGTCGAAAAACAGTGAAGCATCAGCAAAAAGGGGGGGTACCCATGTGAAGCAGATCCTACTCTCCTACACGTTCCATGCCCTTCCTCTATCTGTACGATATAATTTGATCCAGGACTTGGTAATTAGTTGTTTAGACTGTTGTAATGCGCTTTTATTGGCCGCCAATGAATCTTTACTGAATAAACTTCAGGTGGTTCAGAATACTGCAACCTAATTGGTTCTTAATATCACACCCAGAGCAGCCTCTCTACTCTTTTGCAATGACTTCACTGACTGCCTATACGTCAAAGAATTAAGTTTAAGATTTGTTGCTTGGTACATAAAACACTAAATGGTAAGGCTATCTAACTGAAAAACTCATCTGTTATCAGCAGGTCAGACCCTACTCTCAGGGGAGAAATCCCTTCTTGTTACACCCCATTTTAGAAAGACTTGTGCGGGGGTAAAGCTTTTTCCTACCTTGTTCCACGATATTGGAATCTACTGCCTTCATACCTTCAAAAGTGTACAGACCCCCACCTTTTCAGGAAACTTCTGAAAACAGAACTTTTCTGTAACTGATCTTCCTGGTCCGGTATCCCAGCTCCTACCCTTAGGGGGTGATTCCAGGGCTTTACAAATTCAATCATTCATTCATTCATTCATCCTTCCTGAGTGTATAACATAAAAGTTTCTGTTGGTGTGGATTTACGCATGGAAAAACTGTATTGTTAATTATTTATAATAACTTAAGTAACCAATGACCACACTAAATTATCACTGATGTTCTTCTTGCTTGTTTGCTTTTATGTCCACAAAGGCAACACCAACGACAAATCGTCAAAAAACATAGATGCCATCCAATCCATGAGATCAAAGAGCAGGAATGCTCCTCAACAAAGGGAGCATCCAGAAGCAATGCGGGACAGCTTGCGTGATAATTGAAACAGCTTCGTTGTAGGAGATCCTGGGCAGCCGCCCAGATATCCCATTGCGCCAAAATCCCCAGTGCAGCCGCACGCGCCATACAGCCAGCAACGGAACAGTCCTGCTCATGGGCCTCTAAGGGACCCATCAACTGAACAAAATCCGGAACAGACAATGACGAATTGGAGAGGCAATAATCCAGAGTCCAGGTGAAAGGACAGCGGACACAAGTCATCACAGGTTGCACGCAAGTGAAATACGCAAAGCGAAATGAAAGAGTATATGACACACTCAGTGTCGCCAATGGCAAGACACCAAAACCGGCCAAAAGGCGTTCACGGAGCAGCTGGAGGCGTTCTGGATCGAGCAGGTCCCATCGGGGAGCAGCCATTGCGCAGAAAGCAAATTAAGAGCAAGACACCAGCCGCTAAAGCGAGGATCAATGGGAAACCGCCAAAGACACTGGAAAAAATAGAATGTATGAAAGCCGGTATGACACCAAATATAGTTTGGAAGGAGGACACCAAGCCCGACCCCACGACCTTAAAAAAGTGCACTAGGCCTTCAGTGTTAGATGCGTTAAAAATACGATGTATTAACTCCCCAAAATGTTGGGGGAGATTAGTGTTTAAAAGGGCCTGTATTTCACTGTGGGTACTCGCCACCTGGAGAATGAATGTCTCCCGGGCGGACGTGAGCATAACTTCCTCGTTTAATAATAGTGCCTTTATTCTGCTCAGTCTATTGAAATCTGCTTCCATGGTAGGGATGGAAGGCCAAATAGAGATATCAACCTTGCCATGAGGGGGAGGAAAAAGCACATTTTTGCAGCAGACAACCCTGTGTGAAACTGTTACAATGTAAGGAATGCCAGCCTGCAGGCCACAACAGTTTTCGTTATTTAAAAGCAAATAACTACCATTGGAAAGGAGAGTGAAAGTAGGTGAAATAACAGGAGCAGGAATACCTTTCAGCACACAAGCAAGATTAGGAGAGGAAACGCTACATGAGCCATGCAATTTAATGTGTTTACAAATAAGCGAATGACCCATAGTCGAGTCGCAGTACTCCCCGTGAGAAAGACTTCCCTGCCGTCCCGAAGGCATTTATACATGAAAGGCAAGGACCAGAGTTCATGCAGGAAAGCACTGCCCAATGGCCGGTAACGGCCCACAGGATAATGTTTCATGCATGAGTCAAATTCAAATAAGGAAAAAGGTAAAGCGATAACCCCATGAACTAGCCACACAGCAGAATCGAGTTCTGCAACAGAGAACGGCAGAGGATCCATTTTTTCGATATGTAATAGAGTGTAAGTTGCATCTTTCATGGACATAAATTGCTGTTTGTCAGTTAAATTAAAAGGTAGAAACAAGGCAGAGGTGTTCAAAAATGCCAAGGAACTTTACCTAACTTGAGTGTTTGTAAAGTCCATGCAAACTGCATAACTGAGCGCAATTGATTCTGACCATGATATAACACAGAAACATCATCCTGTACAATATCGACAACAGAGGACACAATATTCTCTAAAGTATAAATGCGAGAAGACAGGGTATTAATACTATTGTCAACAACAGCAAGCACCTTTTCCAAATTTGCTTGATCTATTTCCCTAAGACGGGAAGCAGCTTCCAGAGTTCATTATATGTCTCATAAATGAATCTTTTAGGTCGGGGACCACGAGGTCCCAAAACAAAGTCGGACAGATCAATATTGCCTGAAAGGAGGGACAAATGTTGTTTAACAGAATCAAGGGACGAATATTGAAGCCATTGTTTGCATAATTTACCAACAGAATATGTAGTGACAGTACGGGAATCAGTAAATCTCGGATCAGGCCTATCCTGTGTGTAACTAGCTCCTGAGTCGTGAAAACGCATTTGACATGCATTTGATGATGTAGGCCATACCAACCAGGGTGACTGACCTAGCTCAGAAACATTATACGAATTATTTTGTAACAGAGCCTGCAGTGACACGAGGGACATATTGAATCGTGAGCTTTCATTGGGAAAACTCGACAGGGATGGTATTGAGGGCGAATTCAATTGTTTAGTGGTTGCTAAGCCCCAACATGTTGTCTGATAGATGGAAGCATTTAGGAACATAATTTGGGTAGGGATGAGGCAAGCACGATGCAATGCCTCGGTTCCTTGTACCTGCCATGGCTTGGAACCCCAAATAGATTTCAAATCTACTGTATCCTCCCAGTACTCATAACCACCCACAGCTAGGGCACTTAAAAAGGAACCTGAATAAAGCAATTTGGTGTGGGTTAACATAATTTTCTGAGTTGATGAGGTATTAAGTCTAAAATAATAGGATGCAGGGTTCGACCGATTAAAATCAGTAAAATAGGTAAACTTATTTCGAAGAGTTTGTGAGCTACCTGGCAAGGGGTTTGGACAATGTTCCCATTGGGTGTAGTTAACAGAACTACGCAGGGCACTTGGCTTATGGAGAAAATGATTACCCCAATGTTGGTAACAATACAAATCGGCATAATTCGCAGAATTCATATATAAATCTTCAGCATTAAAAGATGCATAATATTTTAAATCGGCAAACAATGCTTCAACGGCATGCACATCCCAATCATCAGAATGAATATTATTTTGTACTACATCACCCATTGAAACACGAAGGACATTAGGTACATTAATAATTTCCGTCGGACCATGGATTTGATAGTTCACTGCATCCCATACGATGCCATCAGCAACTGGAAAAGCTGAAATGTTCACAAATGTGTGGTCACGCTTCATGATGTGAGACGAGGAATGAGGAGCCAAAGTTCCAGAAACATAGTCTACAGCAGAGCGTTCAGGTAAATAGTGACCATTGATTAGTAGAAAAAACACTGTGACAAAGCCAATGGACATGAACAAAAAAATCAAGAAAAGTACCAACCAGATGTAGGTCCAGGGTGGAATCAAAAAATTGTCTCTAAACCAGGATACAAAAATACTGAACTTGGATGGGACTTTTGAAGAGGTGGAATCCGAATCAAAGGAATAACGAGTCGGGCCAAGTGGCGTTGTTGGTTGATGCGCCACCGATTCAGATGCAGGATAAGTATACTCGTCCTCGTCGATAGTAGTGGAGAGTTGGGGATCAATTGTAGTTTCAGACAAAGGAGAGGATTCAGGCAAATCAACCATCTCAATTACAGCATCAGCGACCGTTCGTGTAGATGGGCCACGAACATATGTCCGATAAATGGCAGGACAAGAGACCGCTGGTGTGACACTATTCAGGATCGGCCAGGCGCTGTAGCTTGACATTTTCAACTGAGATGTATCTGTTCTCTTTGCGACCAGGAAGCGGTGGTAAAATGACTGTACGTGTTCCCTTCAGGCCAAGAACTGGAACCGGTGCACGAAAAGAGGGGCCAAATTCTTTTTATTTTCAACCTTCTCTCGAACCAGTTCTCCAACTTTCGGAAGCCAGCCGGCTACCGGAATCTGCAACGCAGGATCTGTGGCTGAAGGCAAATGTGTAGTTGCAAGTTTGTCTCGGGCTTCTTGTAAGTCCTGTAACATAGCAGAATGGTTATCTACATCAAACTTGGCGGATTGCGCCGCGATGTCTGGACCCTCAAGGTCAGGCACAAACATTCTTATGCCAAAGAGCATTTCGTATGGGGTCCGCCCACCCAGAGGTCTTCTAGGGAGATTATTAAGTGCACGCTGAACGGTATACAAATGGGCCAGCCAGTTCCTGCCAGTACCTATAACCCTAGCTGTTAAGGATTGCTTTAAGTCACGGTTCATTCGTTCAACGATAGAGTTGCCCTCAGGCCTATACGGAGACGAAAATTTCACCCGCACCCCAAACGAAGCCATTGCATCCTTGTAAGCCCTAGAGGCAAACGCTGGACCTTGGTCCGAATGGAAGGTGCCGCATGCAAAAATTCCCACAAAGACACGCAAATCCCTGATTACATTTCGGGCGTCAGCACTCCGTTGTGGCCAGACCCAGAGAAACCGTGTGCACGAGTCCACTGCCACTAAGATGTATTTATAGGCAGTGTCTGATGAGAATGGACCGCAGTGATCCAAGTAAACACACCCAAAGGGTCTGTTAGCAATGCAGAGCGGTGTTTGTGGTGGACGTGTTACCGTGGAAGGCTTAATCTGTTGACAAACGTCGCAAGAAAGCACAAAAGCACGGGTGTCTTTATATAACCCACGCCACCAATAACGCTGCTGCAAGATGGAAACAGTGGCTGACACACCTGCATGCGCAGAAGCCATGCCTTCGTGTGCAGCTGATATCAAGGCACTCCTGCGGTCCGCGTTGGGGATCAGCCGATCTCCAACGTCAGGTATTGTTACATAAGGAACCTGATCGGGACTTAATTTGTAAGAATACTTGGAAGGGAAACCTGTAGGGTAATTATTACCTTCCTTGGTTGCAGCAATAGCTGCTAATATAACAGGGTCTATTTTAGACATGGACCTGGTAACCGCTGCTACTGAACACGTGACTACTGCTGAACGGGCAGCCTCATCTGCCAGATCGTTACCAATAGCGTGTGCGCCCACCCGCTGATGGCCTAAGGTGTGAACCACCTGTGTGAGGGGCAGACGTTGTTGCAATTCTGCCACTCGAACCCAAAGCATTTTATGCTTGATTGTGCTCCCTTTTGCGTCCTTGTAGTAGTTTTTCGACCAGAAAAACAGATTGTCATTGTAAGATTGTACACAGTAAAAAGAATCACATACAATAAGAGTGGTCTCATCCTGAGAAGCGAACTCAAGTGCAAGTAGCAATGCATGCAGCTCGGCCAATTGTGCGGTACTATCTCCAAGTGTGCGAGTATGCACTGCAGAGGATTTGAACTTTCCTTCCACAAAGGAACCTGCAACAATAGCACATGCTGCTGAATAAGCGTGCTTGGACCCAGTGGCCGGTTGCGCCGAACCATCGGTGTAGATCACACAATCGTAATCCTCAAGCGGTAGCAAAAACAAAGGAGGAGGATGAACGAATTCATACTGCAAATACTCCTGAGTCTGAAGAGAAGAATCAAAGACAAAAGTGACGTCCGAAGATGTCAAGGATGTAGCCCATTGTATCCAACGGGGATGCATTGCTTTTGAGTTCGGTACACTTGCCTTTGTTACTGCCTCTAAGGCAGGACAGGGTGTTACCACTAGAATCCGCTTTCCCTGAGCCAGTGCGCGTTCTTTTAGAATCGCCATTTGCACTGCAGTTAGAACTTTTTCGACAGATGTAAAGCGCAATTCAGCTGAAGTGTACAGATGTGACTTGTATGCGATGGGTACTGTATCACCTTCATTAAAGGTTAAGTATGTGAATCCCACCGCCCCCGGAATTATTCTAATCACCAGGTTTGTGTGGTTATCACGAGTCAAAAGATATTTAGACTCCAAAAGGTCTGTCTGCAAAGACTGTAGAATTGAGGTATCCTCAGGCAGCCAGCAAGACCTTGAATAAGTAGGTTGTATCAAAGCATACAAAGGCTTGATACGCTGGGCATATTCGGGAATATAAGTACGCCCGAAATTCAGGAAACCCAGCAAAGACTGAAGTTTCTTCAGAGTATTTGGGGGCTCAAATGTGCACATTTTTCCAAGAAATGGGGGCCAAGCCCTTACCTTCGTTGTTGAGCTCATAGCCCAAGAACAGAACGGTAAATTCAGCAATGTGTGACTTAGCAAAGTTAAATTTGTAACCCTGCTCCGCGAATTCAAGAATAATGCGGTCCACACGGAACAAATGCTGAAATAATTTGTCGTCCGTTAGATAGATGTCATCTACGTACGAACATGCATCTTGATCAATGTCATTTAACAAAGAAACAACACGGGCGGCGAATATACCCGGACTATTTTTGTAGCCCATGGGTAAACGCCGGAACTGAAATAATTTACCACCGGATGTGAATGCGGTCCATTGACCACTCTCCGGGGCTAGGTTGTGCGTGTAGAAACCGTTTGAAAGGTCTAGTGTCGTTTTGTATTTTTTACGAACAAGACTGTCTACAAGCGCAGAACTGTGTGTATTCTGCACCGCAAAGTTCCGACAATGTGAATTTAAATGCCGGTAATCTAAAACTAAGCGGTACGATCCATCGGGTTTAGAAACCACGAAAAGGGGATTGTTCATAGGTGATACGCATGGTTCAATTACTCCCTGATATTCCAACTGTGTCAGAATTTCGGAGACGGGGCCTTTTGCCTGCCGTTTTATGGGATATTGGGGTTGTGGCTGCGGTAGTGACCGCAAAGGTATTGCATGAGGAGGTGATTCTTCATCCCATCCCACATGGTTGCGGTATAACGCTGGTGCCAGGTACACAGCCCACTCAGCTGCAAGTGCTTCAGCTTTGTCTTTTGGGACATGCCGTGAAAAGCTTGGAAGGATTACCTCCTCTCCTTTATGTGCAGCTAAAACGAATGGGGGTGGCCAATCCACCTCCGCTAACAAAATGTCATATGAAGAGGTTAGATGTTCCCAAAAAATCCCTTTTATTTCACGCGGTATGTCACCTTCAATTTGTATGACTATATTGTAAAGTCTGTCAGGGGTGCCACTCTCGTGTCAGCCGTCTCTACAGTAACGAATGTTTCAGTTGCTGTCGCCTCCATATGAGGACGTAGCGCCTCCCGCACTATGGTAACTTCCGCGGCGCTGTCTAGGAGGGTCACTGCCCACGTCCAATTCTGGAGTCTCGTTCTCACGGTCTGAGGCATATTTCGCTGTGACAGCGGCAACCTTTTTCTTCTGAAATTGCGGTCGAGGAAGATGAAAGTCTTCTGCTTTCCCTCTGACTTGTTGTCGAGGTTGGTCTCGCTCCTGGGGAGCCTCTCGGCCCCTTCCTCTATCTTGCCGTCCTCCTCCACCAGCCTGTGACGACGTCTGGGCCTGTGAAGAACGAGGAGAACGCGTATCAGAGCTCTGAAACCTTTCTGGTGATTTAATCCTTGACCTATCACGTAAATCATAAGTACGTTCAGAAGAAACCGAAACTGGGGAAGCGCCTCTCGACCCCGGCTTCTTTTGTTGCTTACCCTGTTTTTTCTGTCTCCAACTCTTTTTAGTGAAGACTGGTCTATCATCTTTCTCAGATGTACTTTTTGTTTGTGTAACTTGTGTTTGCGATTGAGTTTGCATTTTTACAAAAGGCTTGTTTCCTAGGCTGTTTCTTCCAATTGTTTTATAAGCCCGGGCAATAATTTTCGGTAATTCGCGAGGCCTGTCCAACTCTGGGACCAAAGCCAAAGCATTCGCTACTTGAAAGTTCATATCATCGCCCTTGACATTTCCAAGGATCAGCTCAGCTACTACATCAAACACTCCCACTAGTCTCATCCCTAATTCCACAGCCGCTTCAGGGCCATGTTCATCCTGTACTTTTTTAATTACAGAGGGTAGAACTGTCATGGAAGGAGTTCCAAAACATTTTGAATATACTGCTGCGAATACCTTACCCCAGTTTTCACATGATGTCAAATCGGGGATTATGTCTTTTGGCAAACTTATCGTGAGGATGCGGTGTTTATCTACTGGGGATGTATGGGGAAACACTGCTTCTATCTGATCGAATTTTTCTGCAAGCCAGTAAGGATAGTCTTCCTTATTTTGTGGACGTTTGCCCATCACAGAATTTACCATGACAGGACTTATGGTCACTCCAGCGGCTATAGCTGGTTGGCCTGCGACTACAGGAGCAGCTCCATGTAGACTACCTGTAACGTATGTCACTAGGGCTCGATGCACTCGTACCAATTCGGTATGCATAGTGCGCAGTTCGCAAGCGGTAATGCCAGATAATTTGGATGCGGAGTATACCCGGCCAATACAGGCCAAGTGGCCCCCTGAATTGATAAGGGGCCTAAACGAACTGCGGTAGTTGGTTGTGGTAGGGCGCCATTAAACCAAACACGGTGCTGCCAAGCCGTGAGAGGTACTTCAAGAGTGGTATAGGGTCGATAGGCAGCAGGAATAGCGGTGGGCTTATATTCATGAAACAGATTATCATCTGCCTCCACCGCTTCAAAAGTGATCCAAGTGTAAAACACCTCAAAGTGGTAAGCCGGATCGGCTTGAACCACAAAGACCAAATCGATCCCTGTATCAGGCACTCCATACACCCGTAAGTGGTCTCGGAGTGCCCTCGACTATGTGCAGCAATCGCCACACCAGCCATAACTAAACAGATATATTCGACAACCTAACAGGGAGCACAAAAATGGGTCTATTAACTAACCTTTTTAATAATATCAAGCTTGAAAGAACCTATAAAACATTCAATATAGGAGGTATCACCGTCACATACGCCTCCGGAAGCGTACGCGAGGGGTTTGTGGACAAGCACAAGTACTACTCAAGCGTCTCGCAGATAAGCTGCCCCACGTTGGGCGCCATGTCATAAGGTTTCTGCACATACACAGAGCTATGCACAGGAAAATGGGACCCCGGAATACAGTGGTTTGCCACCATATACCGTAGCACCCAAAAACCCCAACCCAACTAGCTTAGCATCCCATTAGCACCCAAGTACTAATGTTTGGACAACCCAGAACACGGTATCTTTATCTCAGGACTCGCAGAAGCAAGAACACTCTTTCGTCACTCACTCGTACTTGTCCACAAGGTGCGTAGGAAGAGACACTGGATAGGTTAAAATGTTTATTCCAACTTACGTGCTCTAATGTACAGTACACGTGTCAGTACTAATAGCATAATGCATATGACTAATATAAGCAGCATGGTTACAATTCCATAGAATACAAACGGGGAAAGCATCTCAGAGCTCAGTGGATAAACGTATAAATAACATTACCACCCTCCCTTGCAGTAAGATAGTTTATTATAATAATAGAAGACCTCTGGGCTTAGTCTAGCGAACCCCCATACCTCAGTCTCTAGATGCAGAATTACATCAGCAGGACATCATAGCTCTTCTCACTGAAAAGGATTTCTCCAAGTGTCTTAAGCGCTAGTAAACTGCAGTATTAAAAGCACACAAAATTCTTCATGGCAAATGCACCTAATGTTATGTCTGGGTGCGCGAGACTGGCCATATCAGGAAGAACCGAAATACATTGTTATGCGACCTTGTACATGTTGTGCAGTCTGAGCCCAAATCGAACAAGAGAAAAGGTGAAAGACAGAAAATGCAGACAGCGCAAAAGAACTTGGCAAGAGCAAAGGGCGAGGGAGCCCTGGCTCAGTGTAACGTGCGCAAAGAAAAGCAGCATGGCAGCCAGGCCCAGGCCAACATAACAAGGCAGGTAACAATCCACAAGACAGTACTGACAGACAGTGACACATGACCACACATCACGGTCATCTCTTCAGCTTGTGAAGCTAAGTGCCACTGCCAACTGACAGCTTCAAGATGGCTCCAAAGAAAGGTGCTACCATGAAAGTGGCCAGCGATTAGAAGGAGCTTACCACCTCTGATATGTCGACCCAGAACTTTTTTTAGACAAAAACAATGGGGCATATTATTAATGTCTGGCGATAACTATCGCCAACGCCAGTTAGCAGGAGTTTTGTTATCGCCGTCTATCCCTGAAATGTATTGCCTTGTTAGCGACGTATTACCAACAAGTCGATAACAAGCAATAGTTCCAGGGAACGGCGGTGAAAAGTCCCGCTAACTTCTGCGTGATGGCTATAGTCATGTAGGCGATACCTAGCGACCGCTGCGTTAGCGGCAGGAAAAGTCCCGCTAAAGCGGCGATAATGGGCTTGATAATATGCCCCTCAATCTGTTTGGATACAAGGAATAATAAAAACGGACAGAAATGCAGCCGAGACCCAAATGGAGAGAGAGAGGATTACAGTAAAAGGAGGGGGATGAGAGTGACTATTCTAGAGTGCCGAGAGACAGATGGCTGTCTGGAGCCAGTGTGCAAGGCACAACCGACCCAGAAGGGTGAGAGACGGCAGGGCACAGCCACGCATCCAGTGGTGAGGTTAACATCCTTTGATATCTTGACGTCAAACCAGGCCCTTGCTCGGCTCTCCCCAAGGGTGTCCGTGTCCCATAGTAGTGTCTCCTTGCTGTTCTCATGGTAGTCTTCCGGCCTCTCCTGGGGCTCCTCGCCCCCCTGTGACCACAGACGTCACCTCCGGCCTCTTCTGATTTTGCCATGAATGGGGCATGGGGTGGTGGCTCTGTGGTTGTTGCTGTATTTCGAAGGACGCAGGGACCTTTTACCTCATCCGCACAATGGGTGCAGTGGCACATCTCATTCAAAGTCACACAAAGCCCTTCTTCCGCCTGAATTCGTTTCAACTCCAAGAGACCCTGGCAACCGATTCCAATGTGACCTTTTCATGTCGAAATCCGCTAAACACAGCTCGGTGGGTACAGCTCCTGATGCTCTCCCAACACCCAGAAAAGGTGCGGCCCAGTTACTGATACTGCGGGTGCGACCAATGGATAATGATGGTCGATTGGGGGAGGGGGAGTGAACAGAGTGAGTTGTTGTAAAGTGCCTGCATATGTTTTATGTACTGCGCTTGACTTGGAGCGCTAGGTGACGACATGCTCCCTCCCTCCCATGCAACGAGGGTCCCTTCTGCTCCAAAGCCTCATTTGGACTCCATGTACATTCAATCACTGGCCTCTCTGCCAAAGCCGCACGCACAGGTTCCAAGCAGTGCAAGCTGTGCTGGGGGTGCCTACTGGCTTCCAACCTGCCCCTGGAACCGCAGTGAGACTTTCACCTCATTCTACATGGGGTGCCGAGGAGGTCGCCTTGTGGTGATCAAAGTTCAAGTTGTGGGAAAACTAGTTTTTACCAGTCCTTTTTATCACCTTGCTGATTTTTGACATTTTCTGAACTCAGATGTCAAATTTGGACATGCGGATGGGAGCGGGGCGAAGGTTGGTTGGATGGATGAATGGAAGGATGGATGGATGAATATTGAGTGAAAGGATGTATTTTTGCGAGGTGGGTGGATTTGTGGGTGGAGTGATGATATGGGGTGGTGGGTGGTTATTGGGTGGGTGGGTGAATGTACTTGTGGACATATGGAACAGGGTAGGTTGCTGGATGAATGAATGGATGATTTGGGTGGGTGTGTGGTTGGATAGTGGTTAGAAGGGCATTTGGACTGCTGGGTGGATAGATATTGGGTTAATAAATTGATGGGTGGGTATTGGGTGGATGGAAGATATTGAATGGGCGGATCGGATTCTAAGATGGATGGATGGATGGATGGACAGACGGACAAATGGACGAATGGATGGACGAATGGACAGATGGACGGACAGATTGATGAATGGATAGATTAATTGGTGGCCCGATGTATGAACGGACGGACGGATGGATGGATGTTTAGATAAGATGGCTCATGGATGGATAGTAATTGGATGGATGAATTGATTGATGGACTGCAGGACCTTAAATGTTCTCCGAAGTTACAAACATCCATCTCCCGCTCCACGTCACAGTCCAGTATGGAGCGGATAGAAGCCCCCTAGCCATGCGCTCTGTGCGCTATTATTAGTCTTTACTACCCCCACAAGATCGGATTGTGTATTGAGTACAGTTCATGAAACCCACTGTGCAATGAGCAACATGCTCATGAAACACATGCACCCCACACGTCCTCACCACAGGTTAATCTTCACTACATGCTCGCTGCTGATCTCTGCGGTGCAGAAGCATCACACTGTGACGCGACACCTAACGCTGGGTTCAATCTCAAAGGCAACACGTTCCTCATCAAAAACGATCTTCTGAGTGGACTGGGCTCACATAAAATGGCGAACCTTCATTAATCGCTTCATCCGTCTGTCGGTCTTGTGAATAACCTGAAGTCTGTGTCAATGAGGACTGTAGGAGTGAGGGCAGGTGTGTGTGTGTGTGGGGTGGGGGGGCTGGGCCAAGCAATGCGGCTTAACAGCGGTTCCATCGGAGAGCAGCCAATCTGCGGGAGGCTGGCTTCAGAGGAGCAGGGCCTGACAGAGCAGCCTCGAGGTGTGACAGCCTCCACCTAAGAACCTCTTAAGGAGCACCTTGGGGAGCACCCCAGAGAGTGCAGGCAATGAGGCAGGAAGAGCTTTAGCCCTGTGGCAGTGCTCCGGTACCTGGCGCAGGCAGGGCAGGGCCGTGGAGGGGACCTGCAGGGGGCGCTCGGGTATCCTCTCCTATGAAGCCCGGCCTGACATCTGAGACAGGAGTGAGACTGTCCTGCACCGACCAGAGGCGCAACGACACCCCAGGAAGCGGCCCCGGACCAGGAACACATGGTAAGGGCGGGTTTTGATTTACTTGTACAGAGTGAAGTCCGAGGCTCTTTGCGGGGCAGCGGGTGTGTTTGTATATGTGGGTCCCTTCACCGGACTGAGCTGGGCCAGCCTCCTGCCCCAAGGTCAGACACTCGTGGCGGATTCCAGCAGGGCCGGGGTCTGTCACGCCTCCTCCCACTGACCCGGTCACTAAGGGCCTGGAGATCTCAGGATATTGTTATAATTCGTATATATTCATTATTATCATTCTTCAAGGCTCCAGCAGTTTCAGAGCATGTCCCCCTGTCCTGCAGACACGTCCCCCTGTTGTATGTGCCCAGATGCACTTACGGTGACATCCCTCACCAAACGGTGCTGCGTGCATTTCACCAGGCACGTCCTGTGAGGGGTCGTGGGCTCACCACCCAGGTGCTCAGATGGCCTGACCTCCAGGGTTTACAGGTACCCTCCCAGGTTGCCCAGTGCTCTCTCACGGACCTCCTTTCCAGAGTGCTCTATGCCCCCTCAAGGACAACACTGCAAGGCACCTTTTCCCCTCCCCACCGATGATCACCCCTCCACCCCTGAAGGGCCACCCTGCCTAGGCTCCCAGATGGCCCTTATGACCTCCCTTCCCTGTATGCCTGTTGTTGCCTCTGCCCGCCCCCTTCTAGGGGTTTCCTTCCAGGATGCACTGTGCACATGCTCTTACTGCCTGCCTCTGTGCCCCTTGGGACAGGCTTGCCCCTTTCATACTGGCTGGTGCTTCTTCATGAGGGCACTCTATGCCCCTCCCATAAGGGCACTCCATGCCCCTCTCCTATAAGGGCACTCCATGCCCCTCCCATAAGGGCACTCTATGCCCCTCCACGCTCAAGGTTGGCTGACATCAAGCCGTTCACCCAGGCCACTCCCCCACCTTCCCTTATCAAAGCTTTCCGTCTCACCCCCTCATGGTCAGCCCTGAAGGACCACCCAGTGGCACACACCCTTCATGGTTGGGCGACCCAACACTGGAGGACACTCACCAGCACCTGTCTCCCATCACCCAGACTAACCTCCGAGTCACCCGATGCCCTACCACTTGGCTGCCCTCACAGCTGTCCACCCCACCCCAGCACTTCTCAATGCCGGCCGCTGTGCGGCCATGCACAGCGGGCGTACCACTCGTGTGCCAAAGGCACATACGTAGTTGGGACACATGCCATAACATCGCATTCCATTCCAAAGCATACTAATACTAGGCACATTGCAACAGTAGAGTAGATTTTGCATAGCGGAGACATAAATATCACTATTCCCACTTCAGTGAGTGTAACCCAAAACTTACCTTTGCACCCCAAACCCGACCGTGAACCCTGGTATTACTTTTTGATCCCCCAAAACACACCCCAATTTTCATATTTTACCCCAGAACACACCCCAATTTTCATATTTTACCCCAAAACACACCCAATTTTCATATTTTACCCCATAACACACCCCAATTTTCATATTTTACCTCATGACACACGCCAATTTTCATATTTTACCCCACAACACACCCCAATTTTAATATCAGACATCCAAAACTCATACCCACCCATCCCATTACTGACCTCACAATGCGCTGTAATCAAATGCGATGTAAAGGCACCTGCGTTGTCAGAGTTGCGTTGTTAACGATGTACTGCCTGCGTTGTAATGGTCGTCTCCCGTGCCAAAGGCAACACATAGGCTACGCCGTTTGCATCCGTCTGCCCCTGGACCGCGCTCAGCACCAAGGAGCCTTCCTCTTGGACACTCCACCGCTACGATGCCAGCACCCTCCTCGCCATCAACCCTGGACGCCACCTCGCCTGCCAGGACCAATCTCAGCTCCAGACCGGACATCGCCATTGCCATCACTGACGGCTGCAGTATCACCTGCAAGGTGCACCCCGACCGTCAAGGAGAAGGCATTGCCATCACCTACAGAAGCACACTCTGACTGACCACGCACTAATGACCCAAGGGTGACCATGGACCACCTCCACTCCCAGATCCGGACATGGCCCAAGCACATCGTCTGTGGCACCCTCATGTGCAGGCCCTCTGGGCCATGGCCCCCCATACTCCAATACCATTGCAGAGCTTGTTGCACCCCAGGGTGTCCCATCAACCGACGACATCCTACTCGGCGTACTCAAGTTCAACATGGACAACCCCAGTGACCAGAACACCACCCCCTCCTGGGGAAGGTCCCCTACATCAGACACAAGCAGCAAGTCACCTCAACAAGTTACAAAGCAGGACACACGGTGGAGCATGTCACCTCCGCCAGAGGGGACTTCGACTACAGCCACAACATTGGACTCTCCTGGACCGACCATCATTGGTAACTTCACCTTGCCCACCGGACGCCACCGCCATCATCGCACCCCCTCGCAGCTGGATCAAGGCCACCGAAGAACTTCTCGTCAACTCCCTCCGCACCAACACTCCACCAATGCTTCCAAACGATGACACCGCAGCAAGCAAACCACCACCGATAGATCTCCAACAGCGCCGACATCCGGGCACCCCTCATGAACAGCACTGCGTCAGTACCTTCCGTCTGCCTGATGGCAGGCGTGAGGGTGAGGCAGTGCCACAGGGATGGGCTGGCCCCATGCATTGCTGGAGTTGCGTCAGGGTTGTGACACGACTGCAGCAATGCATGACTTTAGCGCAGACAGATACGTCAGGATTCCTGATGTATCTGTCATTACTTGCGTCATGGAGCGCTGTCCAGTGATTACAGCGCATCCATGCTGTTGCAAGGAGGGCGTAATGAGAAGTGTTGCAACGCTGTCTTGTCGCAGCGCAGCAACACTTTTCATGACTGGGGCACAGGTATGTGCACTATCTTATTGATTGTGTGCATTCCTGCACTGTAGTTTTGTCGCAGGGCAGCGCTGCAACATTGCTTGCAGCGCTGGCCAGCGCCAAAACCTGCAGAGATATGGGCCCAAGTTTTATCACCATTTTTAAGACCAGCTATTTTCTGGTCTTAAGTAACTGGCTCTAACTGCAGTTAGAGCCAGTTTTTTGGCTCTTCAGAATTTCAAGGAGCCCCTTGATAATATGGAGTAGTGGTGTTTGCGTGCCTTTTTGCACGAGAACGCCTACTTTGCATGTCATTAGCGATAAATATCGCTGACATGCTTAGCGATAAAAAAACGGCCCGCTATCGCCATAGAAACTCGCGCTACGGCCCGTTAGCTGCAGCTTGCTAATACAGTGATATAAATATCACCGCTTTACCAGCAAAAAAGTGCCGCTAAAGCGGCGATAAGCCCTTGATAATATGCCCCAATGTGTGCCTGCTGCACCGGCCTCCGGGGAGCAAGTTGGAAGCAGCACCCCGCATCAGCAGACCCACCCCAACTTAGGCCCAAGCCCATGCCTGTCACAGAGGCAGCCAGTCTAATCATGACAATGCCGACGAGCAATGACTTTGAAATGGACTTATCTTCTTTGCAAAGTAGCACCCATTAATAACAGGAAACTCAGATAAGTGGACAACAACAGCCACAGCCAGCAATAGTAGTTCCTCCAGAAGTAGGAGCCGTTCAGGAGATTGAGCTTCATGCTGAGGAAGTTGAAGAAGACATTCTTTCAGAAGATCCATTGTCTTCCAGATTTCCAGCAAGAAAAAGGCGGTTTAGTCCACCATCTTCATCTCCAGGCCCCCCTTCTGATGATCAAGACTCCACTTCGATCCTGCCTCAGTCTGAGATTGAGACACGCCTCGGGAGGCTAGGGAAAAGGAAGGTTCCTGAAAGCCTTAGACTTATAGGTGTAGGCGAGGAGGATGGCAATGAGCCAGTCATCATGGATGTTGTCCCAGCCCAAGTGGAGACCGACATTACCCCATCTCAACCTGCTCTGAGGGATGTGGCACAGATACCACCCCCACCGCCAGCTGCCACATTTGTAAAGCCCTGGCAGTGACCTATACCCACAACCATTTCAGTAGAAGTAGGTACTGCAGAGAGGCAAATGGCAAAATGCCCACCTACTGTCAATCCATCCGACATTGGCAGTGCCATCTGCATCAAAAAGTGGACCTCCCCAGTTTGGGACTTCTTTACAGCTAGCAAGAAGGAGCCAAACATCGCCAAATGCTCCATTTGTGGAGCAAGTGTTAGCCAGGGTAAGCTTGGTGCAAACTATGGTACCGGAGGCCAAACAACCCATTTGAGAAAACACCACACAATCCAGTGGGAGGAGCACCTTAGCAGCCAAAAAACTGCAAGTAGTGTTGGTGAAGGGGATAAAAGGCTGAGCAAGGAAGAGGAAGACATTTGTGTTACATAAATCAGCCCTGTCTCCAGCAGTGCAGTAGTATCGCCCACCTCAGCACTATCGCAATGGCACAAGACTCAGGTTGAGGCACCAAGGTAAGAGAAGCATACAGTTACTGCCCCGCTGAGAATTGTTACCATATGCTGAAGGCCTTAGGGATATAATCAAAGCGGATTCCTTCCACAAGATCAGCTGGCTACGTGAAGTAAGAGCATCTTTGACAAACATGGGCATGCTAAACTTATGGGAAAAACCAATGAACACCCCATTTCCTTCAAAAGAGAGTATAAAAGAAAGATACTGGGATTTGGTGTACCACAATAGTTACAGCAGGTGCGACAGCTCATCTCTACCTGGGATTTATTTAGCAGTCAAACCACGCCCTAACCTGGAGAAGTACTGGGATATCATATCTAAACCCCATGACCGGAAGTTGTACTTCCAATTTAGAGTGGGGGCATTGCCCTTAAGATCTTTTACGGCAAAATGGGCAAGCCTGGGCGATAGCAAATACCCTTTCTGTGAGACATCTGAAGAGTCCTATGCCCACGTCCTATTTGTGTGCCCAGCCTACATCGCACCGCGCAAAGCGTAGCTTTCTCCAATTTGTAGGTCTCTGGGCGTTAGAACATGTAGCATCGCACTGAGAATACTGCGTAATGACACCTTCCCATGTATTGCAATAGCTGTAGCCAAGTACCTGAGTTCGATGTGGATTATTAGATCACGTTCCCTCCACATTACCTGATTTATAAACGGCTGGCACATATGTCTGAAGTTTTGTCTTGCTGAAGTAATGTGTGCGCTTATTCACTTTTTTAATCAGAAACCAACCTATAATGTACCGAGTTGGATGATCTAATATTTTATCAAATACATTGTCCTTGTTGTTTAATACGTTTTTTATTCAAGTCTACGTTTGTTGTACATATATTAACCATTTTACACTATTTTTAAAAATCACTGTATCTAAGTTTTATGACTAAAAATGAGTTTGTATCAAATGTGACATGCTTTTATGACATGACTTGTCGAATAAAGCTTATTGGATTGGTAAAAATTAAAACCAGTGTTTCATAGATTATTGTATTAACTTTAGAAAAAGACAGTAATTAATGAAGTGTAGTGAGTGCTATGCATAGTATTACTTATTTAAAAAGATGTACTATGCAGCATTGTTTCATTTTTGCAATCAATTGATTGTTTTTTTCCCCATTGTTTGTTGATGATGCTTCATACAGGACCAGTTTATGGTGAACAAGTATGAAAGCTGAGAACAGTAAGAAGAAGAAAGTAATGTTTTCGGTATGTTTTATTAACTTGTAACAGTATATGTAATGTATGTTGGAATCATTTAGTTATCTTCAAGAGAAAATACTAGCAAAGTTTTCCTTGTTTTTTTTTACAGGGTGGATGGAGTTCAGCAAGATTGTATGTGTCAAATTACTTTACTATCATAGACAGATTAATTAGTCCTAAGAAAATTAATGCACCCATTCACTCACACATACAATCCTGATACACCCACTTTTACAGTTACATGCAAATGCATGCACCTATTCAGTCATTGATACAGGTAGTTACACAGACAATTACTGATCTATATAGGCACTCATCCAATGTTTCAATCATGCTTATACAAAGTGAACGATTCATTCACTCACCCA
This sequence comes from Calotriton arnoldi, assembly GCA_963921515.1. NCBI lineage: Eukaryota > Metazoa > Chordata > Amphibia > Caudata > Salamandridae > Calotriton > Calotriton arnoldi. The sequence goes on from CAWUFW010014027.1 coordinate 333,435, forward strand.
AATAGACACTGGTGCACCTATTTACTCAAGTATATACACACTAATACACCCATTACCTCACTTATACATACACTAATACACCTACGCTTCCACTCATACACCAATTATATTCATTATACTTACCTGTACTAGCACCAATACAGTCATTTATTCAGCTATCTATGCACTATTACCCCTATTTACTTTATTTCAAAAATCCATACAGCACTCATGCATTTATTCAATATTCTATGCAGTATTTATGCACTCTTTCAACTATCTGTATATCTCTCATGCATTAATTCAATCATCTATGTACCACTCATGAACTCATTCATTCATCATTGCCCTACTCATGCACTCATTCACTCATCCACACCACTTATGCATTCATTCATCAATATCCCACTGATCCACTCATTCTTACATCCATGCACAACTAATGCACTCATTCATATACCACTCTTGCACACTTGCAGTCATCCATGTACCTCTTACAAATTCATTCAATCATCCATGTACCTCTCATGTACTCATTCTAACATCTGTGCACCACTCATGTCCTCATAGTAGTATCCATGCACCACTCATGCATGTGTTTAATCACCCATGCACCATTCATGCACTCATTAAATCATCCATACACTACTCATGCACTCATTCAATCATTCATAAACCACTCATGCACTCATCCATGCACCACTCATGCACCCATGCAATCATTTATGCACAAATAATGCACTTAAACTAATATCTATTGACCACTCATGCACTCATTAAATCATTCATCATCCAACCATGCATCATTGATTCATCCATGCATCACTCAGGAATTCACTCAATCATCCATGCAACTCTCATGCAATCCCTCTAACATCAATGCACCACTCATATCCTCATACTAACATCCATGCACCACTCATGCACTTATTTAATCATCCATATGCCACTCTTGCACTCATTCCATCATCCATACTTCTCTAATGCACTCATTCAATTATCCATGCACCTCTCATGCACTCATTTTAACAACCATGCACTACTCATTTACTCACTCTAACATCCATGCACCACTCATGTACTCATTCAATCGTCCATGCACTACTCATGTACTAATTCAATCATCCATGCAGTACTCATACACTCATTCAACCATCTATGCATCACTCACGTAGTCATGCAAACATCCATGTACCACTCATGCACTCATTCAATCATCCTTGCATAGCTCATGCACTCATTCAATCATCCATGCACCACTACTGCACTCATTCAATCACCCATGGACCAATCATTAAATCATCCAAACAGCATTCATACTCCTATTTATTTTATCCATGAACCACTCATCCACTCAATATAACATCAATGCACCATTCATGCACTCATTCTAACATCCATACACCACTCATACACTCATTGAGTCATCCATGCACCAGTGATACACTCATTCAATCACCCATGCAACACTGATGCACTCATTCATTCATGCAAACACTACAGAAACACTCATTCAATCATACATTCACCAGTGATATAACCATTCAATCATTCATCCACCACTCATTCACTCATTCTAACATCCATGCACCACTCATCCACTCATTTAATTATCCATGGACCACTTGTGCACTCATTCAATCACCCAAACAGCATTCCTACTCCTATTTATTTCATCCATGAACCACTCATTCACTCAATATAACATCCATGCACCATGCACCATTCATGCACTCATTCTAACATCCATACACCACTCATAAATTCATTGAATCATCCATGCACCAGTGATACACTCATTCAATCACCTATGCAACACTGATGCACTCATTCAATCATGCAAACCCTACAGAAGCACTCATTCAAACATACCTTCACCAGTGATACAACCATTCAATTATTCATCCACCACTCATTCACTCATTCCAACATCCATGCACCACTCATGCACTCATTCTAAAATACATGCACCACTCATGCAGTTATTCTAATATCCATTCACCACTCATGCATTCAGTTATTCACCTATGCCTACTTATCCTCTCATTCTTACACTCATGCACCACACATTCAATCATTTATCACCCATGTACTACTCATGCAGTTATTCGATTGTACATGCACCAGTCATGTACTCATTCAATCATCCATGTATCACTCATGTATTCATCCACTCATCTGTACACCATTCATCCAGTCATTTTATATTCATGCAGCACTAATGTAGTCATTCAATCACATATACACCATACCTGTACTCATTAAATCATTGGTGCACCACTCATGCACTCATTCTAATATCCATGCACCTCTCAAGCAGTCATTCTGCCATGCACTCATTCAATTATTTAGGCACCATGCTTGCACTCATTATAACATCCATGCACTACTCATTCATTCACTGTAACTTTCATGCACCACTCAAGCACTCATTCAATCGTCCATGCACTGCTCATGTACTAATTCAATAATCCATGCAGGAATCATGCACTTATTGAACCATCTATGCACTACTCATGCAGTCATTCCCTCATCCATGCACCGCTCATGCACTCATCAAAGCATCCATGCACCACTCATGCATTCATCCCCCACTCTTCTAGTCATTCTTACATCCATGCAGCACTAAAGCAGTCATTCAATCACCCATGTAACACTCATGTACTCATTCAGTCACCCATATTCCATACATGCACTCATTCAAACATCAATACAGAACTCATGTACACATTTAATCATTGTTGCATTGCTCATGCACTCATTCAATTATCCTTGCACCACTCATGCACTCATTCAATCATCCATGGACATCTATTGCAGTCATTGAGGTTTTTTTTTTTTTGCAGAGTTTTATATAGCGCGAACTTGACCCGAATCGGGTATCAGAGCGTTTACATAGCACCAGTTACATTACATTCATTTTGTTAGGCACGGGGAGATTAAGTGATTTGCCCAGAATCACAGGATGTTCAGCGTCATTGCCGAGACTCGAACCCAGTTCCCCAGGTTCGAGGTCGGACGCCCTAGCCGTTAGGCCAACTCCTCTCCCCTCATCCATCTACCTCTCATGCAGTCATTCTAGCATCCATGCATAATTTATTCACTCTTCCAATCATTCATGTACCACTCATGCACTCATTCTAACATCCATACACCACTCATACACTCATTGAATCATCCATGTGCCAGTGATATACTCATTCAATTAACCATGCACCATTGATGCACTCATTCAGTAATACAAACACTACAGAAGCACTCATTCAGCCATGTATGCACCAGTCATGCACTCATTCACTCATCCATACACCACTCATGCATTAATTTATTCATCAATACCCCACTCACCCAGTCATTCAATCACCCATGCAACACTAATGCAGTCATTCAATCACCCATGCAACACTAATGCAGTCTTTCAATCATCTATATACCACTCATGCACTCATTCAAACATCCATGCACTGCTCATCCACTCAATGTAACATCCATGCACAATTCATGCTCTCTTTCAATCATTCATGCAGCACTCATGCACTCACTCTAACATCCATACGCCACTCGCACACTCATTGAATCATCCATGTGCCAGTGATACACTCATTCAGTTACCCATGAACCACTAATTCAATCATTCAATCATGCAAACACTGCAGAAGCACTCATTCAATCTTGCATGCACCACTCATCCAGTCATTCTTACATCCATGCAGCACTAAGGCAGTCATTCAATCACCCAATTAATACTCATGTACTCATTCAAGCATCCATACACCACTCATGCACTCATTCAAACATCAATACACCACTCATGCACTCATTCAAGCATTCATTCACCACTCATGCACTCATCCAATCATCTACGCACCACTCAGGCATTCATTCATTCAACTATATACCACTCATTCTTACATCCATGCCACGCTCATGCTCTGATTCAATCATCAACATACCACGTATTCAATCATCCATGTTTATTTCATGCACTCATAAACTTATTCATGCAGTACTCATGCACCTACTGACAGTCACAGAGACACTTATACAACAACTGCTTATACATACACAAACACACACATACACGTAATCTTTTTTTAACAATGAAAGGCAGTTCTAAGAAGAACCTTTTTTGTCATTTTTGGGAATTGATTTTCTAATTTTGTTTTGCATTTTCTAACTTTTTCTATTTTTTTCCAAACAGCAATCGCAACAAGAACACAAAAAAAGTCTAAACAGAAACTCAAAATATCTTTCTGCCTCCACTATAACATATATACTCTGCTCTCTAGCTCTCAGAGTTTTATTGCAATCCAAAAAAAAAAAATAACTAAATTGCGTAGTTCCCTTTAAACTTCAGGATATTGTCTCACAACTTCTTCTAGCACTGTTTCTCCTGGAGCAGGTGGTGCAGGTCTTGAAGTAGATGGTTGCTTTGCATCTCTGCTCTTCTGTGCTTCTGTCTTCAGTGCTGAATGATGGTAAGTTTTCAAATGGTACAGCATACTAGCAGTACCACATGAGTACTTTTTATTAGCAACCCTTAAAAGAATATTTTCGCAAAGGGTGCACTTTACAAATTTGGCTACAGTTTTGGACTCCCCTGATGGAATAGTAAAAGATTCTCATGCTATGCTTTGTTTTTTCCTGGGTGGTCCATCTTCTTCCAAACCTTCTTCATTTTTATCTGCCTCCTCCTGCTGTACTTCCAGTGTCGCCTGATGTAGTTGGTTCTTACCTGTTTCCATTTTTGATTTGAGAAAAAGCCAAGGATATTATCCCTACCAAAGTCACCACTCTTCCTACAGAACACCTCCAAAGGAAAAGTGAAATCCCAATGGAATCTTCAAGATTGAAAAAGAAGTGGGCACTTCCTATACAAGTTAATGAAATGTGCCTCAACCAATCATTTATCTTCTTTTGAAGGTCACGTGATATTTACAATTATTCTCGGTTACAGTGTGGTCGCCGAAATCGAAAATAGAAATAAAAAGTAGTTTTCTTTAAAACTAGTCACAGAAAGGAAAGTTTCAGGACTATGGTAGTAAACACTTTTAATTCAACTTTTGTGAAATATACACATATGTGTGTTTTACACTTTGTTAAAAAATGTGCTCTTCGCGATTGCTGACATCATCGTGACTTCCAGTGTCGCCGTGTAAACTTGGAACATGAAGTAAAAGTGTTTTTTTATTAAAATCATTACACATATACAACTTTTAAGACCATACAACTAAACAACTAGGCGTAGATTTACAAGAACTGGCGCATCTCTGCATATTAGCAGAGATGCGCCAGTTAATTTGTGACACGTAAAATAACCCTTGCGCCAGCATGGATGCATCACATTTACAATGCGGCGCACTGTGGCGCAAGGATGGACAGATGCGTGACGCATCTTTGGCGTAAGGACAGCGCATTGCTGGCGTCGTGTAGCAAGCACAACGCAACTCCAGCAATGGTCAGGAATGCCTATTCCTATCATGCTGCATCACTCCTTACACCTGCTTCAAGCAGTCACAAGGTTTTGACGCAGTGGCCTCGCAAAAGTGACTCAGTGAAATCTTGTAGATTTCACTGCGTCACTTTTACGAGGCTTTCTTGCGTCGGAACGCCCACTCCTGCATACATTATACCTGACGCAGGTATAATGTAGCGCAGGGCTTTACAACGTGACGCATCTCCCTAGATGCGTCACGTTGTAAATATGTTGCAACGTGGCGCATTGTTTATGATGCCGCTGCGTCACAGAAGTGACGCAGCGGTGGCATAAAGTTGTCGCAAGGGGCTTGCAAATCTGCCCCCTAGTGTCAAAGCTTGATTAAAATGTATCGATATATGTTTCAGACTTTGCCAAAAACACCCGCTTTTCGCGATTACCGATGTCTTCACAATTTCCGACGTCGCAGCGAAAATGGAAAAGATCAAGTGAAAGTGCCTTTCTTCAAAAATCCTTACTTACACACAACATTTAGGAGCATACTACTAAACAAGAAGTGTGAAAGAATAAATAAAATATGTCTATGTATGCGTTTCAGACTTTCTCAAAAAACGTGCCCATCGCGGTGTCACTGCAGTGATGGCGAAGACAATGCGACGATAAAAAAATAAGTTATTGATTCAGTGAAAGAAATGGTAACTGATACATTACTAAAAGGCACGTCACTACATGACTGAAAGATATTGTCAATGGAATGTGCCCCTTGCCATGCTAGCAACAATGAAAGTCACTGTGCACATTAACAGCAGGTTTCGGTCCAATGACCTCAATTCCCTAGATTCATGTGGTGACACCCCTCTCCAAGGGGATGGGTGGCAGCCCATTCATGGCAGTTATTTGTTGGAAGGACTTTATTGATTTAGCCAAATTATGTGCTACAAAGAATCTGCATTTCTGACGCTGTTCCTACCTATTTAAGGATATTATGCTCCAATGGGACATTTATAATCCTTCATTACTGTGAATTATGAATGCATGGTTAATTTCATTAGGAGTTCACAGTAAAATGTTTCACGTTAATATGGCGGACAAGAAAGAAGTATAAGGACTGAGATGGCTTTAGTCCTTCATTCTTTGCCACGTTTTGTATTCCCCAATGAGAGTGCTCCATGTGATTTATAAATGCAATCAAATCGGAATGATGGTGTTAAATTCATTTTGACAAACAGTATTGAGGAAGGCAAACTCGCCAATCAATCACAGATCAATCAATCACAGAACATGTAGAGCGCACTACTTACCCGCGAGGGTCTCAAGGCGCTGGGAAAAAAAAGGGGGGGTGCCGCTACTGGTCGAACAGCCAGGTCTTGAGTAGCCTCCTGAAGGTCAGCAGGTCTTGGGTCTCTTGTAGGCTGAGTGGAAGGGTGTCCCAGGTCTTGGCGGCGAGGTGGGAGAAGGATCTGCCGCCGGTGGTTGTTCTTCGAATGCGAGGGAGGGGTCGGCGGAGCGGAGCTGGCGGTTGGGGACGTAGAAGAAGAGTCGTCTGTTGAGGTAGGCTGGGCACGTCTTGTGGAGTGCCTTGTGTGCGTGGATGAGGACTTTGAAGGAGATTCTCCTGTCGACGGGGAGCCAGTGCAGGTTTCTCAGGTGGGGGGTGATGTGGCTGTGGCGTGGTATGTCGAGGATCAGGCGTGCAGAGGCGTTTTGAATGCGTTGCAGTCACTTGATGAGCTTGGCCGGGGCTCCCGCGTAGAGGGCGTTTCCATAGTCGAGTCTGCTACTGACGAGGGCCTGGGTGACTATTCTTCTTGTATCTGTCGGGATCCACCTGTAGCTCTTGCGGAGCATGCGGAGGGTGTTGAAGCAGGAGGAGGAGACTGCGTTGACTTGCTTGGCCATGGAGAGAGTTGAGCGAGGATGACTCCCAGGTTGCGTGCGTGGTCGGTGGGTGTCGGAGCTGCCCCCAGTGTCGTTGGCCACCAGGAGTCGTCCCAGGCTGAAGGGTTGGAGCCGAGGATGAGGACCTCTGTCTTGTCCGTGTTCAGCTTTAGTCGGCTGCTCTTCATCCAATCGGCGACGGCCTTCATTCCTTCACGGAGGTTGGATTTGGCGGCGAGGGGGTCCTTGGTGAGGGAGAGGATCAGTTGAGTGTCGTTGGCGTAGGAGATTATGTTGAGGTCGTGTTGTCTGGCGATGCGTGCGAGCGGGGCCATGTAGATGTTGAACAGTGTCGGGCTGATGGATGATCCCTGGGGTACGCTGCAGATGATCTCGGAGGCTTCAGATCGGAATAGGGGGAGGTGGACTCTCTGGGTTCTGCCAGAGAGGAAGGAGGTGGTCCATTCCAGGGCCTTGTCTCGGATCCCTGCGTCATGGAGGCGTGCGCGTAGAGTGCGGTGGCAGACAGTGTCGAAGGCGGCAGAGAGGTCCAGCAGGATGAGGGCTGCAGTCTCACCGTTGTCCAGCAGGGTCCTGATGTCGTCGGTGGCGGCGATGAGGGCAGTCTCGGTGCTGTGGTTGCTGCGGAACCCTGACTGGGATGGGTCCAGGATGCTGTTTTCTTCGAGGTATAGGGTTAGCTGTCTGTTGACGATCTTCTCAATGACCTTGGCTGGGAACGGAAGCAGGGAGATGGGCCGGAAGTTCTTGAGGTCTCTCGGGTCCGACTTGGGTTTTTTGAGTAGGGCGTTGATCTCGGCGTGTTTCCAGCTCTCTGGGAAGGTCGCGGTCTCGAAGGAGAGATTGATGACGTTGCGCAGGTGGGGTGCGATGGAGCTGCTGGCTTTGTTGAAGATGTGGTGCGGGAAAGGGTCTGACGGGGAGCCGGAGTGGATTGTGCTCATGGTCTTGATGGTGTCATCGATGTTCACGTTGACCCAGGCTGGCAAGGGGTCGTGGTCGATAGTGTGCGGCGGGTCTGGTGTGTCGGTGTCTGTTGGGGCTGTCTGGGTGTTGAAGCTGTCGTGGATGTCGGCGATCTTGCGGTGGAAGAAGGTGGCGAGGGAATCGCACAGGGCTTGCGACGGCGGGATGTCGTTGGTGTTGGAGCTGGGGTTGGAGAGTTCCTTCACGATGTTGAAGAGCTCCTTGCTTTTGTGTGCGTTGTTGTCGAGGCGGTCTTTGAAGGAGATCCTCTTGGCGGACCTGATGAGGTGATGGTGGTTGCGGATGGTGTCTTTGTGGGCTGCATGGCTGTCCGGTGTCTTTTCACTGTGCCATTTCTTCTCTAGTTTCCGGCAGGTACGCTTGGATTCTAGGAGTTCCGGGGTGAACCAGCTGGCTCTTTTGCTGGTGTCTCTGTAGGTGGGTTTTTTCAGCGGGCGAGGGTGTTGACGCAGTCGTCTATCCATCATCTGAGGTTGCGGGCAGCGTCGTCGGTGTTGGAGGGGTCGGTGGGTGGGCTGAGAGCGAGGTTTGCCTGTAGTTGGTCTTCGGTGACTTTGCTCCAGCAGCTGCGTGGGATATGTTGGGTGCGGTGGTGTGTGGTGGGTTTCTGGAAGGTGAAGTGGATGCAGCGTTGGTCGGTCCAGAGGAGTTCGGTGGTGTGGCTGAAGGAGACGTGGGAGCTTGAGGAGAAGACGGGGTCGAGCATGTGGCCGGCAGAATGGGTCGGCGTTGTGACGAGCTGTCTCAGTCCGAGGTTGGCGAGGTTGTCGATCAGGGTGGTGGAGTTGCTGTCATTGTTGTTCTCCAGGTGAAAGTTCAGGTCTCCGAGGAGGATGTAGTCGGTGGAGGTCAGGGCGTGCGTGCTGATGAAGTCGGCGATGGAGTCGCTGAACTGGGGTCGGGGTCCAGGGGGTCTGTAGACGAGGGTGCCTCTAAGGGTGGTGTTGGGGTCCGTGTGGATCTGGAAGTGCATGTGTTCGGCGGTGCAGAGAATGTGGTCGGTGCTGGTCGAGACCCTGATGGTGTTCTTGTGGACGATGGCGATTCCTCCTCCTACTCCATTGGTGCGGTCTCTGTGGGTGATCTTATAGCCGTCTGGGATGGCTATGGCGATGTCGGGTGTGGAGGAGTCGTTCATCCTGGTCTCTGTCAGGAAGGCGACGTCCGGTGATGATGTGTCGAGCAGGTCCCAGAGCTCGACGGAGTGTTTGCGTGCAGAGCGGGTGTTCAGTAGGATGCATCGGAGGTGGTTGAGATCCTTCTTGGCGGGCGCTTCGGAATACGTCTGCTTTAAATAAATGGAGTGATAAGACCCTGAGAGTTCTCCCTACCTGTATCTCTGAAACTTCGAGTCCACCTTTTTGGATCAGATGCACCAGCCAGTGAGTTTGGCAAGTACCTGGTGAAAACATTTTGGAGATACAAATATATATAAATTAATTTTTGCAGAACTCGACAACACCCACTGTGGTAAAACGACGAGGGACTTCAAAGACCATGAGGCATCGTGATTGCACGCCCACTGGGGCGGGTCTTAATGTTTAAATATGGTTTCCTGATTGTTGCCGGGACTGCTGTTCAAGTTGCCAGTGATCAAGGGCAGAGTGCTGCCCGAAACGCGTTTGGCCTGTGATAAGAACTTAGGAGGGAATGTGTTGTGACTGCTAACCTGCAATAAATATGGTGATAACTCCCTGATGTGTGGCATTTCCATCGAGGGCAACCTCTGTTTGTGGATATTTTGAGCGGCAGCCCAGCCGCGGAAACGCCCCTCCGCATGTCAGCGGACCAGCGATTCTTGAAATGTCGGGAGTCGAGATGACAGGGAGTCCTATACTGTGGGAAGTGGAATAAGTAGCATAATCATTGTTTTCCTCCTCAAGTAGCCCACTTGGGTAAAGTACTGTTTTTTAATTTTTGCAGAACTCGACAACACCCACTGTGGTAAAACGACAAGGGACTTCAAAGACCATGAGGCATCGTGATTGCACGCCCACTGGGGCGGGTCTTAATGTTTAAATATGGTTTCCTGATTGTTGCCGGGACTGCTGTTCAAGTTGCCAGTGATCAAGGGCAGAGTGCTGCCCGAAACGCGTTTGGCCTGTGATAAGAACTTAGGAGGGAACGTGTTGTGACTGCTAACCTGCAATAAATATGGTGATAACTCCCTGATGTGTGGCATTTCCATCGAGGGCAACCTCTGTTTGTGGATATTTTGAGCGGCAGCCCAGCCGTGGAAACGCCCCTCGGCAAATCAGCGGACCAGCGATTCTTGAAATGTCGGGAGTCGAGAGGACAGGGAGTCCTATACTGGGGGAAGTGGAATAAGCAGCATAATCATTGTTTTCCTCCTCAAGTAGCCCACTTGGGTAAAGTACTGTTTTTTAATTTTTGCAGAACTCGACAACACCCACTGTGGTAAAACGACGAGGGACTTCAAAGACCATGAGGCATCGTGATTGCACGCCCACTGGGGCGGGTCTTAATGTTTAAATATGGTTTCCTGATTGTTGCCGGGACTGCTGTTCAAGTTGCCAGTGATCAAGGGCAGAGTGCTGCCCGAAACGCGTTTGGCCTGTGATAAGAACTTAGGAGGGAACATGTTGTGACTGCTAACCTGCAATAAATATGGTGATAACTCCCTGATGTGTGGCATTTCCATTGAGGGCAACCTCTGATTGTGGATATTTTGAGCGGCAGCCTACCCGCGGAAACGCCCCTCCACATGTCAGCGGACCAGCGATTCTTGAAATGTCGGGAGTCGAGAGGACAGGGAGTCCTATACTGTGGGAAGTGGAATAAGCAGCATAATCATTGTTTTCCTCCTCAAGTAGCCCACTTGGGTAAAGTACTGTTTTTTAATTTTTGCAGAACTCGACAACACCCACTGTGGTAAAACGACGAGGGACTTCAAAGACCATGGGGCATCGTGATTGCACGCCCACTGGGGCGGGTCTTAATGTTTAAATATGGTTTCCTGATTGTTGCCGAGACTGCTGTTCAAGTTGCCAGTGATCAAGGGCAGAGTGCTGCCCGAAACGCGTTTGGCCTGTGATAAGAACTTAGGAGGGAACGTGTTGTGACTGCTAACCTGCAATAAATATGGTGATAACTCCCTGATATGTGGCATTTCCATCGAGGGCAACCTCTGTTTGTGGATATTTTGAGCGGCAGCCCAGCCGCGGAAACGCCCCTCCGCATGTCAGCGGACCAGCGATTCTTGAAATGTCGAGAGGACAGGGAGTCCTATACTGTGGGAAGTGGAATAAGCAGCATAATCATTGTTTTCCTCCTCAAGTAGCCCACTTGGGTAAAGTACTGTTTTTTAATTTTTGCAGAACTCGACAACACCCACTGTGGTAAAACGACGAGGGACTTCAAAGACCATGAGGCATCGTGATTGCACGCCCACTAGGGCGGGTCTTAATGTTTAAATATGGTTTCCTGATTGTTGCCGGGACTGCTGTTCAAGTTGCCAGTGATCAAGGGCAGAGTGCTGCCCGAAACGCGTTTGGCCTGTGATAAGAACTTAGGAGGGAACGTGTTGTGACTGCTAACCTGCAATAAATATGGTGATAACTCCCTGATGTGTGGCATTTCCATCGAGGGCAATGGTTTTTTCAGTGAATATATATATATATATATATATATATATATATATATTCACTGAAAAAACCATTGGTTTCAGGGACATTATAGTTAGTAATTAGCATTTAAAAAACCTTTAAAATTCACTGAAAAAAACATTGGTTTCAGGGACGTTATAGTTAGTTGGACATTTCACTTGTACAAAACCAGAGAAATTCGGCTGTTATAGTTAGTTGAGCTAACTATAACTCGCGCCCCCGCAATGCACTGCTGATGACGTCACATATTACATCATTCATGACATGGTCAGTGACATCACTGATGACATCCCAAATGACATCACTGATGACATCACTGATGACATCATCCAGTGACTGTGTGTTTCTGTAAAGTTTAAATATGTTTTATATATGTTAATGCCAAGGTGTATTGAAGAATGAGTGGGTGCATGAGTGTCTGAATGGATGATTTAGTAGGTGCGTGACTGACTGTATAAGTGAGTGATTAAACGTCTTACTGAATGGATGGGTTAGTGACTAAACTGTGTGATTGTCTGTATCAGTCTGTTAGTTGGTGTGTAAGCAGCTGCATGGGTTGGTGAGTAGCTACATGAGTGTATATATGGGTTATTGATTGGTTGTCTGAGTATCTGTATGGGTGCCTGAGTGTCTGTGTGGGTGGGTGGGGAGTGTGTGACTCTGTGCAGAGATGTGTGAGTGGGTGATTCACTGGGTGCATGGGTTCAAGACTGCATGTGTGAAGGGCTGTATGGGTGGGTGAGTGTGTGTATGGGTGTGTTGGTGAGTGAATAGATGTCTCAGTGGTACATGTGTGAGTAACTTCATGTGTGAAAGGCAGTATATGTGAGTGTTGGAGTATATAAATGACTATATGTGAGAGTGAGTGATTGTGAGAGTGGCTGTATGGATGAGTGTGTGCTTGTATCAGTGATTGTATAAGAGAGAAAGTATGTGTTAGTATCTGTATGAATAAGTGACGTGGTGTGTGTATAACTGTATAGCTGAGTAAATGGTAGTGTGATTGATTCTTTGCATGACTGACTAGGTGTGTGAGTAACTCTATGGATGAGTGGCGGTGTGTGAGTGTCTGTATAGGTGTATGAGTGCATATGTTAGTGCTGTATTGATGAGTGACTGCATGTATGAGTGACTGTATGGGTGAATGAGTGGATGTGTGTGTAGACCCAGGAATCAGTGAGTGGGTATGTAGTAACTGGTATTTGTGTGTCTATGGTTTCGAAAATGGTAGTCTGTATTTTAGAGTGGGTGTATCAAAGGCTATATTAGTGTATGAGGAGGTGCATCAGATTCTCACATGTGTGATGTCATCAGTGATGTCATTTGAGATGTCATCAGTGATGTCACTGACCATGTCATGAATGATGTAATATGTGACATCATCAGCAGTGCATTGCGGGGGCGCGAGTTATAGTTAGCTCAACTAACTATAACGGCCACATTTCTCTGGTTTTGTATGAGTGAAATGTCCAACTAACTATAACGTCCCTGAAACCAATGTTTTTTTCAGTGAAGTTCAAAGGTTTTTTAAATGCTAATTACTAACTATAACGTCCCTGAAACCAATGGTTTTTTCAGTGAATTTCAAAGGTTTTTTAAATGCTAATTTCTAACTATGCCAACAGAGGTAGGACATGTGCAGAAAGAGGAAGAAAGGCGCAGAAAGAAGCAAGAGAAATGCAGAAAGTGGCAACAGAACTCCAGAAAGACGAAGAAAAGTGCAGAAAGAAGCAAGAGATATGCAGAAAGAACCAACAGAGGTGCAGAAAGAGGCCTTGTTGCAAAGTCATCCTGTGCCCCCAACTTTTTGCTGACTGGTACTGGTGGTAACTGACTCTGACTAACCAGGCCCTGAGCCAGTGCTATGCTAAAAGACACTTAGAATACAGTGAAAACACCTACATAAACTAGGGAACACTATGGGTTGGGGTACCCCTGTGATTGGTATGACCTCCCCTGTAAGGCCCTAGTACATAATAGGGCAGGGGGATTAAAACTACCTCTAAGTCAGAGGTGCAGAAAGAGGCAAGAGAAGTGCATAAAGAAGTAACAGAGGTGCTTAAAGAGGCAAGAGGGGTACAGAAAGAGGCAAGAGAAGTGCAGAAAGAAGCAACAGAGGTGCCGAAAGAGGCAAGAGAGGTGCACAAACAGGCAAGAAAGGTACAGAAAGAGGGAAAAGGGGTGCAGAAAGAGGTAAGAGGGATACAGAAATGTGTACGAGAGGTGCAGAAAGAACTAAGAGCAGTACAGAAAGAAGCAAGAGAAGTGCAGAAAGAAGCAAGAGAGATGGAGAAATAGGGAAGAGGGTTACAGAAAGTGGCACGAGGGATGCAGAAATTTGCAAAAGAGTTGCAGAAAGAAGCAAGAGCAGTGCAGAAAGAACAAACAGAGGTGCAAAAAGAGGCAGTCTCTCTCAGTCAGTCAGTCAGTCTCTCTCAGTCAGTCAGTCTCTCTCTCTCTCTGTCAGTCTCTCTCAGTCAGTCAGTTTCTCTCAGTCAGTGAGTCTCTCTCTCTCTGTCAGTCAGTCTCTCTCTCAGTCAGTCAGTCTCTCTCTCTGTCAGTCAGTCTCTCTCAGTCAGTTAGTCTCTCTCAGTCAGTCAGTCTCTCTTAGTCAGTCAGTCTCTCAGTCAGTCAGTCTCTCTCAGTCAGTCTCTCTCTCTCTCTGTCGGTCTCAGTCAGTCAGTCTCTCTCTCAGTCAGTCAGTCTCTCTCTCTGTGTCAGTCTCAGTCAGTCAGTCTCTCTCTCAGTCAGTTAGTCTCTCTCTCTGTCAGTCTCTCTCTGTCTGTCAGTCAGTCTCTCTCTCAGTCAGTCTCTCTCAGTCAGGCAGTCTCTCTGCCAGTCTCAGTCAGTCAGTCTCTCTCTCAGTCAGTCAGTCTCTCTCTCTGTCAGTCTCTCTCTGTCTGTGAGTCAGTCTCTCTCTCTGTCAGTCAGTCTCTCTCTGTCAGTCAGTCTCTCTCTCAGTCAGTTAGTCTCTCTCTCTGTCAGTCTCTCTCTGTCTGTCAGTCAGTCTCTCTCTCTGTCAGTCAGTCTCTCTCTCAGTCAGTCAGTCTCTCTCTCAATCAGTCAGTCTCTCTGCCAGTCTAAGTCAGTCAGTCTCTCTCTGTCAGTCAGTCTCTCTCTGT
Organism: Calotriton arnoldi; assembly: GCA_963921515.1. Taxonomy (NCBI): domain Eukaryota; kingdom Metazoa; phylum Chordata; class Amphibia; order Caudata; family Salamandridae; genus Calotriton; species Calotriton arnoldi. The sequence goes on from CAWUFW010014027.1 coordinate 348,485, forward strand.
GTCAGTCTCTCTCTGTCTGTGAGTCAGTCTCTCTCTCTGTCAGTCAGTCTCTCTCTCTGTCAGTCAGTCTCTCTCTCAGTCAGTCAGTCAGGCTCGCTCAGTCAGTCAGTCTCTCTCAGTCAGTCAGTCTCTGTCAGTCAGTCTCTGTCAGTCAGTCAGTCTCTCTCTCAGTCAGTCAGTCTCTCTCTGTCAGTCAGCCTCTCTCTCAGTCAGTCAGTCTCTCTCTGTCAGTCAGTCTCTCTCTCTCTCTCTGTCAGTCTCAGTCAGTCAGTCTCTCTCTCAACTCAGTGGCATTTATTTTATCTATTTCAGAAGGGTGAATGGACCCTCCAGGATTAGAACCTGTGACCATGAGGTCAAACACAAGCCCCTGCAGTGGACATAATAGTCCACTAAGCCACCAGAACAGGCCTGTATAAAATTAATCTCACTTTAACCCTAATTTCTGGGCTAATAAAATGATGAGGGTTTTAAACAGTGCCCTGCAGTCTTGGAAGGGTTCTATAAATAGCCCGATTTTTGAAAGGAGAGGACCAGCAACAACCCAAAAATGACCGGCTCATCACCTACTCCTAAAGAATGGCTTTCCACAAGGTACAGACACATCCACAAATATCTTGGCACTCGATTATAATCGACAAGATGACAACAAGTAACCAACAGACTTATCTGTGCTTTGTGGATTTCAAGTACACAACGCACCCTTCTTTGGAATGTTATTTTGGGGCATACCTCCATGCTTTTTAAAAGCAATACCTCCATGCCTTTTAAAAGCAATACAGATGCTCTACACTGAAACCTGGATAAGAATATAAATCAGTGATGGCATTTCTCTATCAAAGAAAATATATACCAATCAGGGCCTAAATCAAGGGTTGTGCTGGCACCGTACATAGTTCATTTATTTTTGACCAACATATCCCCAGCTCTGAATGAGGTAAATTCTTGTGCCCCTAAGTTAGGATGTTTCCACATTTCTAATTTGTTGTACGCGGACAATGTTGACCTACAGCATCTTATTGACAAACTCTTCAGCTACTCGATAAACAACTGCAAGACGATAAATGAAAAAAAAAAACTAAAGTCATGGCTGTAAGAAATTGAATACAGAAAAAGTTAAGTGTATTTTTAACAAGTTCAATAACTGAAATGTGTAAAGGACTAGAAATAGCTTGGTGTCCTATTTGATGACAAAGGCTCTTTTCGGCCATATAAGCTCGTGCTTCAATTCAAGGGCAGCTCACCAGCATGCATTGCTAAAAGCCAACAAAAGCGAATCATGCCAATTACGAGAAGTGAGTGTGAAAACAGCATTCTAGTCCAGCACTGCAGGTACCAATTAACTGCATTCTATGTGTGCTGCTTTACATCTCACAATGGTACTCAGATATGAGATGCTAGTAACAAAGTCTATCCGAGCAGATCATCCCGACCACTTCTGTCACCAAACATGCCTTCTCAGGACCATGAACTGTAAACGAAATGTCAGCCTGGACCACCCAGTGCAGTAACCATATAAATAGATCACGATACAAAAAGACCTGCACAGTTGCTCAAAGCTGCGCGAAAAACTGTGAAGTGCACAATTGTCTCAACCTAATATAAACTTATTTTGACTTGTACTTATGTTGGTTGTCTATTTACTTATATACTATTGCGCGACTTCCTCTGATGTGTCTGTAAAACTTACCTTTTGTCCCAAAGTTTTGTACTGAATTTTGACCTCCTGTCCTGAATTTTTGTCCTGAATTTTAACCCTTTGTCCTGAATTTTTACACTCACCGTCCTGAATTTGCACCCATGCCAGTTGGTCACCCTAGGCCCGCTGGCGCCATTGACGCGAGTGATGCAGGGGTGTTGAGACAGGAGACGATGTGGTCTGAGTGTGTGTGTGTGCGTGTGTGTGATTGAGGCAGAAAGGTGTGTATGTGTAAATGCATGTGTCTTTAGTGTGCATAAGGACATATTAAATAGGTGTATGTGTACAATTATTCAAATGCATCAACACAGAAGCTTTAGGGACGTGCACATTTAATGTCATGATAAGCCCGGGTTCTAGAGTGATGCCGGAGAGTTCGTGTACACAAAGCATGTTTTCAATATACTTAGGGCAACCAGGTTTTGAAACCCCAAAACTGGAACATTCCACAATTATAGAAGTAGGACTACATTTTTGCCTCGATCGAAGTGCATGGACTCATTTAGCTGACATCCCTCACCAACACAGATAATCTGGCACCAAGGGGAATTAAATGCAACTTTTAAACACAATATCTTCAGTGTTAACTAAACTGCTGTCTGTTAAGTTCTGGAATACATAAAAACCAGGACATGTGCTAAATTAAGTGAAAATTGTCAAGACATGTGTCGAAACTGGGACTGTCCCGGCAAATCTGATACGTTTTGTCTACCTGTTTCGGTCATTGTGTGGGCTAAGGAAGAGGAGCATTGTCAACCGAAGCAGCAATGTGTGCTTTAAGGCAGTGGAAATGAGAGATCTGTTCATGAAGGCCTACGTTGTGCATTAGTGCTAGGGTCTGAGAGAGAGAAAATGGCACATATCTCTGGGGTGTAAAGAAAGAAGGCCTGCTGTAAGAGGGAGCGCAATGGAACATTTCATAGGCCCACCTCTCCCACCCATCCTAAATGTCCCTTCCACAAGGCAAGCTTTTTTACAGGTTGATTGATTGACTATGCTGGGAGTTCTGGAAAGTTCAAACAAGAAACAAAATTTATATTTTCTCCTCCCTTCCCAAAGGATCAGTGGTAGAAGAGGGGGCAGCAGCATCAAAGCAGCAATCCATTCCTTCTGTGCACCTTTGTCCCTGGCCATCCTCTGCCTGCATAGATAATTTGCAGAGAAATACACTATTGGTGCACTAAGTGGAATGCAAGGAGAGTTGCCCTTGAGATTGAAGTGTGGATTTTCTATGTAATCCTCACTTTACCACCATCTTAAAGAAAGGTCTGGGGTTCTTTTTCTAGGCGTCTTTCATAATGGAACAAGCCAAGCTTCTAAAGGTAAGTGTGGAGAAGCTTCTGCTCCCATGGGCCCTATTAAACATCCTTTAGTGTGGAGAAGCTTCTGCTCCCATGGGCCCTATTAAACATCCTTTGCGTCTTGCACCAGTGACCAGACAATTGGGCATCTACATTTTCACTTTTTCTTTTAGGTCAGTTCAAACGCCATTCTTAAACTTGTTTTTATAGTGAAAACATAATGGTGTGCTGGCCAGAAAGTGAAAATGCTGGTGCAAAATTGTCCAGTCAGCAGGGAAAACCTGCTCAGTCACTATTCCAGTGCATGTAAGACTGAGCCCTTTGTGTTTTTTAGAATTACTTTCAGAATTATTATTTCATGCATTAGAACTGTACGAACTACTGTCAGTTCTTTAATAGCTATTCTGCTTTCACTAGGAGCCTGTGAATGTTATTTAGAATTGAATAATATATGCATGTATTTTGTGGCATCTGTTGTACGAAAAGTGTGTATTTGCACATTCATTGGCATACAAATGCACCAACCAAAAGAAGATTTGATGTGACCTAATGCACAACATTACTCCTTCTAACCAAGGTCTCCCTACAACCACATGCACTATCAACTATGCACGCTGGTCCCAGCTTGCAATGAAATATTCAAGGCAATGACTCACAACCAGTCAGAAATGCTACAAGGCATGCAAGTTCTGGAATATAACAATTCAGACAAGGTGAATTCAATGGTACAGATCCGCTACAGTGGCAGCAATGCAGTAGACCAATACAATATTATATAGGAGCTATTGGCAAGAGAAATATAAGTGGTAGCAGAACCTGTGAACTAGTGCATCAAAAACAAAGCTGTCATGAGTTATAGATTCGGAGTTCTTCACGGAAATTAACTCTACCTGTTTCGACTGATAAATAGTTAATAGGGAAGTGTGCAGCAGGAAAAGAGATTCTTTCATTATTGTGTAGCATTAGCCAAGTGATGACAACTTAGGTTTAAAGTCCTGCAGAGCTAACCGTTGTTTTCCTGTGTAAATTGCATGATCATTTCACAACGTACAACGGTTCCACTGAGATATGAAGTCATCCTGTAGTATTTAACTCCCTGTGTCCTGAGTCATATCAAACACATTGAGCAATTCAACCAACTCCTCTGTTTGTGAGCTGTAATGCTAGTCCTTAGGGTTTTGTGTATGTGTTTATGTATGTATCACTCCTGATTCTAGGGTGGTGCTCCCCCAGACACGTGGAGACTCTGTCTCTATGTATGTCTGTCCATCCTGCCATTCATCAGTCAGTCCGCCAGTTAGTCAGTCAGTCAGTCAGTCAGTCAGTCTGTCTGTCTGTCTGTCTGTCTGTCTGTCTGCCTGTCTGCCTGCTTGCCTGCCTGCCTGTCTGTCTATCTATCTATCTGTTTTAATTCAGCTCTCATATCTCTTGATTTTTTAATGTTTCTTCCTCTGGCCCGTCTCTTTATTCCTCTGGCTCCTGTTGTTTTTCGTTTTCCCAACTTTCTCCCTTTTATTCTGCAGTTTAATCCCAATTGTTTGCTCTTCTGGCTCCCTGTTCCATTTTTATCACTGCCCCTTTTCACAACACCTTCATGTATATTTGTTCTCCATACTTATCCTCCTCCTTTCTCTCATCTCCCTGCCTTACATTTATTTGTTTCCTTCCCTTTTCACTCCTTTTGCTCTTTATTGTTGCTCCATCTTTCCACTCCCATTCTTTTGTCTGTTGGCTCCTATCTTTCCTTCATTTCCTCCGTCCCCTTTCTTGTGCCCTGTTTTTACTCCTCAATTTTCAATTCCATTTTCCCTTCAGCCCCAAGGCTCGCCCTCTTGCCTATTTCCTTTGTCTTTCTCATGTCATCTTCCCTTTCCTTGGCGCTCCCTTTCCTCCCTTCTTAGACCTGCCCCTACCTGTTCTCTTTCACCCCTCAAACCTCCCTCTTCTCTCTCTATCCAGGCCCTTCCTAGCCCTCTCTTAGTATTGCTCCCCTCCGGTGCGGGTCCTGAATGTCGTAAGGGAATATCTTTATGCCATAATATCTTAGCAATAATATAGAAGCGAAAAATATCAACAGGTAAATCTGAGTGGATTTTCTACACCTATCTCCACACCTGTGTTCCTTAAAGATATGTATCGTTAAGGTGCAGAGATGTGGAGCTACGAATAGTAAATCTATACTTCCCTATATAGCACTTCCCTTTTGAATTTTTGTTCTCCATATTTTGGGTACGGCATTAAGGAGTAACAATATTCTCAATATTCTAGACTCCAACTCTCTCCTCCCAGCTCCTTCCCTTCTCTCTTCCCTCCTGACACCTCTCATCCGCCTCTTTTCTTGTCTTCGCTCAATTTCCCCCTTTCGTGTCACCCTCCTTTCCCCCTTTTCTCAGTTCTATTTTCCTTCCTCTGTGTGTCATTTTTCTTGCCTTTCTCCCTTTTCACAATCAATCTTCTCGCACTGCCTCTCACACATCTCCTTCGCCTCTACCTCCCTTCTCTCTCGCCCTCTTCCAGATTTAGCTGCTTTATCATAGCAGGAGATATCTGCACCTCGGAGGCTTCACGGCTGAGGGCGGAGGTGGGGGTTGGGATGCATAGTTATAAAATATAATTACAAATCACAGAGTGTTTCTTCAGAGCAGTTAAGCCTTCGTTCTGCTCAGCATAACCTGAGCTGTGATTTCCGGCTGCCATGCCATCTCTGCAGCTTCTTCACCGTGTGCCCCCTCCAGGCCATCTGGCACCCTGTGACCCCGCCTGGCACTGCGAGCGAGCTCTGCCCGGAAGGACCAGCAGCAGCAGTATGTCTCCAAGTTGGGATGCATATTTTTTTTTATTTTTTTTATTTGAAAGGTTTTATATAGCGCTGGCTAGACCCGGAGGTATCAGAGCGCTTTACATGAGTATCAGACCATAGTTGCAGGTTACATCGTTACAAAGGTTACACAGTTATTAGAGCATAGCTACATAGTTACATGTTCGGTCGAGACAAACAATAAGGGCATATGCGTAAGGGAAAAAGTAGGCAAGGGGAGCGATTCAGGGGGAGGGGTAGGAGCAGGGGAAGTAGACAGCGAATGAAGGAGGGAAAGAGGAGGGGAGGGTGAGAGACACAGCATGAAAGAAGAGGGGGAGGGTGACGGGGGCACAAACCGGTAGACGAGTAAAAGCTGCGTCCAAAGTCCAGTAAGCTGTGATCCCAGGGGAAGTGATATCATTCCCCCAACTCAGATGCGAGAGGCTCCCTTTACACAGTGGACTCTCTCAGAGGGGTCTCTGAGACTCCAAGGCCTACCTACTGGATCCTTCCCCAAAAAGGGGAGAGGGAGTTCTTTGGCAAGGGGCGCCATACCATGCCTCAACTGTGAGTGGCTCCCTTAGCGAGGGATCACTGAGACTCCAGAGTATAAGTAGTTGGATCTTTCCCCAACAAGGGGAGAAGGAGTGCTTAGTTAAAGGGCACAAGGGACAGGGGGCTAGGGGGCATAGCAGGCAAGGGGAGAGATAAAGGGGGGGATTTGAAAGGAGCAGTGGAAGTAGACAAAGAATGAAAGAGGGAAAGCGGTAGGGGAGGGTGAGAGAGAGCATGAAAAGAGGGGGGGAGGATGCTTTACGCGGTTGACTCTCTCAGAGGGGTCTCTAAGACTCCAAGGTCTACCTACTGGATCCTTCCCCAACAAGGGGAGAGGGAGTGCTTTGGTAAGGGGCGCCATACCATGCCTCAGCTGTGCGTGGTTCCCTTGACGCTGTGGACTCTCTCAGAGGGTTCACTGAGACTCCAGAGTAAGAATATTAGATCTTTCCCCAACAAGGGGGGAAGGAGTGCTTAGTCAAAGGGCAACAAGGGACAGGGGGCTAGGAGGAGGGTCGGAACTGGCAGGTCAACAAACGGCAAAAGAAAAACGCATTAATTACAGAAAGATAACACTTACAATACCCGGATAAATTAGCGATCCAGAAAAAGACAGGATCCACGAAAGGCAAGGGTCAGGGAGGACAAAGGGAGGGAGTCAGCGAGTTGAAGAGTCCCACAAAGAAGAGATACGGATAGCAGAAAAGGAAATGAGTAGGTTGTAGAGTCACTCAGGAGATCAATGCAAATGCAAAAAGCTCAGAATCACAGAATGGTGATATCAAGTACAAAGAACTACTACATATACTAGTGGTTAGAGTTTTAACTATGCAAAATAGTAAATTCACTCAGGGTTCTATTATCACAACGATTAGGATAAAAACGATTGTATGTTACTTATCCACAGAGTGAACGGAGAAATAAGACATCCAAGGGGGTAGAGAGAGGGAGGGGAGGGAGATGAGATAGGTTATAGGAGAGACAGGGACCTGGGGGCGAGAAAGGGATAAGGCCGTCCAGCCGAGGAGCAATGTCTGAGGGTCGGCAGGATGAAGTCCGACGGACCGAGGGAGAGGACAAGAAACAACAAAATGGTGGCTCCATTCACGCTCCGCCATTTTGCGCCGTCACATCACTTGACCGTCACTCTGAAGCATCTCCAACTATGCGGTGATAGGGCAAATTAAGCAGTCACATGTGTGGGCTAGATGCGAAAGAACAAACTCCAAGGAGGCAATCAGTGTCTATAAATCCTCAGCGGGAAGGCAGTTCAGGCAGGCCATTTCATACAAAAATCTTCAGAGGGTAGTCAGTTCAGGCAGGCCGTTTCAAACAAGGCCATAAAGGAAAGCCCGCACTCCTTTGGGACCCTCCGCTAGAGATCTCCCCCTAAGACGGTGGGGCTAGGTCCGGGATGTTCTATCTTGGATGCAGGCCTCACGTGGCCCGGGGACCCCAGCCAATACCCCAGGGGCGCTGTGCTAATCGTCTGACTCTAGAAGTCCCTCGCCATCCACATCTCTGGTCAGTACTATAATGAGACGGGCACTCGTGGTCACTCTTGTCAAGACCGCACCGCCTCCCAGGGCCTCGTGGGAGCCCCGCTGACCGGCTCTGCAGCCCCTCCTGATGAAGAGGCTACAGCAACTCCTCGAAAAGCAACTGCTAGGAGGGCTAGGAGTAGATGCAGGGCCTCACCAGGGGCAACGACAGGTCGCCAAGAAGGAGGACACCCATCAGAGATGGGGAGTCTCCAGCGGGCAGATGGGAGTATTTTGGCTGTGGACTGTGTTGTAGGGGGGAACCCCCCCGCTCCTCACCGTGTCCGGTGTTATCACTGGTGCAGGCTCCCCTGTGTCTTCTCCCGGCCGGGGAACCCCACTCCACAACCCAGGGCACAGTGAGGGGAGCACGTCCCTCGATGCGGGTGCCGGTAGCTTCAGGCTCTGTCAGATCGCGGCTGGAGGCGGCCCCCGGGCCAAGCGAGCTGCCGGGGCTTCCAACTAGGCAGCAGGCAACACGATCCTCCACAAGTCCTGGTGTAGCAGTGGGCACCTCAGCAGAACATTGCGGCGGGAGCCGCCATCTTGCATCTCTCCGTGAACTTCACAGTCCGGGATAGTCTCGCCCCGCAGTCTTCATCAGGGGGACCAAGTTCACCGTTCATAAGTCCCCGCACCTCCGGGTACATCAGGTGAGCCGACGGCCCAAGACCGCAGGTCCCAGCGCAGTGGCGAGCACTTCAGCAGGAGAGCTCAGCTGGAGCTGCCATCTTACCCTGCGCTACGGCCTCTGAAGGTAGGGATGCTCTCCTGCAAGGGGTCACAACCAGTCAGGGACGCGCTGGTTTGGGATATCGGGTGCGCTCCACAGGCAGCAGCCACCGCAGTCATGTTTGTGTGCCCAGAGCGGGCTATCTCCATGCCACGCTGTGTTGTTGGCTGCAGCAGTGCTTTTCCCCATTGCCGGTACTCACCGGGGACATGGAGGGGGCAGTTTCGGCACTCGCCGTCCCTCCATCATTACCTCCTGGGAGCACGATCCTGGCTACGCCGCTCCCTCTCTGCTAACCCTTGAGGCAAGTCAGTCACGCCCCAGGTGCCATTTTGCAGCGCGATCGATTGGTGAGTTTTCGGCCGATTACTTGGCTACACAGCAGCACGGGAGATCGGCGCTCACGGCAGCAGACGCTCTAGATGTTCCGATGCCGGGAGCACTTTCTTTTAGCTGGTATTTATAAAATATAATTAGAAATCACGGAGCGTTTCTTCAGAGCAGTTAAGCCTTCGTTCTGCTCAGCATAACCTGAGCTGTGATTTCCGGCTGCCATGCCATCTCTGCAGCTTCTGCACCTTGTGCCCCCTCCGGGCCAACTGGCACCCCGTGACCCTGCCTGGCACTGCGAGCGAGCTCTGCCCGGAAGGACCAGCAGCAGCAGTATGTCTGTCAGAAAGGAGTAGTTAAGGGAGTCCGTGCCTGGCAGAGGAGAGTGTATGTATATATATATTTTTACTTCATGCGAGGCACAAGATGGCTGCCAACACTTCCTGGTTTGAAGTGTTGGCAGCCAATTAGAGCCAAGCTCGTGCTGGGGGTTAGGCTCCGCCAACATATATAAAGATTTTTTTCCTTTAATATCTCAAAAACTACTGAACGGATTTACACCATTTAAAAAAAAAGGGCTCTTTCTGAACAAAGGACTACCTTTTTGCCAAATTTGGTGTAATTCCATTCAGCAGTTCGGGCTGTAGACTTGTCTAAAGTTTCCTATGGAAATTAACATAGGGAAAATGCGTTTTGGGACCCCCCTTTTTTCTCAGCCCCCGCTTGACGAATCACCCCGAAACTTTCAAGACAGGCGCTGACCGGAACGGGCCATTAGTTTTGAAAATTTTGCGAAGATTCGTCAACCGGCGCCAAAGATATTGAATAGAAACGAGGTCCTAACTATAACTACCTACTGGTGACCGCCAGTAGGTAATATATATATATATTTATATATATATATATATCCTCCTGCGCTGGCTCATGATCGCTGGAACCCTCGGCGCTTCAAAACCGGTGCGAACCTTAGGGCAGAGCCACGCCGTTAATTATTACAAACACAATCCTTTCAGGAAAAATGAGGTCACACTCGCAAGGAGACGGTTTTCCAAGTTCATTTATTTTCAAGGTTTCCCAGGTTGAAAGACCAAACCGATGTGTTTCGTTCTCACTGAGAACTTGATCACGGTAGGAATGACGATGTTTGTAACAACCAATAAAAATACTTTTTAACAACACGTGACCCAAATATTGACCTTAGATCCATTTTAGGTGTTATGGGAATTGTAGTGCTTTAGTGCCCAAATAATTATTTTGTCTTTTTTCTTCTGAATTCAATTTAAGAAAGTGAATTTATGATTGAATGGGTGGAATGATAAAATCAAAAAGTGAGTAGTTAAAAAAGATAATTCAAAATTAAACACATAACGTTAGTGCTGATATGCTCATATAATTCATGTAATTCACCTCTTTTTTCTCCCTCCTCCTTGTATATAAAACCTACTCTGGCTATTCATTAGAGTTATACAATGATTGTGTGAATATGTTCTTAATGTTCAACACTAGATTCCACTCGAGAAATATCCAGATCAGTTTATAAGTGGACATACAGTTCCTCGCTTTGGTTCAACCCAAACGGAGTAAAAGTTCTGAAGTTTAAGATTTGCCTCGATTCCCTCTGACGTAGTTTCTTCTCACGGTTGCCTCCTCTCTCACTATTTGGTACTGTTTCAATCGCGTAGAAATTTAGCAACTTCCAGTTCCCCTCGTGGTTGGACTCCATATGTTTTGCTACTGCGTTTCCTCGGTCTTTGTTTGCTGTTGCTCTAACATGCTCCAGGATCCTCTTTTTGAGTTCACATATTGTGCTTCCTGTGTACTTCATGGAGCATGGACACTCTATAACGTAAACAACATATTTGCTTTTGCATGTTATTAGTTCTTTTATTTGCCACATTTTATTATTCGCCACTTTTGCCTCTGTAGTGTGGATTGTTGCCTCATGGTCGACATTACTAAGTTAGCTTAGGCCTAGCGGCCATGATGCCTCCTTTGCACACGTTACTCAGTGACTTTGTTTTTCCAGACTCTGCTTGTGACCATTCACATTAGAACTGTCTGCATTTCTGCCTTTCACTTTTTCTGATGTTCTCTGTGGTTTTCGTCTGCACACAATGTACAAGGTCGAAAAACAACATCCCTTGTTGTTGCTGTTCTGGTCAGCCCCTCGCACTTAGACATAACATGAAATACAGCTGCACTGGAGAAATTCGTGTGCTTTTAATATTGTGATCTCCCTCTTGGTGGCACTTGGAGAAAAACCTTTCCAGGGAGAAGAGCTGTGCTTGTCCGATGATGTAAACCTTGCATCTAGTTCTTGAGGTATGGGGGCCCCCGGACAAAGCCCAGAGGTCTTCTCTTTTTATAATAAACTAGATACTAGCACGGGGAGGGTGGCAAGGAATTATAGTCCTTCATCCACTGTCTTTATCAAATGCTGTCCCCGTTTGTATTCTATGGAATTGTAACGATGCTTACTATTTTGTCTTTATGCATTATGCTGCTAGTACTGGCACGTGTACTGTGTCTAAGAGCACGTTAGTTAAAATAAACATTTTTAACTATACTGTGTCTCTTAATACGCACTTTGTGGACAAGTATGAGTGAGTAATGAAAGAGTGTTCTTGCTCCCGCGATTCCTGAAAGAGTCTGTGTTCTGGGATGTCTAATCATTGGTAGCTTCGCTGTAGTACGGAGAACGAATGAGACACTATAGCTAGTCGGATTGGGATTTTGGGCACTAAGGTGGATGGTTGGTACACCACTATACACAGAGGTCCTGTTTTCCTGCGCATAGTTCTGTATATGTGCAGAATCCCCGCAACGTGGCGCCACCAACGTGTGGTGGGCTTCTTATCTGCAAGACGCTTGAGTAGTGCTTGTGCTTGTCCACAATTCCCTTCACTTCTGTTTCCGGAAACAGAGGTGAGGGTGTAACCTCCTATATTGATGTTTTTATAGGTTCTTTCAAGCTTGAAGTTATTAAAAGGTGTTCTCTTTTATGTTAACCCTCTATTGCGCTGCCACGCACTAGGTTGTTCTACATTCTTAGTCTTGATGGCTGTGAATGTAAATATCCCGGCACATAGTTGCGCCGCGCTCCATGCTCATTTAATGGCCTATGGAGCACCCTCATCTTTGTGGTCCAGGCTGATCCGGCTTACCACTTTGAGGTATTTTACTCATGGGTCACTTTTCCGGCGGTGGAAGGAGCTGACAATTTGTTCCACGTTTATTCTCCCACCGCCCTTCCTAATGTTTATCGGCCTTATCAGGCTCTTGAAGTACAGCTCACGGCATGGCAACACCGTGTTTGGTTTAATGGCACCCTCCCACACCCGGTCACCCCAATTTGTTTAGGCCCCTTATCGATAGATGGGGCCGCTTGGCCTGTTTTGGCCGGGTATACCCCGCATCCACGTTATTTAGCGGCTCCAGTAGATTAACTTCGCGTGCTGCATACGTCTTTGATCCATGTGCACAGAGCTTTAGTACAATATGTCACAGGCAACGTCCAGATGGCCCCTCCTGGAGTTGCGGTGCATCCAGCTGGACTTGGCGGGGTGACTATAAGTCCCGTCATGGTTAATTCGGTGATGGGCAAACACCCACAGAATAAGGATGATTTGCCTTATTGGCTTGCTGAAAAATTTGACCAGCTGTAGGCGGTGTTTCTGAATACCTCTCCTGTGGAAAAACACAGGATTTTGACTATTAGTTTGCCAAAAGACTTAATTCCCGAGTTGACAGAATGCGACAACTGGGGTAAGGTATTTGCGGCAGTGTATGCGAAGTGTTTCGGCACTCCATCCATGACGGTCCTCCCCACCGTAATTAAGCGTGTACAAGACGAACATGGCCATGAAGCGGCTGTGGAATTGGGGATGAGAATGGTGGGAGTGTTCGATGTAGTGGCTGATCTAATCCTTGCAAATGTCAAGGGTTATGCAGTTAACTTTCAAGTCGCGAATGCTTTGGCTTTAGTCCAGGACTGGACAAGCCTTGCGAATTACCAAAAATTATTGCACAGGCTTATAAAACCATTGGGCGCAATAGTTTGGGAGTTAAGCCTTTTGCTAAAACGCAAACTCAACCAGAATTACAACTAACATCTCAGTCTGGTAAAGACGAGAAACCATTCTTTTCTAAAAAAGAACTGGAAGTTAAAGAAACAGGGAAAGCAACAACCAAAAACAGGGTCGCGTGCTGCGTCCCCTGTTTCCGTATCTTCTGAACGCACTTATGATTTGCGCGACCGTGCGAGAATTAAGTCTCCTGATAGATTTCAGGTCCCTGACCAGCATTCTCCTTGTTCTTCACAGGCACCATCGACCTCACAGGCTGGTGGAGGAGATCGCCAGGAAAGAGGCAGGGGTTGTGATGCCCCACAGGGATGAGACCAACCTCGACAACCTGGCAGAACAAAACAAGAAGAATTTTCACGTTCTCGCCCACAGTTTCAGAAGAAAAAGTTGCAGCTTTAACAGCGAGATATGCCACAGACGGTGAGAACGAGACTCCTGAATTGGACGTGGGCAGTGACGCTGCTAGACAGCGCCGCGGAAGTTACCATAGTGCGGGAGGCACTACGTCCTCATGTGGAGGCGACAGCAACTGACACTTTCATTACTGTCGAGACAGCTGACACCCGAGTGGCACCCTCTGACAGACTATTTAATATTGTCCTTCAAATTGAAGGTGACATTGGGAGTGTTATTAAAGGGATTTTTTGGGAAAATCTGACCTCTTCTTACGACATTTTGTTGGCGGAGGCAGATTGGCTGCCCCCATTTGTTCATGCTGCTCCTAGAGGGGAGGAAGTAATCCTTCCGAGCTTTTGGCATCATGTCCCCAGGGACAGAGCGGAGGCTTTAGCAGCTGAATGGGCTGTGGCCCAGGCCCCGGCACTGTACCGTAATCACGTGGGCTGGGATGAGGATTCTCCCCCCTATGATATACCGTTGCGGTCTATGCCACAGCCTCAACCCCAATATCCCCTCCGGCGGGAAGCTAAGGGTCCCTTTTCCGACATTCTGACACAGTTAGAATATCAAGGGGTAATTGAAACATGCGTGTCACCAATGAATAATCCTCTTTTCGCGGTTTCTAAACCCAATGGGTCTTACAGCTTGGTTTTAGACTACCGGCATTTGAACTCTCATTGTCGAACCTTTGCGGTACAGAATACCCATAGTTCTGCGCTCGTAGACAGTCTTGTCCGTAAAAAATATAAAAGGACGCTTGACCTTTCCAATGGTTTTTACACTCACAATTTGTCCCCGGACTGTAGTCAATGGACCGCGTTCACTTCCGGTGGAAAACAAATAAAACTCTGGCGTTTGCCAATGGGCTACAAAAAACAGCCCGGGGGTCTTCGCCGCCCGTGTTGTCTCTTTGTTGGACAGCATAGACCCAGATGCGTATTCGTACGTGGATGATATATATTTGACAGACGACGAACTATGGCCACATCTTTCCCGAGTAGACCGCATTATTCTTGAGTTTGCGGTCTTGGGTTACAAATTTAATCTCACATCGCAGAATACACTGTGTTGTTTTTGGTCTATGAGCTCAACAATGAAGGTAGGGGCTTAGCTCCCCACTTCCTGGAGAAGTGCACACTTCTGCGCCCTCCAACGACCCTGAAAAAACCTCAGTCTTTACTGGGATTTTTGAACTTCGGGCGTTCTTACATTCCCGAATATGCCCAGCGTATCAAGCCTCTTTAGGCCTTGATACAACCTACCTTTTCCAAGTCATGCTGGCTTCCGGAACATTCGCTTATTCTGCAATCTTTGCAGTCTGTACTGCTTGAATCTAAGTTCTTGTTGACTCGAGATACCCACACGAACCTGGTGATTAGAATTGTGCCAGGGGCAGTGGGTTTCACGTACTTGACGTTTAACGAAGGTGACACAGTACCTATTGCCTACAAGTCTCATCTTTACACTTCGGCCGAGTTGCGCTTTTCAACTGTGGAGAAAGTTTTGACTGCAGTGCAAATGGCGATTCTTAAAGAACGCGCACTGGCACAGGGAAACGCATCTTGGTTGTCACACCCTATTCTGCCCTGGAGGCAGTGACAAAGGCAAGTGTGCCAAACTCTAAGGCTTTGCACCCCCGTTGGATACAATGGGCTACTTGTTTGACGTCTCCGGAAGTCACCTTTATCTTTGATTCCTCTCTTCAGACACAGGAGTTCCTGCAGTATGAATTTGTTCATCCTCCTCCTCTGTCTTTGCTGCCGCTTGAAGAATACAAGTGTATCATTTACACCTATGGTTCGGCGCAACCGGTCACGGGTTCTAAGCATACATACTCAGCAGCATGTGCTATTGTGGCAGGTACCATGGTGAACGGTGAATTCAAATCGAGTGTCGTGCACACGCAGGCACTGGGAGACAGTACCGCCCAATTGGCCGAGCTGCGTGCTTTGGTGCTCGCACTTGAGTTTGCAGACCCGGATGTGACTACACTTATTGTATGCTATTCTTACTACTGTGTTCAGTCTTTTAATGACAACTTATTCTTTAGGTCTCAGAATGACTATAGAGATTCTAAAGGCAGCGCAATTAAGCATAAAATGCTTTGGGTTCGAGTGGCAGATCCTAAACAACGTTTGCCTCTCACACAGGTGATTCACACTCTTGGCCACCAGCGTGTGGGCGCACACGCGGTCGGTAACAGTTTGGCGGATGAAGCTGCCAAATCAGCAGTAGCCACGTGCTGAGTAGCAGCCGTTACAAGATCCATGACAAAAATAGATAATGAGATTTTGGCAGCTATTGCTGCAACCAAGGAAGGTTCTAATTACCCACAGGGTTTCCCTTCCAAGTACTCTTATCACTTAAGTCCCGACCAGGTTCCTTATGTAAGAATTCCAGACGTTGGTGATCGGCTGATTCCCAACGCGGACCGCAGAAATTCGTTGATAACAGCCGCACACGAAGGCTTGGCTTCAGCTCATGCTGGCGTGTCTGCAACTGTTTCACTCTTGCAGCAGCGTTATTGGTGACGTGGTTTATATAAACAGACCCGTAATTATATCCTTTCTTGTGACATTTGTCAACAAATTAAGCCCTCTACGGTTACACATACGCCACAAACACAGCTCTGCATTTCAAATAAACCTTTTGGTTGTGTATACCTTGACCACTGCGGTCCATTTTCTTCTGATACTGCATATAAATATATCTTATTTGCAGTTAATTCATGCACACGTTTCATCTGGGTTTGGCCACAACGCAGTGCTGACGCTCGAAATGTCATCAGGGATTTGCGTGTCTTTGTGGGAATTTTTGCCTGTGGCACCTTCCATTCCGACCAAGGTCCAGCGTTCGCCTCTAAGGCGTACAAGGACGCAATGATGTCTATGGTGGTGCTGGTGCAATTTTCGTCTCCATACAGGTCTGAGGGCAACTCAATTGTGGAGCGAATGAACCGTGACTTCAAGCAATCCTTAACAGCTAGAGTCTTAGGTACTGGCAGGAACTGGCTGGCCCACTTGTATGGCGTGCAACGTGCACTTAATAATCTCCCTAGAAGATCTCTGGGTAGGCGGACCCCATACGAAATGCTCTTTGGCATACAGATGTTTGTGCCAGACCTTGATGGTCTAGACATGGCGGCGATTGCCGCAATCTTTGATGTAGATAATAATTCTACTATGTTACAGGACTTACAAGAGACCCGTGACAAACTTGCAAGCGAACACTTACCCTCAGCCTCAGACGCAGCGCTGCAGATTCCGGTTGCCGGCTGGCTTCCAAAGATTGGAGATCTGGTCCGAGAGAAGGTGGAGAACAAAAAAGAATTTGGCCCATCTTATCGTGCACCGGTACCGGTTCTTGGCTTAAAGGGTACTCGTACAGTCATTTTACCACCGCTTCCTGGTCGCAGAGACAACAGATACATCTCAGTGGACAATGTCAAGCTACAACATCTGGCCGATTCTGAATAGTGTAACACCTGCGGTATCATGTCCAGCAAATTCAAGAAATCCTGTTCGTGGCCCTCCAGTCTCCACATGTGCCAATGTTACTATTGGGATGGTCGCTTTGCCAGATCACCTGCTCAACCTCCCGGCTTCCTCCTGCAACGAGGAAACCGAGTATACATACCCCACCAGTGAGTCAGTGGCTCATTTACCTACAACACCACTGAACCCGTCCCGTTTTTCCTTTGATTCGTCTTCCACCTCATCAATTGTCCCCACCAAATTCAGTATTTTTGTATCCTGGTTCAGAGACAATTTTTTGGTCCCGCCGTGGACATACATCTAGTTGGTGCTATTTCTGATTCTCCTATTCATGTCCATTGGCTTTGTGACAGTCTTTTTCTTGCTCATCAATGGTCACTACTTGCTTGAACGCTCTGCTGTGAACTCTGTGGCTGGAACTTTGGCTCCACATTCTTCTTCACACATTTTTGAACATTTCCGCCTTTCCAGTTGCAGATGGCATCGTTTGGGATGCAGTGAATTTCCAAATTCATGGACCGAAAGAAATTCTAAAAGTCCCAAATGTGCTTCGGGTTTCCATGGGTGATGTGGTGATGTGGTCAAAAGGAATATTCATTCAGATGATTGGGACGTGCATGCAATTGAATCGTTATTTTCTGATTTGAAATATTATGCTGCTTTTAATGCTGAGGATTTGTACTTAAATTCTGCTAATTATGCTGATTTGTATTGTTACCAGCACTACGGTAACCATTTTCTGCATAAACCAAGTACACTTCGAGACAGAGGGGTCAGAACATTGTCTGACCCCTCTGCAAGGTAGCTCCCAAACCCTAATAAATAAATGTACTTACTTTACAGACTTTGACAGATCAAACCCGTGGTCTTATTATTTTAAATTGAACATTTCATCAAATCCAAAGGTAATGTTGACCCACACCAAATTACTATATTCCAGTTCCTTTATGGACGCATTAGCTGTGGGTGGCTATGAGCACTGGAAAAACACCATTGACTTGAAATCTATTTGGGGCACTAGATCTTGGCAGGTACGCGGTACAGAAGCTTTACACCACGCATGCCTTATCCCCACCCAAATATTATTTTTAAATAGTACTATATATCAAACAACTTGTTTTGGTTTGGCGACTTCCAAACAATTAAATGCACCTTCCACTCCTGTGTTGTCGTCCTGGCCAAACAGGAGCTTGCATTTAAATTTTTCCCTTGATACATTGCAAGCTTTGTTTCAAAATAACTCGTTTAATGTCTCTACACTAGATCGCTCAGCCTGGTTGGTGTGGCCCATAGCTTCTAATGCCTGCCAACTGCGTTTTTATAACTCTGATCCTGGTTACAAGCAGGATAGACCTGATCCACATTTTTCTGACTCATGTTCAATTACAACATATTCGGTTGGTAAATTATGTAAACAGTGGTTGCAGCACTCAACCTTAGATTCCGTAAAACAACATTTATCCCTGCTCTCCAGCAACATCGACCTGGCAGACTTTATTCTAGGACTTAGAGGTCCAAGACCTAAAAGATTTGTTTATGCGACTTACAATGAAAGCTGGAAGCTTTCACAAATAGAAGCTGCTTCCCGTTTACGGGAAATAGATCAAGCGAATCTAGAAAAAGTGCTTGCTGTTGTCGACAATAGTATCAACACCCTGTCTTCCCGCATTTACACATTAAAGAATATTGTTTCATCTGTGGTTGATATTGTACAAGATGACGTGTCTTTGTTATATCATGGTCAGAATCAATTGCGTTCAGTAATGCAGTTTGCATGGACTTTGCAGACACTGAAAATGGGGAAGGTTCCCTGGCATTACTTAAACACATCAGCTTTGTTCTTGCCGTTTAATTTAACTGAGAAACAGCTGTTCATGTCCATGAAGGATGCAACATACACTCTTCTACATATCAAGAAAATAGATCCTTTACCATTCTCTGTGGCGGAGACTGACTCTGCAGTGTGGCAAGTACACGGGGTTATCACGTTGCCTTTTTCTTTATTTGAATTCAGTACCTGCATGAAACATTATCCTGTTGGCCGTTTTGAGCCTTTGGGCAGTTTCTTTTTGCATGAACTTTGGTCCCTACCATTCACATACAGATGCCTTAGGGATGACAAGGAGGTATTTCTCACAGGCGAGTCTTGCGATTCTACAGTGGGTCATTCCCTTGTTTGCAAAAACATTAAATTGCACGGGGCTTGTAATGTTTCGGCCCTGAATCTTGCATGTGTTTTAAAGGGCATTCCTGTTCCGGTTAAATCACCTACTTTCACTATGCTTGCTAATGGTAGCTATCTGCTTTTAAATAATCAAGATTGCTGTGGGATGCAGGCTGGCATACCCTACATTGTAACAGTTTCGCAACGCGTAGTGTGCTGCAAAAATGTGCTTTTTCCACCCCCGCGTGGGAAGTTAGATAGTTCCATTTGGCCTTACATACCGACTTTGAAGGCGGATTTCAATAAATTGAGCAGAATAAAGGCGCTATTATTAAACCAGGAGGTTATGCTAACTTCCGCATGGGAGACCTTCGTCCTCCAGGTGGCCAGCGCCCACAGTGAAATACAGGCCCTTTTAAATACTAACCTCCCCAACATTTCGGTGAACTGATTCACCGTATATTCAATGCATCTAATCCCAACGGCCTTGTACACTTTTTTAAAGTTGTGGGCTCTGGACTTTTGACGTCCTTTCAGACTATATTTGGTGTAATACCGGCTTTTATTCACTCTATTTTTTCCAGCGCCTTTGGTGGCTTCCCATTGATCCTAGCCTTAGCTGCTGCAATATTGCTTTTACTTTGTCTGTTGCGCAATGGCTGCACCTCTTGTGGGCCTACTCAACCCAGGGCGACTGCGGATGCTCCGTGCCCGCATGATTGACAGCTTCGGCGTCCTGCCTCTGGCGACACTCAGCGTGGCTTATGGACTGTCTTTTCGCTTTGCGTATTTCACTTGCGTGCAACCTGTGATGTCCTGCTTATGATGTCCATTCTCTTGGTCCTTGGATGTTTGCCTCTCCAATACGTCTTGTACTGACCCGGATTTCGACCAGTTGATGGGCCCCTTGCTGGCCCATGAACGGGAATGTTCCAGTGATGGATTAATGGCGTGTGCGGCTGCACATGGAGTCTTGGCGCAATGGGATTTCTGTGCGGCTGCTCAGAATCTCCTACAACAAAGTTATATTGAATATCACGCAAGTTGTCCCGCAATGCTGATCGCTGCTCCCTATTATGAGGAACATGAATGCAGCTTTGAGTTGTTGAACTGTATGGCATCTCTTTTTTCAAACAATGATAATGATGTCTTTTTGGAAGGTGTTGCAGTTTTCTGCGCATACACTCTGATGGATTAGTTGCATTGACTCTCAATGAACTGCATAGCTGGATTTTGTATTCTCTTTGAGTGACCTATTTTCTGGCCCTATCTAGAATTTTTTTCCCCCCATTTTTTTCAAAAAGACTTTTCCCACCAATACACGTTTACATTCTGCTCCATCTATTTGAACTCTGTTTTCGTCCTATGTCTTATCCTATGGACTGACCAAGGGAGGGTGTATTGTGGATTGTGGCCTCATGGTCGACATTACTAAGTTAGCTTAGGCCTAGCGGCCATGATGCCTCCTTTGCACACGTTACTCAGTGACTTTGTTTTTCCAGACTCTGCTTGTGACCGTTCACATTAGAACTGTCTGCATTTCTGCCTTTTACCTTTTCTGATGTTCTCTGTGGTTTTCGTCTGCACACAATGTACAAGGTCGAAAAACAACGTCCCTTGTTGTTGCTGTTCTGGTCAGCCCCTCGCACTTAGACATAACATGAAATACAGCTGCACTGGAGAAATTCGTGAGTTTTTTTTGTTTTTTTGATAATCAAATTTTATTAGATTTTTCAAAGAACAAAAATACATTGGTAGCAAATCAGACACGTTATTCAGATACAGTACATTTAAAAGAAGCCGGTACAGACTCATAAGGCATTTGTGGACTGAGCACTGCCCCCACCCGTAATTCGCCATATACACAACCCATTTGAACCCCTCAGATAGGCAGCAAGTTAAACCATTTGCCCCATATTTGCCGAAGAGTTCGGGGCAGCCCTGGGCCTCAAAGAGGGGTTCCTCTTGGGCACCACACCAATCCACACCTCACCTCCAATTCCGCATGTTGGGTGGCTTGGCTTGAGACCAGAGCACCGCAATATCGCGCTTCGCCACTGCCACTGCCGTTCCCAAGAAGCGCTTGTCAGCCCGGGATCCATCGAGGCCGTCGAACACCCCCAGGATCAAGCGTAGCGGGTCGTGGGGAACATCCCACCCTAGGGCTTGTGTAAGTTCAAGTTCCACCCCCGCCCAGAACTGCGCTAGAGCGGGACATTGCCACACCATGTGGTAAAAATCAGCTGGAGCGTGGTTGCAGCGTGGGCAAGATGGGGAGGGCCGCAGGTGGGCGCTGTACAGGCATGTTGGGGTGGGGTATGCCGCGTGGAGATAATAAAGTTGGACTAGACGCAACTTGGAGGAGGTCGTCAGGGTCTTAGGTGCCATAAGGGCGTCCCTCCAATCCGCGTCCTCTAGGGGGCCCAACCATCCCTCCCAGCGGGCATGAAGCATGTCTAGGGATGCGGGCCGTTATTCACCAAGGAGCGATAAATCCGTGACACCCCCCCTCCGCCCAGGTTCCCCATCATCACCTGGGCCTCCAAGGGGCTAAATTCCGGGAACGAGGTGGGTGACGGAATGTGGGCTTGGAGGGCGTGCCTCAGCTGTAAGTACTTGTAAAATTGGGAGGAGTGGAGGGAATGACGGTGTTGTAGGTCTGCAAACGATCTGACATGGTCCCCCACCCAGACGTCTCCCAATAGCGAGATCCCAACGTGGTCCCATTTACGGAAGTTCTGGAGGGACGAGACCTCGTCCAGCCAGGCCCCACTCCACAGAGGTGTCTGCCTGGTGAGTTTCCGGTCCCAGTTTACGTGGCGTAGGGCGGTTCGCCATGCCATGAGCACCGTTCTGGTGACGGGGGAAGAGCCTGTGGTACGGGGCTCCCATACAGGTAGGCTTGGATCTGAGCAAAGTCCATCGACCGGAGTTCCACCCGGTACGCCGGGTCGGACCAGCCGCCCGTGAACCAGCCGTGGATCACAATGAGCCTCGTGGCCAGGTAGTAGAGGAGCAAATTGGTCACCCCCATTCCCCCATCGTAGGGGGGTATGCGGCAATGTGCTAGGGACATGCGCGGCCTCCCTCCTCCCCACAAAAATCAGGTGAGGACGCCATCCAATTCCCGGAACCAGCTGCCTGGGAGATGAGTGGTCACATTTTGTAAGATGTACAGGAAGCGGGGGAGGACCATCATTTTGAAAAGGGCACTCCTACCAAGGGGGTTGAGAGGAAGGGTTTGCCATTTTCTGAGGTCCGCCTTGGCCCTGGAGACCAGGGGCGTGATATTCAGGGCCCACTCGAGCTCCGGGAGGAGGGCCACCCACACCCCCAGGTACTTGAATGACTGCCTCCGCAGGGGGATGGTCATTTGCCAATCGAAGCACGCCCGGGATGAGTGTAGGGGAATGAGGGTGGACTTCGCCGGGTTGAGCCTGAGGCCAGAAATCCGTTCAAAGGCAGAAAGGGCATCCAGACATCGTGGGCCGGAGCTCTCCGGGTCTGCCAGGAAAAGGAGGACGTCATCGGCGTACAGGGCAATCTTGTCAACCTGGTTCGGGTCCCAGGCCCATCCGCGGACGAGGGGATCCTGGCGGATGAGGGAGGCCAGGGGTTCCATTGCTAGTGCAAATAAAAGCGGCGAGAGCGAGCAGCCCTGGCGAGTACCCCTCTGGATAGGGAATGCCTCCGAAACCATGCCATTGATGAGGACCCTCGCCTTGGGAGTAGAGTAAAGGACTCGGATGAGGCGTCGGAAAGGGAGGCCGAAACCCATCCTCTCCAACACGTCCTCAAGGTAACCCCAATCTACCATATCAAATGCTTTTTCAAAGTCTATGAAGAGCAGTGCCAGGTATGGGGTGAGGAGATGGCGATGCGCCAGGGCAAGATGGAGACGGCGTATGCAATGCCGGGTCCCCCGGGCAGGCATGAAGCCGCATTGATCTGGTTGCACCAGTTCTTGCAAGTGTGGATGGAGCCGTTGGGCCACCACGGTGGCGAAGATTTTGACTTCCATGTTGATAAGGGAGATGGGACGGTAGTCCGTACAAGCAAGGGAGGGCGGCTGTGTCTTCGGGAGGACTACGATAGTGGCCACATCGATCTGGCGGAAAAGACCCCACTTCGATTACGTGTTTAAACAGATCCACTATGTGTGGGACCAACGTGTCCCGGTAGGCCACATAGTACTCTTGGGGGTACCCGTCGGGCCCGGGCGTTTTGCCAGAGTGCAACAGTGAGATAGCCCCATGTATCTCCTCCGGGGTGAAAGGCCGATCTAGGGTCTCCGAATCCATCATGGAAAGGCAGGGCAGCTGAGTCCCGGTCTCGGCCAGCAAAACCGCCAGAGAAGTCTGAGGGGGTTGAGCCGCGTAGAGGGCTGCATAGTAGCCCGCGAACGTCCGGGCAATGTCCTGGGAGGTAGTATGGTGGGCCCCGGTCCCGTCCCGAATCTCGGGAATGATGCGATTGGCTTTGGGGTAGGACACTAGGTTATGGAGAAGTTTGCCATTTTTATCACCCCATCCGTACACGCGTGCCACAGAGGAGCGCCAAAGCATTTTAGCGGACTCCAGCGAGATCTGGCAAATTTCTTCCCGGATCAGTGTAAGCTGTCGGGCGGAGTCATCGCTATCATTAGTAGCCTGAGCATCTTCCAACTGTGCCGCCTGGGCCTCCAGCTGCGTGAGGTGGGTGGATTGTTCCCGGCGTCTCGCATAGACCAGCCCCTTAGCCACCCCCCGCATCACGGCCTTGCTGGCCTCCCACAGCGTGCCCAGCGAGGAGACCGAACCCGTATTAATTGAAAAATATTGCCTCAGCTCCTGCCCGAGGGACCCAACAAGGTCCGCATCTTGCAGGAACCAGGCATTCATTCGCCATACCGTACGGGCACCGCTAGGGGGGTGTCCGAGATGAAGGGAGACGGGGGAGTGGTCTGAGATACCCCTGGGTAAGACTGTGGCCCCGGACATCAATTGACAGTCCACGGCAGATAGTAGGAACAGATCGATACGAGAGTGGGTGCGGTTAGCCGCCGAGGTGTGGGTGTACTGTTCCTTGTGGGGATTCCACACCCTCCAGGCATCGCAGAGACCCAGGGCCGAGGACCAGTCAGATAGATGTTTTGCAGAGGCAAGGCGGGAAGCCGATGGGGTACCTGTCGTGTCTCGTGAGGGTTGCAGGACGGCGTTGAAGTCACCCCCTACCACCGTCAGACCCTGGGAAAGGAGGAGAGCACAAGCGTGAGGCGACGGAGAGCAAGGGCCATAATGGCGGGGGGAATGTATGTACACAGGAGATTAAGGGGATGTCCCTCGATCGTACCCGTCAGGGCCACATAGCGGCCTTGTGTGTCTGTTTCGGCCTGTGCCAGGGTGAATGGCAGCCCTTTCCGAAGTAGTATGGCCACCCCCCGGGAGCCCCGCGAAAACCTAGAGTGCCAGACCCTATCGAACCCATACCGGGCAAGGAAGTTACACTGTGAGCCCAGAAGGTGCGTTTCCTGCAAGAACAGGATATCTGGCGCGTGTCGGTGGGCGCTACGAAGGACAGCAGTGCATTTTATACGGTCCAGTAGGCCGTTGACATTCCAAGAAATAATGTGGAGGGCCCTATGTATGGTGGGCGCCATCAAGGTGGGTAGCGTGGGAAGAAAGGACGCAAGCGCAGGCAGTGCCGAGTCCCAATGGAAACAAAGTCCCCTAGCCGGGGCTTCTGGGCAGAAGGTGTGCAATGTGGTGAGTCGTGTGTCGTCATCAAGGACATACATGTATGCGTAGCTACCAGTAAGAACAGAGAACAGCGGCCCGTAGGCAGCTAAAAACAACAAACTAACAGGAGACAACGGTCTCCCCCCCTTCGCCCCAACTCCCCCCACCCTACACTTCTGAGTATGAAGCATCTGTCGCCCTGAAAAGGAAAACAATTTAAACAACCCCGCAATGAGACTAGTTGCTAAGCTAAAACGATTAGCGAAACATGAACATGGCAGAGATGGACCCCCCTCCATGTGGTCGGATAAGAGATTCGTCAACAGCTGCAATAACACGTGGGACTAGTAAGTAACAAGGAATGCAGTTAAGTCCAGGGAGTGAAGGAGGGAACATTTCATGGATCGTAAGGTTTCATTGAAATCGGATCTCCCCCCTCGCGGGGATTTCAAAGACAGTCACACTGCAGGCACCTCTAGGAATTGGGATGAAGAGCTCCTGTTGTGTGCCCCCGTTCAAGTACCCTCGGCTTCTCCGGATCCTCGGAACGCAGGGCTCCTAGACAGATCAGAGTCGGAGACGGCGTGACGCAAGTTGGCCGTCGGCCTTGGGAGATCACTCAAGTCAATCAAGGAGGTGGTCGGGCTGGGAGTGGCGGATCTCCGGGCTGAAGCTGGGGATGGAGGACGTCGGGATGTTGCGCCTGGCGATTGGGATGCCTCCCCACGACGGTCGTTTTTCTTGCGGAACCTTGTCTGACGCCTCTGGGATTTAGGGAGGGTCGGGTGTGGTTGCTGGGGAACCCGCTGGGTGGGGGAAGGAGCCTGCCGGGACAGGAGGGGCCGTTCCTCCGTGAGCCAGGTCCATGCCGCCTGGGGGCTGTCGAAGAAAAGTGTCTTATTTTGAAAGATGACCTTGAGCCGGGCCGGGAAGAGGAGACCATAGCGGAGACCCATGTTGCGAAGCCTCTGTTTGACCTCATCGTAGGACCGGCGCTGGGCCTGCATCTCCCTGGTGTAGTCGGGGAAGACCATGATCCTGCCGTTCTGATAGTGTAAAGGCCCCTGTGCCCTGGCCACCCCAAGGATGGCATCCCTATCCCAAAAATTAAGGACCCTCAGGATTATGGGTCGTGCAGGGGCCCCAGGTGGAGGTTTGGGAGCCAAGGAGCGGTGGGCCCGTTCAACGGCAAACCAGGGCGATAAGGCGTCCTTGGGCATCCAGGACCGCACCCAAGTTTCTACAAACGTGTCGGCGTGACCTTGCTCCACTCCCTCAGGAAATCCTAGGAGACGCAGGTTGTTTCTTCTCGACCTGTTTTCGGCATCCTCAGCCCTTCGGTGGAGCTCCGAGGTCTGGGTCTGGAGACGGGCAACCTGGGTCTTAAGTTGGCCGATGTCATCCTCCGCCATGGAGATACGGGATTCCGCCTCCGTGATGCGTGCCGTGGCATTGCGCAGATCCTGGCGAATGAGAGCCACATCCACCCTCACCTCACCAATCTTGTTTTCTACTGAGGCCTGTGATGTGCTTATCGCCTGAAGAATGGTGGAGAGATCTCCCCCAGCGGCGCCATGCGCGCTAGGCGGTACGCTGCCCGAGTCTCGGTCCGACGTGGTAAACTGGTCCATTTTGGTTTGGGTTGGGGGGCAGGATTCTGTAAGGGGCGATTTCTGCCCATCGCCGCCAGAAGTATACTTCGGCCCTGTACAGCCGGGGCGAGCAGCGGACCCGCAGAGGGACGGGTGGGGGGCCCCCTGACACCCAGGCCGTCAATGCTCGGGCCTGGGCACCCAAGACTATCCCCCAAATCCCCAGAGGGGGCGAGATGTGATCTATGCCTCGGCTCTGCCCGCAGGGCCAGGTAGAGCGCTCCAACAGAGGGTGGCCAGGCCAGGCCAAGTATCCACCACCGCGACAGTCCTCCAGCCCTCAGGGTCCGATGGAGATGGCCTCACTTCCGAGAGAGCAATCAAGAGCAGTGAGGGGCCCCGGGAGGAGCCAATGCCCGCGGCGGAGGCCGCACCCCACACAGACTGTCTAGAGCAGATGGGAGGTAGAGTGAGGCCAAAACAAAGAAGGGCGCCGTGCCGCCCCACACACCAGATCCAACGGACCCAAGATCTCCTCGGCGTGAGCAGCAACTAACAGATGCCAGGCCCCTCCGGGCGGCGTCCGCGGGTCGGTGCAAGCCGCTTAAGGCCACCAATGGAGCCCAGGCGACCCAGGGCCAGCGGGTCCAGTGGCAGGGGGGAGGCCTTCGCCTCTACGTCGCTCCGGCGCAGCAGCGGGAGATGGAGGGAAGCAGCTGAGTGAGGGGGAGTCAGACCAGGCCGATGCAACCCCAGGCCGGCGGACTCGGGGAGGTGCCCCCAGATGAGAAGTGTGGGGTGGGAGGGGTGGCAGGAGCACCAACATCCCCGCTCTGCCCGCCACCCGACACGATGGCCGATCCCCGTCCCCCAGGTCGACCAACGACCAGGGCCACCACCATGGGCAGGACGCCCCCCAGAAGCCCCTGCAGTCAGGAGGGAGCTGCCGCCCCCCCGCCGGTCCAATGTGGCTGGGGAGACGGAGCGGGGCAGCCAAAGCAGGGAAAGTCCAGCAGGGCCCACCGGGCAGCACCTCAGGAGGCACCCGCAAGGAGAAGCGAGAGGGGGGGGCGGGAACACCGACCTCCCACCCCAACCACCACCCGACACAGTGGCCGATCCCCCCCCACTCACCGTCAGTCCGAGGCCTGGGACTTCCAACGAGGTCAGGGTGTCCCCACAGGCCGCCGCTCTCGCGCACCGGTCCGGTGCGGCAGGAGGAGGTCGGAGCGGGTCCGCAGGAGAAGAGTCGCGGTCCCAGCAGGCCTCAGGAGGGTGAAAGTGCTGCCTTCCCACTCAAAATGGCGGTGCCGCGGATGGCAGCCCGGGTAGGCCCCACCCCTGCCGGTCCACCAGACAGCTCAGCCAGCGACAGGCCTGAGCAGGGGCAGCGGAGGCAGCCAGACAAGAACACCGCTGCCCGATACTGGCAGCTGAGGCACAGTGGCCCTCACCCAGCCACGGCACAATACAGCGGGACACCAGTGCAGGCCTCCGAATGCAGCGAGGCCGTCCCCCGCAGCTGCCTCACACCGCACCCAGCTCCGGAGGGTCCACCGAGGGATCCCAGCAGAAGGAGGTGTTCCCGGCGCGGGCTCGGCGGCGGATGCAGGCAGGCACTGCCACCGGCGCAGTCAAGGAGCCGGACCCAACCAGGAAGGCGCCCGGCCTTGGCGCGAATGGCCGCCGGGGACGCCATTTTACAATCCAGGGCCGGCGGGGGGAAGAAGGCGGCCCACTCCGGTAAGGATTCTGATCCGCTCGCAAGAGGGATCAGAACGGAGCAGATGTTGCGGGGGAACCCATCGGCAGTCCAAGGAGGTGAGCAGCTGCTGAGAACGGGTGGATGCCAGGCGGATGACGGAGGGGGTCCGGAGCACTCTTAGAGTGTGACCGCCATCTTGACGCCTCAGGCCACGCCCCCTTGTGTGCTTTTAATATTGTGATCTCCCTCTTGGTGGCACTTGGAAAAAAACCTTTCCAGGGAGAAGAGCTGTGCTTGTCCGATGATGTAAACATTGCATCTAGTTCTTGAGGTATGGGGGTCCCCCTGACAAAGCACAGAGGTCTTCTCTTTTTATAATAAACTAGTTACTAGCACAGGGAGGGTGGCAAGGCATTATAGTCCTTCATCCACTGTCTTTATAAAATGCTGTCCCCGTTTGTATTCTATGGAATTGTAACGATGCTTACTATTTTGTCTTTATGCATTATGCTGCTAGTACTGGCACGTGTACTGTGTCTAAGAGCACGTTAGTTGAAATAAACATTTTAAACTATACTGTGTCTCTTAATATGCACGTTGTGGACAAGTATGAGTGAGTAATGAAAGAGTGTTCTTGCTCCCGTGATTCCTGAAAGAGTCTGTGTTCTGGGATGTCTAATCATTGGTAGCTTCGCTGTAGTACGGAGAATGAATGAGACACTATAGCTAGTCGGATTGGGATTTTGGGCACTAAGGTGGATGGTTGGTACACCACTATACAACGAGGTCCTGTTTTCCTGCGCATAGTTCTGTATATGTGCAGAATCCCCGCAACACCTCTGTGGTGTTCCTAGCTATTTGACATACCTTGCAGTTGTGGCATTTTATGAAGCCTTTTGTTTTCAACCATTGGGTCCCTTTTAAGTTCTTTTTCTGTTGGTGATGACTGTGGATTACATCAAATATGACTAAAGTGATTAGATCGCCAATGCCCACTGGAGGGCTGAATTAGAGACTAAAAGAAAGACCGAACTTTGCAATAAAAGAAAAATAGACAATTGCCTCGAACGAGCATATAGGTGTATATTCAGTAATAACGAGGAGATTAGATCCTGAAAAATTGTAACCTTTGATGGTGTAATCGCAAAACTCCCCTTTGTATATATGAGCATATCAGCACTAACGTTATGTGTTTAATTTGAATTATCTTTTTTAACTACTCACTTTTTGATTTTATCATTCCACCCGCTCAATCATAAATTCACTTTCTTAAATTGAATTCAGAAGAAAAAAGACAAAATAATTATTTTGGCACTAAAGCACTACAATTCCCATGACACCTTAAAATGGATCTAAGGTCAATATTTGGGTCACGTGTTGTTAAAAAGTATTTTTATTGGTTGTTACAAATATCGTCATTCCTACCGTGATCAAGTTCTCAGTGAGAACGAAACGCGTCGGTTTGGTCTTTCAACCTGGGAAACCTTGAAAATAAATGAACTTGGAAAACCGTCCCCTTGCAAGTGCGACCTCATTTTTCCTGAAAGGATTGTGTTTGTAATATATATATAGCTGAACTCCCACCAATGGGAGTGCTACAGGACTTACATAGCAGGGCGGGGGCGTAACCCCGGAGTTAATGGCATCTGAGGAAGGCTTGTTACGCCGAAATGCATTATGCCGAGAGTGATCAATTAAAGGGATTTCGTGTATTTCCCCACTGTGTCCTCTGATTACTTTTACTGAGTGCTCTTCGTTATGATATATATATATATATATGTATATAGTACAAAAAGAGTTGCCTCTAGGTGGGATGCACTCCCAGGTGGAAATTACGCCAAAGCAAGGGCACACGCCATGAACAAAGTCCTTTTCTGGTATCCTGCCAGACGCGTTTCGGGCCAACGCCCTCTTCAGTGGCAGACCATGTGACGTGCCGGCGTGCGGCAACCACCAGTAAATCCCCGTAATAATTATGCTCAGGTGAACCACCTGAAACAATGCTTCCTGGGACTGGTGGTTCAGTAAAACCCAAGTGGGTCGCCGCCGGCACTCACATTCAAAAATGTCTTTAAAAGGATTGCCGATGTTCGCACCGGCACCCCTGCATATAACAGGCACCTCCTGTTCCACAGTTAGCTGCCCCAATAAAGCAGCCGCGGACCCGCAAGTGTTTCGCGGTGGTGCAATCCCGCGACCAGGCAGGCCGCTGTACAAAATACAAAAAGAGTTGCCTCTAGGTGGGATGCACTCCCAGGTGGAAATTACGCCAAAGCAAGGGCACACGCCATGAACAAAGTCCTTTTCTGGTATCCTGCCAGACGCGTTTCGGGCCAACGCCCTCTTCAGTGGCAGACCATGTGACGTGCCGGCGTGCGGCAACCACCAGTAAATCCCCGTAATAATTATGCTCAGGTGAACCACCTGAAACAATGCTTCCTGGGACTGGTGGTTCAGTAAAACCCAAGTGGGTCGCCGCCGGCACTCACATTCAAAAATGTCTTTAAAAGGATTGCCGATGTTCGCGCCGGCACCCCTGCATATAACAGGCACCTCCTGTTCCACAGTTAGCTGCCCCAATAAAGCAGCCGCAGACCCGCAAGTGTTTCGCGGTGGTGTAATCCCGCGACCAGGCAGGCCGCTGTACAAAATACAAAAAGAGTTGCCTCTAGGTGGGATGTACTCCCAGGTGGAAATTACGCCAAAGCAAGGGCACACGCCATGAACAAAGTCCTTTTCTGGTATCCTGCCAGACGCGTTTCGGGCCAACGCCCTCTTCAGTGGCAGACCATGTGACGTGCCGGCGTGCGGCAACCACCAGTAAATTCCCGTAATAATTATGCTCAGGTGAACCACCTGAAACAATGCTTCCTGGGACTGGTGGTTCAGTAAAACCCAAGTGGGTCGCCGCCGGCACTCACATTCAAAAATGTCTTTAAAAGGATTGCCGATGTTCGCGCCGGCACCCCTGCATATAACAGGCACCTCCTGTTCCACAGTTAGCTGCCTCAATAAAGCAGCCGCGGACCCGCAAGTGTTTCGCGGTGGTGCAATCCCGCGACCAGGCAGGCCGCTGTACAAAATACAAAAAGAGTTGCCTCTAGGTGGGATGCACTCCCAGGTGGAAATTATGCCAAAGCAAGGGCACATGCCATGAACAAAGTCCTTTTCTGGCATCCTGCCAGACGCATTTCGGGCCAACGCCCTCTTCAGTGGCAGACCATGTGACGTGCCGGCATGCGGCAACCACCAGTAAATCCCCGTAATAATTATGCTCAGGTGAACCACCTGAAACAATGCTTCCTGGGACTGGTGGTTCAGTAAAACCCAAGTGGGTCGCCGCCGGCACTCACATTCAAAAATGTCTTTAAAAGGATTACCGATGTTCGCGCCGGCACCCCTGCATATAACAGGCACCTCCTGTTCCACAGTTAGCTGCCCCAATAAAGCAGCCACGGACCCGCAAGTGTTTCGCGGTGGTGCAATCCCCGCGACCAGGCAGGCCGCTGTACAAAATACAAAAGAGTTGCCTCTTGGTGGGATGCACTCTCAGGTGGAAATTACGCCAAAGCAAGGGCACACGCCATGAACAAAGTCCTTTTCTGGTATCCTGCCAGACGCGTTTCGGGCCAACGCCCTCTTCAGTGGCAGACCATGTGACGTGCCGGCCCGCGGCAACCACCAGTAAATCCCCGTAATACTTATGCTCAGGTGAACCACCTGAAACAATGCTTCCTGGGACTGGTGGTTCAGTAAAACCCAAGTGGGTCGCTGCCGGCACTCACATTCAAAAATGTCTTTAAAAGGATTGGCGATGCTCGCGCCGGCACCCCTGCATATAACAGGCACCTCCTGTTCCACAGTTAGCTGCCCCAATAAAGCAGCCGCGGACCCGCAAGTGTTTCGCGGTGGTGCAATCCTGCGACCAGGCAGGCCGCTGTACAAAATACAAAAAGAGTTGCCTGTAGGTGGGATGCACTGCCACGTGGAAATTACGCCAAAGCAAGGGCACACGCCATGAACAAAGTCCTTTTCTGGTATCCTGCCAGACGCAGTTTGGGCCAATGCCCTCTTCAGTGGCAGACCATGTGACGTGCCGGCGTGCGGCAACCACCAGTAAATCCCCGTAACAATTATGCTCAGGTGAACCACCTGAAACAATGCTTCCTGGGACTGGTGGTTCAGTAAAACCCAAGTGGGTCGCCGCCGGCACTCACATTCAAAAATGTCTTTAAAAGGATTGCCGATGTTCGCGCCGGCACCCCTGCATATAACAGGCACCTCCTGTTCCACAGTTAGCTGCCCCAATAAAGCAGCCGCGGACCCGCAAGTGTTTCGCGGTGGTGCAATCCCGCGACCAGGCAGGCCGCTGTACAAAATACAAAAAGAGTTGCCTCTAGGTGGGATGCACTCCCAGGTGGAAATTACGCCAAAGCAAGGGCACACGCCATGAACAAAGTCCTTTTCTGGTATCCTGCCAGACGCGTTTCGGGCCAACGCCCTCTTCAGTGGCAGACCATGTGACGTGCCGGCGTGCGGCAACCACCAGTAAATCCCGTAATAATTATGCTCAGGTGAACCACCTGAAACAATGCTTCCTGGGACTGGTGGTTCAGTAAAACCCAAGTGGGTCGCCGCCGGCACTCACATTCAAAAATGTCTTTAAAAGGATTGCCGATGTTCGCGCCGGCACCCCTGCATATAACAGGCACCTCCTGTTCCACAGTTAGCTGCCCCAATAAAGCAGCCGCAGACCCGCAAGTGTTTCACGGTGGTGCAATCCCGCGACCAGGCAGGCCGCTGTACAAAATACAAAAAGAGTTGCCTCTAGGTGGGATGCACTCCCAGTTGGAAATTACGCCAAAGCAAGGGCACACGCCATGAACAAAGTCCTTTTCTGGTATCCTGCCAGACGCGTTTCGGGCCAACGCCCTCTTCAGTGGCAGACCATGTGACGTGCCGGCGTGCGGCAACCACCAGTAAATTCCCGTAATAATTATGCTCAGGTGAACCACCTGAAACAATGCTTCCTGGGACTGGTGGTTCAGTAAAACCCAAGTGGGTCGCCGCCGGCACTCACATTCAAAAATGTCTTTAAAAGGATTGCCGATGTTCGCGCCGGCACCCCTGCATATAACAGGCACCTCCTGTTCCACAGTTAGCTGCCTCAATAAAGCAGCTGCGGACCCGCAAGTGTTTCGCGGTGGTGCAATCCCGCGACCAGGCAGGCCGCTGTACAAAATACAAAAAGAGTTGCCTCTAGGTGGGATGCACTCCCAGGTGGAAATTATGCCAAAGCAAGGGCACATGCCATGAACAAAGTCCTTTTCTGGCATCCTGCCAGACGCATTTCGGGCCAACGCCCTCTTCAGTGGCAGACCATGTGACGTGCCGGCATGCGGCAACCACCAGTAAATCCCCGTAATAATTATGCTCAGGTGAACCACCTGAAACAATGCTTCCTGGGACTGGTGGTTCAGTAAAACCCAAGTGGGTCGCCGCCGGCACTCACATTCAAAAATGTCTTTAAAAGGATTACCGATGTTCGCGCCGGCACCCCTGCATATAACAGGCACCTCCTGTTCCACAGTTAGCTGCCCCAATAAAGCAGCCGCGGACCCGCAAGTGTTTCGCGGTGGTGCAATCCCGCGACCAGGCAGGCCGCTGTACAAAATACAAAAAGAGTTGCCTCTTGGTGGGATGCACTCCCAGGTGGAAATTACGCCAAAGCAAGGGCACACGCCATGAACAAAGTCCTTTTCTGGTATCCTGCCAGACGCGTTTCGGGCCAACGCCCTCTTCAGTGGCAGACCATGTGACGTGCCGGCCCGCGGCAACCACCAGTAAATCCCCGTAATACTTATGCTCAGGTGAACCACCTGAAACAATGCTTCCTGGGACTGGTGGTTCAGTAAAACCCAAGTGGGTCGCTGCCGGCACTCACATTCAAAAATGTCTTTAAAAGGATTGGCGATGCTCGCGCCGGCACCCCTGCATATAACAGGCACCTCCTGTTCCACAGTTAGCTGCCCCAATAAAGCAGCCGCGGACCCGCAAGTGTTTCGCGGTGGTGCAATCCTGCGACCAGGCAGGCCGCTGTACAAAATACAAAAAGAGTTGCCTCTAGGTGGGATGCACTCCCAGGTGGAAATTACGCCAAAGCAAGGGCACACGCCATGAACAAAGTCCTTTTCTGGTATCCTGCCAGACGCGGTTTGGGCCAATGCCCTCTTCAGTGGCAGACCATGTGACGTGCCGGCGTGCGGCAACCACCAGTAAATCCCCGTAACAATTATGCTCAGGTGAACCACCTGAAACAATGCTTCCTGGGACTGGTGGTTCAGTAAAACCCAAGTGGGTCGCCACCGGCACTCACATTAAAAAATGTCTTTAAAAGGATTGCCGATGTTCGCGCCGGCACCCCTGCATATAACAGGCACCTCCTGTTCCACAGTTAGCTGCCCCAATAAAGCAGCCGCGGACCCGCAAGTGTTTCGCGGTGGTGCAATCCCGCGACCAGGCAGGCCGCTGTACAAAATACAAAAAGAGTTGCCTCTAGGTGGGATGCACTCCCAGGTGGAAATTACGCCAAAGCAAGGGCACACGCCATGAACAAAGTCCTTTTCTGGTATCCTGCCAGACGCGTTTCGGGCCAACGCCCTCTTCAGGGGCAGACCATGTGACGTGCCGGCGTGCGGCAACCACCAGTAAATCCCCGTAATAATTATGCTCAGGTGAACCACCTGAAACAATGCTTCCTGGGACTGGTGGTTCAGTAAAACCCGAGTGGGTCGCTGCCGGCACTCACATTAAAAAATGTCTTTAAAAGGATTGCCGATGTTCGCGCCGGCACCCCTGCATATAACAGGCACCTCCTGTTCCACAGTTAGCTGCCCCAATAAAGCAGCCGCGGACCCGCAAGTGTTTCGCGGTGATGCAATCCCGCGACCAGGCAGGCCGCTGTACAAAATACAAAAAGAGTTGCCTCTAGGTGGGATGCACTCCCAGGTGGAAATTACGCCAAAGCAAGGGCACACGCCATGAACAAAGTCCTTTTCTGGTATCCTGCCAGACGCGTTTCGGGCCAACGCCCTCTTCAGTGGCAGACCATGTGACGTGCCGGCGTGCGGCAACCACCAGTAAATCCCTGTAATAATTATGCTCAGGTGTATGCTCAGGTGTATATGTATATATATATATATGTATATTCACTGAAAAAAACACAGGTTTCAGGGACGTTATAGTTAGTTGGACATTTCACTCGTACAAAACCAGAGAAATTCGGCCGTTATAGTTAGTAGAGATAACTATAACTCGCGCCCCATCAATGCACTGCTGATGACGTCACATATTACATCACTCATGACATGGTCAGTGACATCACTGATGACATCACTCATGACATCTCAAATGACATCACTGATGACATCACTGATGACATCATCCTGTAAATGTGTGTTTCTTTAAAGTTGAAATATGTTTTATATATATATATATATGCCAAGGTGTATTGAAGAATGAGTGGGTGTATAAGTGTCTGAATGGATGATTTAGTAGGTGCGTGAGTGATTGTATAAGTGACTGATTAAGCGTATCTTACTGAATGCATGGGTTAGTGAGTAAACTGTGTAAATGTCTGTATCAGTCTGTCAGTTGCTGTATTAGTGGCTGTATGGGTTGGTGAGTAGCTACATGACTGTCTATATGGGTTAATGGGTTAATGATTGGTTGTCTGAGTATCTGTAAGGGTGCCTGAGTGTCTGTGTGAGTGGGTGGGGGGTGGGTGACTATGTGCATAGATGTGTGAGTGGGTGATTCACTGAATGTATGGGTTCAAGGGTGCATCTGTGAAGGGCTGTATGGGTGGGTGAGTGTGTGTATGGGTGTGTTGGTGAGTGAATGGATGTCTCAGTGGAATATGTGTGAGTAACTACATATGTGAAAGGCAGTATATGTGAGTGTTGGAGTATATAAATGACTATACGTGAGAGTGAGTGATTGTGAGAGTGGCTGTATGGATGAGTGTGTGCTTGTATCAGTGATTGTATAAGACAGTATGTATGTGTTAGTATTTGTATAAATAAGTAAGGTGTTTTGTGTATAACTGTATAGGTGAGTAAATGGGTGTGATTTATTCTTTGCATGACTGAGTAGGTGTGTGAGTAAGTCTATGGATGAGTGGCGGTGTGTGAGTATATGTATAGGTGTATGAGTGCATATGATAGTGCTGTATTGATGAGTGACTGCATCAATCAATCAGGGGTTTGTTAAAGCGTGACTACTCACCCGTAAGGGTCTCAAGGCGCTAGGGGAGGGGGGGTGCAGGTTCCATCCATCAAGGAGGGGGTCTGTCGAAGAGCCAGGTTTTCAGGTTTCTTGCGAAGATGGGGAGCGATGTTGTCTGTCTGAGGTGGAGTGGAAGGGCTTTCCATGCTTTGGCCGCGAGGAAAGAGAAGGGGCGGTCTCCCGATCTGGTCTTTCTGGTGCGGGGGACCACGGCGTAGGAGAGCTGGGCTGATCGTAGGGTCCTTTGGGGTGCGTGGAATTTGAGTCGGCTGTTCAGGTATGCTGGTCCGGTGCCGTGGAGGGCCTTGTGTACATGGGTGAGCATCTTGAAGGTGATTCTCGCCTCGACAGGGAGCCAGTGGAGTGTGCGCAGGTGCTGGGAGATGTGGCAGTGTTTTGGCAGGTTGAGGACCAGTCTTGCGGCGGCGTTCTGGATGTTCTGTAGCTTGCGGGTGAGGTTTTTGTTTATTCCGGCGTAGAGTGCGTTGCCGTAGTTGAGTCTGCTGGTGACCAGGGCGTGAGTGACGGTCTTTCGGTGTTCGAGGGGGATCCATTTGAAGGTCTTTCGAAGGAGGCGGAGGGTGTGGAAGCAGGAAGATGAGACAGAGTTGATCTGGCGGTCCATTTTGAGCTCGGAGTCCAGGATGATTCCCAGGCTGCGTGCGTGGTCCGTGGGGGTTGGCGGGTTTCCGAGGGCGGGGGGCCACCAGGTGTCGCTCCAGGCATCGGGGTTTGGGCCCATGATGAGTACTTCTGTTTTGTTGGTGTTTAGTTGTAGACAGCTGTTTTTCATCCATTTGGCGACGGCTTCCATGCCTTCTCGAAAGTTGCATCTGGCGGTGTTGGGCTCGTTGGATAGGGAGAGGATGAGCTGGGTGTCGTCTGCATATGACACGATGTTGAGTCGGTAGGTTCTGACGATGGGGGCGAGTGGAGCCATGTAGACGTTGAAGAGCGTCGGGCTGAGGGAGGAGCCCTGGGGGACTCCGCAGGTAGTA
Source organism: Calotriton arnoldi (assembly GCA_963921515.1). NCBI lineage: Eukaryota > Metazoa > Chordata > Amphibia > Caudata > Salamandridae > Calotriton > Calotriton arnoldi. Next base: position 385,884 of record CAWUFW010014027.1, read on the forward strand.
GGTGTGGGGTCCGAGAGGAAAGGGGGGAGTCTGACCCACTGCGTCCTGCCGGAGAGGAAGGAGCGCATCCAGTCGAGGGCCTTGTCCTGGATTCCTGCGTCGTAGAGTCTGCTTATTAGGGTGCGGTGGGAGACTGTGTCGAACGCCGCTGATAGGTCGAGGAGGATGAGGGCTACTGTTTCTCCTTTGTCCAGTAGGGTGCGGATGTCGTCTGTTGCGGCGAGGAGGGCGGTTTCTGCATGTATGAGTTACTGTATGGGTGAATGAGTGGATGTGTGTGTGTAGACATCACTCAGCGGGTATGAACTAACTGCTATTGGTCTGTCTATGGTTTCGATATTGGTAGTCTGTATTATAGATTGGGTGTATAAAAGGTTTTATTAGGGTGTGAGGAGGTGCATCAGATTATCACATGGATGATGTCATCAGTGATGTCATTTGAGATGTCATGAGCGATGTCATCAGTGATGTCACTAACCATGTCATGAGTGATGTAATATGTGACGTCATCAGCAGTGCATTGCGGGGGCGCGAGTTATAGTTATCTCTACTAACTATAACGGCCGAATTTCTCTGGTTTTGTACGAGTGAAATGTCCAACTAACTATAACGTCCCTGAAACCTGTGGTTTTTTCAGTGAATTTCTAAGGTTTTTTAAATGCTAATTTCTAACTATAACGTCCCTGAAACCTATAGTTTTTTCAGTGAATTTCAAAAGTTTTTTAAAAGCTAATTACTAATTATAACACAGCAGTCACGTTTGCAGAGTGGTGGAGAAAGGTGAGCGTGGCCTCCGAACACCTCTTAGCAATCCCACTGTGTGAGATTTACTGGAGGTAACAGGAGGGGTAGTTAGCCCCCAGTGGCAACCTTGGGGGCCAACTACCCTTCCTATTACCTCCACTAAGTCCCACACTACAGGATTGCTAACATGTTATATCAGGCCCCCCCCTCCCTGCACCACTGTCCAAACGCGCCCCCCTGGCGCGTTGTAAGTTGGAGGATGAAGTCCACTTGTGTCCTGGGGTACTCAGGACACAAGAGGACCTCATCGCCCCACCACCAGTGCACCAGAAGCTGCGTTTGCAGAGTGGTGTAAAAAGGGGCGTGGCCTCGGACCACCTCTCTGCAACGCAGCTCTGTGGCGCTTACTGGAGGTACCTGGTGGGCTAGTTGGCCCCCAGGGACCATCAGGATTGAAGGGGACTTAATCCCCCAATTTACAACGCACCAGGGGGCGCGTTTGCACACTTGTTATATCAGGCCCCGCCCCCTCCCTGCACCACTCAGCAAACGCGCCCCCTGGCGCGTTGTAAGTTGGGGGAATAAGTCCCCTTGAATCCTAAGGGTCCCTGGGGGCCAACTAGCCTGGTAACAGGGTTTCAACATCCTTTAATAGTTCATCGTTCATTCTGAATGATATCTCCATATTTAAAAATGCATATTCAGAGTGCTTTGGATTGGAAAAGGTTTGCATGTTGGCTACCAGCACAATGTTAAGCCACTGGAAAAGAATCTAAACTTTAAAATCAAAGATCTAATGAGTATTTAGAACAGGTCACTTGCATTACCAGGAACCTCACGCATGTGAGTACCAATCTAGAACCCTAGCAGGTGGTTGCACAAACTGGCTGAGGTTTGGCATGAACAGGACTGTCCTGCCTGCTGTCCTCAGTGGAGATGACTGGTCCAGGAAGAGGTAGGTATCTGGAGCCTAGCCGGGCTGATGGCTTTCGATATGAAGTGACTTGAGGGAGTTTGTACAGGGTTCCCCTCGCTGGTGTGCAGTTGATTGCTGGTGGGTGTGCCTCACTGTGTGGTTGAGTGGTTTTAAGACTGGACACCTACAGGCATGGAGAAAACATACATCCTGGCCTTCATGCAGTAAACCAATACGGGTGTAGGAAGATGGTATGGTAGGCTGACCTTACCCGCAAAGGCCAACGGTCTTTCCCGCCGGGTATCCTTGGGCTTTGTAATGGAGATGGGAAGCGCAGCTTTATGCTAAGGGGAGGTGTGCATGGTGAATGATCATAAAACATAAAGAACTTCATGTTCAAATCAAATGTATATAAAAAGTAAAAGATTAAATAAACATCCTGGAGCGCAAACGATCAAATAAGTTGAATCGTTGTCCAAATCACATTCCTAGGTGTAGTCGACTCCACAACCAGGGCGCTGAAGAACAGAAGGCCTATAAGTGAAGAGCAAGGGAAGCTGATGCAAGACTCAAATCAGCCACAGATGACATTGACCCAAGTTGAACTGAATCTGAGTGTTGAAGTGCTTAGAGAGCGGGCATGCCCTTAGGGGCTGTGGATGTGGACTTGGGCACACCCCACAAGAAGGACACCGAGTGGCCTTCTGCAGACAGTCAGTATTGTCTTAACCCTCATAAATAACTCACAAGACATCATGAGCAATAAGGTTGAACAGGTATGGTGATAAATTGACGCCGAGGCCTTATTGAGTAGTGAAGAAATCTCCCACTGTGATACCATTTATACACACTTTTTTCCAGTATTCTTCAGATAAGTCAGTAGGAGACCCTAGTCCTGAAGGTGGACTGAATGTACCATCAACAGCACTGTAGCATGGTGCCCTTACCTAACAGAAAGGTTAAGGAAACACAGACTTGGCGATTAGCGTCTGACTACAGACAGCTTTAGCAATGCTAGCCAGTTCCTTGCTGTAGATACAGAGCCTCTGCTTATCGCAGATGTTTACATTGAGCTGTTGAAAAGATCATGTTGTATTGAGCTATTGAAACATCATGTCAACGGTGAAACGGCTACAGAAGCTTTCTGCTTCACATGTTAGAGTGTATGGAATAATCATGCCACGTCTTCCTATTTTATGTATTGTAGGCACGCCCGACATTGTTGCTTTGCCAATGCTTGCTTTAACTTTACAGGAGTTTTACAGTGCCAAAAAGAGAATTTTCTTTGGCATATAGCTCCACAACTTACAACCACCATGGAATCGTATACCAGTAAGTTGATGAGCAAACCCCCGTTTGCAGACGGCATGCCCTGTCTAGGGTGGAACACTGCACTTATCCTAAGTAGGGCTGGACTGTGCAGGAGCCAGGTCTAGGGGCATGAGAGGATGACTCTGCATCAAACCTTTGTCTAAGTCTATTGACAACCCTACACTCGTCTTCATTGTCACCAGAAGTGATGAGACCTAAAATCCATCTGTCACTTTTGGCATCTGAAACGTCCCTTCGTTGCATGTGAAGAGCCAAAAGAGAAATGTTTAGGTCTGGTTTGGGAACTCAGTTGTCTGCAAAACCTATTGTTACCAATACTTTAAAATATAGGTAGAATGGGCTTTGGCTCCACACAGAGGAGTGTTGCTCTCCAACCTCGTGCTGTTGTCTATTTGGTGCATTGTTCCAACTTTCATGCAGTGCATGCATTTTAATGCATGAGGGACTATTTTACATCTGAGAAGCACACTGAATAATTATAGGTTACATTCTTTATCCCATAGATGATTTGTATATAGAGAGTATTTTTTTGTTTTTTTCTCTTGGCAGCAGGCTTTTGTTAATAGTTTAGTCAGTTAATGGCATACATATTTCTTCTCTTACAGCTGCATTATTTAATGTACAGACCAGATTGTGGTTGTGAAACATAATTGGAGGTCTTTGTATTGTAATGGTTTTTATGAGTGCCCGGCGAGCTAGGGACTCCTCTTTCGAGGTGTGAGTACGAGGGCATGAACGTGTCCTTCAACCTGCTGAAATCCCACTGGGATTAAACGAATACTAGTAGTCTGTGACTATATAGAACTTCTGCCACTTCTAAGCACTGCTAAAATTACCCAGCTTAATGCTACTCAATTTGGCAACCTCTGGAAGATGGATGAGTGAGTTGACTTTACCAGCATATCACCCGACACCTGAAGGTTACAGCACGTGCCAGCAGCGAGCGTTAACTCTAAGCCATACTAGATGGATTAATATTGGTGGTCAGACACAGAGAAAGAAAATCAGATGCAGTAATATTTACACATGCGCGTTCATGTGAAAGTTTAAGTCTGTATTAAAACTAAGACATTTGAATGAAGGCACTAATGTTGGTGTTGTGATTAAAGATGTGAGTTTCTCGACCATGAGACACTGAAGTAGTTTATTTCAGCAGAGCGAAGTTGACACAGCCCTGACAGGGCATGGGGAGCGCTGAGGTAAATACTGCTAGTAATGTGGCCTTGAGCTGACAGCAGGGATCAGTGACTTTGAGGTAAAGCGTGGGTTGAATGCAGATATCAAAGATGCAAGAAGCTGCTATCAGCGTTCTCACAGAGTGGAGACGACAGGGCTTTCTCTGATGAGAAGCTTGTGCCTGGCAAAGATCGTCGCCAAAAGTGTTGTAATTAAACATGTGAATCTCTCGTTCGTGAGACATTGAAGTAGTTTATTTCATCAGAGACATAACCCCATACGCAGTTAGGCCAGGCGCAGCCAACAGCGCAACTGACAGATTCAAATGCAGAATACATTGACGTCATCATAGAATGTTGCTATGTCATAAGAACATTCACAGCCTCACCATAGCTGACGCTGCCTAGGCAGGATATAACAGTTGGCGCTGAGGTTTTTATTTATTGCGGAGTGACTGTGTAACATTAACAATGCATGCGCTCGGGGCGTTATTAGTTTCCTTTTAGTTCTCAGAGGGTGATTGGACTGCAATAAAATGTAGTGGTCAAATGATAGAGATCCCTTTTGTTTGGACCATGGGTACTCACAAACTTTCTCTCGGGGGCCAAATTTACAGTGTGGTTTGTGGCCGAGGGCCGCACCGGTGGGGGCGGGGTCATTGGGGGAGGGGGCGGGGCTAGAGCAAAACAAAACTGTGACCATGAGGTGGAACACAGGCCCCTGCAGCGGACGCCTTCGTCCACTGAGCCACCGGACCCGGCATACACATCTCTCTCTCTCTCTCTCTCTCTCTCTCTCTCTCTCTCTCTCTCTCCCTCTCTCTCCCTCTCTCTGTCTCTCTCCCTCTCTCTGTCTCCCTCCCTCTCACTCTCTCCCTCCCTCCCTCCCTCTATCTCTCGCTCTCTCTCTGTCTCCCTCCCTCCCCCTCTCTCTCTCTCTCTCTCTGTCTCCCTCCCTCTCTCTGTCTCCCTCCCTCTCTCTGTCTCCCTCCCTCCCTCCCTCTCCCTCCCTCTCTCTGTCTCCCTCCCTCTGTCTCCCTCCCTCTCTCTCCCTCTGTCTCCCTCCCTCTGTCTCCCTTGGTCTGTCTCGGTCTGTCTCCCTCTGTCTGTCTCCCTCCCTCTGTCTCCCTCCCTCTGTCTCCCTCCCTTTGTCTCCCTCCCTCTGTCTCCCTCTATCTGACTCCCTCTGTCTCCCTCTATCTGTCTCCCTCTGTCTGTTGCCCTCCTCCCTCTGCCTGTCGCCCTCCTCCCTCTGTCTGTTGCCCTCCTCCCTCTGCCTGTCGCCCTCCTCCCTCTGTCTGTCTCCCTCTGTCTCTCTGTCTGTCTCCCTCCGTCTCCCTCTGTCTGTCACCCTCTGTCTCCCTCTGTCTCCTTCCCTCTGTCTCCCTTCCTCTGTCTCCCTCCCTCTGTCTCTCCCTGTCTCCCTCTGTCTGTCTCCCTCTGTCTGTCTCTCTCTGTCTGTCTCCCTCTGTCTCCCTCCCTCTCTGTCTCCCTCTCTCTCTGTCTCTCTCTGTCTCCCTCCCTCTGTCTCTCCCTCTGTCTGTCTCTATCTCCCTCTGTCTCCCTCTCTCTATCTCCCTCTGTCTCCCTCTCTCTGTCACCCTCTGTCTCCCTCCCTCTGTCTTCCTCTCTCTCTGTCTCCCTCTCTCTCTGTCTCCCTCTGTCTCCCTCCCTCTCTCCCTGTCTCCCTCCCTCCCTCTCTCTATCTCTCTCTCTCTCTCTCTCCCTCCCTCTCTCTCTCTCCCTCCCTCTCTCTCTCTGTCTCCCTCCCTCTCTCTCTCTGTCTCCCTCCCTCTCTGTCTCCCTCCCTCTGTCTCCCTCCCTCTGTCTCCCTCCCTCTGTCTCCCTCTGTCTGTCTCCGTCTGTCTCCCTCCCTGTCTCCCTCCCTGTCTCCCTCTATCTGTCTCCCTCTATCTGTCTCCCTCCCTCTGTCTCCCTCTCTCTCTGACTCTCTCTCTCTGTCTCTCTCTGTCTCCGTCCCTCTGTCTCCGTCCCTCTGTCTCCGTCCCTCTGTCTCCCTCCCTCTGTCTCCCTCTGTCTGTATCCCTCTGTCTCCCTCTGTTTCCCTCCCTCTCTGTCTCCCTCTCTCTCTGTCTCCCTCCCTCTGTCTCTCTCTCTGTCTCCCTTTCTCTCTGTCTCCCTCTCTCTCTGTCTCCCTCTGTCTCCCTCTGTCTCCCTCTCTCTCTGTCTCCCTCCCAGGCCTGAGCTCCCTGGCCTTGGCTCAACTCTCTGACTACAGGCTGGCGGGAAACATCACATCACAGGCTCTTAATGCACACCTCACCCGGCTCTCACTCCCTGCTGCCCTCCGTCACCTCACCCGGCTCTCACTCCCTGCCCTCTGTCACCTCACCCGGCTCTCACTCCCTGCTGCCCTCTGTCACCTCACCCGGCTCTCACTCCCTGCTGCCCTCTGTCACCTCACCCGGCTCTCACTCCCTGCTGCCCTCTGTCACCCTCTGCCATCTCACCCGGCTCTCACTCCCTGCTGCCCTCCGTCACCTCACCCGGCTCTCACTCCCTGCTGCCCTCCGTCACCTCACCCGGCTCTCACTCCCTGCTGCCCTCTGTAACCCTCTGCCATCTCACCCGGCTCTCACTCCCTGCTGCTCTCCGTCACCTCACCCGGCTCTCACTCCCTGCTGCCCTCCGTCACCTCACCCAGCTCTCACTCCCTGCTGCCCTCTGTAACCCTCTGCCATCTCACCCGGCTCTCACTCCCTGCTGCCCTCCGTCACCTCACCCGGCTCTCACTCCCTGCCCTCTGTCACCTCACCCGGCTCTCACTCCCTGCTGCCCTCTGTCACCTCACCCGGCTCTCACTCCCTGCTGCCCTCTGTCACCTCACCTGGCTCTCACTCCCTGCTGCCCTCTGTCACCCTCTGCCATCTCACCCGGCTCTCACTCCCTGCTGCCCTCCGTCACCTCACCCGGCTCTCACTCCCTGCTGCCCTCCGTCACCTCACCCGGCTCTCACTCCCTGCTGCCCTCTGTAACCCTCTGCCATCTCACCCGGCTCTCACTCCCTGCTGCCCTCCGTCACCTCACCCGGCTCTCACTTCCTGCCCTCTGTCACCTCACCCGGCTCTCACTCCCTGCAACCCTCTGTCATCTCACCGGCTCTCACTCCCTGCTGCCCTCTGTCACCTCACCTGGCTCTCACTCCCTGCTGCCCTCTGTCACCCTCTGCCATCTCACCCGGCTCTCACTCCCTGCTGCCCTCCGTCACCTCACCCGGCTCTCACTCCCTGCTGCCCTCCGTCACCTCACCCGGCTCTCACTCCCTGCTGCCCTCTGTAACCCTCTGCCATCTCACCCGGCTCTCACTCCCTGCTGCCCTCCGTCACCTCACCTGGCTCTCACTCCCTGCTGCCCTCCGTCACCTCACCCGGCCCTCACTCCCTGCTGCCCTCTGTAACCCTGTGCCATCTCACCCGGCTCTCACTCCCTGCTGCCCTCCGTCACCTCACCCGGCTCTCACTCCCTGCTGCCCTCCGTCACCTCACCCGGCTCTCACTCCCTGCTGCCCTCCGTCACCTCACCCGGCTCTCACTCCCTGCTGCCCTCCGTCACCTCACCCGGCTCTCACACCCTGCTGCCCTCCGTCACCTCACCTGGCTCTCACTCCCTGCTGCCCTCCGTCACCTCACCCGGCTCTCACTCTCTGCCCTCTGTCACCTCACCTGGCTCTCACTCCCTGCTGCCCTCCGTCACCTCACCCGGCTCTCACTCCCTGCTGCCCTCCGTCACCTCACCCGGCTCTCACTCCCTGCTGCCCTCCGTCACCTCACCCGGCTCTCACTCCCTGCTGCCCTCCGTCACCTCACCCGGCTCTGACACCCTGCTGTCCTCTATCATTCTCTGTCACCTCACCCCGCGTGTGTGGCAGCCCGGGCTGAGACAGCTTCCCGGGCACACACACAGCCGCACCCAAGTACTTCACAAGTCTTTAAAAGACCATTTGCATGATAACGAGGCTTTGTTGTATTTCACCTCTTCTTAGCGCCCCTGCAGCTCCACTCGGACTATCACTGGAATCGCCCGGGGCCCCCATAGAGCAGAGTCTGTGTTTGCTGACACACTGTAAAAAAAAAAAAAACAACACAGGTACGATGTCTGCAAGGTCCGCGGGCCGCCAAGGAAGGCTTGCCGGGCAACTGGCGGGCCGTACTATGAGTACCCGTGGTTTGGACCTTCGGCAATGAAATCACCTTCACAATGCACCACATTCTGGAAACCCCGACATAATTGATATACTCTTCATGGCCGGCCATAGTACTGAGATCGCCCTACAGATGGCCACATTACTGAAGTTTCCTTTACAGTGGCCCGCATTCCTGAAATCACCTTCGTGCTGGACCATGTCACTGAAATCACCCTTAAAATGTACGTCTTCATTGCAGTGGCCTAGTAGAGGTGCCATGGGGCCTGGTGTAGATAAGGTGGGTATTCCCTTACACTCCAGCCTTCAGGGGGTAGTAAATTACAGCCATGATAGGGGCGAAGTTGTGTGTCCCTCGCGTCCCAGGGCCCCTGTGTCACTGAACCTGGCACACTAGTGATAGCTGCGCTCCTGAAACATCCACACTATGAAATCACCCTTACAATGGACCACTCACTCAAATCGCTTTCACAGTGGGGTGTATTGCCTAAATCACCCTCACAGCGGGCTACGTCATTAAAATCACCTTCACAGTGAACCACGCCACTGAGTTCACACTCGCAGTGAGCCACATCACTGAAATCACCATCATAGTGAGCAACGTCACTAAATTTGTCTTTGGTGTGCCGCATCAGTGATATCACCTTCACAGTGAGCCACGTCACTTTCTAGTGAGACACAGCCCTGAAATCTACATCACAGGGGGCTACGTCATTAAAACCGCCTTCACAGTGAACACGTCACTGAAGTCACGCTCACAGTGAGCCACATCATTGAAATTACAATCATAGTGGGCTACTTCACTTTAACTGGCTTTACAGTGTGCGGCATCAGTGATATCACCTACACAGTGAGCCAGGTCACTGTTTCTAGTGAGACACAGTGCGAAATCTCTGTCACAGATGGCTACGTCATTAAAACCGCCTGCACAGTGAACACGTCACTGAAATCATGCTCACAGTGAGCCACATTACTGAAATCATACTCACTGCGGGTCACATCCTGAAATCGCCTTCGAAGCGAGTCACATGACTCGAATTACTTTCACCACGAGTCACGTCACTGAAATCATGTTCATAATGAGCTATGTGACTATGTCACTTGCCTTTATGAAATCACTTTTACAACCTTTTACAAATGCTTGGGAAGCCATGTAAACTCCTGCACCCGTCACTCGTGAGGGGGCCTGGGTGCTGTCTCCGGAGCCGGTGCGTCGAGGGACGATGTGCGCCCTCCCCACTCTCATGTGGAATGTCTAGTGTCTGGAAGCCCAGCTGCCGCTACAGAGAATGGGCCCAGCTTTCAGGCTGCAGTGAAGGGACCTCAGACTGCTTCTTACAGGGGGAAACGCCTCCCTAAACACAGATGGGAGTCACTGTGCGCCAAGAAAACCGCAAGAATGTAACGCGATGCCTAAGTTATTCAAATATGAAATAATTTCCCAGGAATGTGTGCCCCCTGGATGCATTTCACCGAACACGTTCTGTGGTTTTCTCAGTTAGAGTTTGTCAAAAGTGTATCGGTAATTTGCTTGCATTTGTCCACGAAAATAATAAAAATGTCAGTGAAATAAAAAAAAGTGTTTCTGAAGATACCTCACCACTCGGGCGCCCTAGCAGAAAGCCCAGACCCCTGGAGATGAAAAGCGTAAATCATAAATATCCTGGAAAAAGGAGACCCGCGCTGCAGTCTGTCTCCCGTGATGAACTCAGTGCACTTTTATTCTGTGCTGCTTTTCCCACTGGATGCTGTGTTATTTTCATTGAGTATGAAGGAAGCCCGACAGCACAGCAGCACTTCGTCAAATATTGAAATTAATATTACACTGAGAGGAGAGCCAGGGTAAGTCCTTGTAGACAATTTGTTAGGGCGTCTCTAAAATATTTGTGTAAACAGAGTCCACCTAGTAATAGCCCCTCTGCTTTTTTGCCTCAGCCCATTAAGGAAGTACAGTCTGGCCTCCACAATTCGTGACTGCAAAGTGTCCTAGAGTACACACTTCAATAATCCATGGTGGGACTTCACACAATGAAGTAATCAACGCGTTTCGGCCCCTTCCTTTGGGCCTCTTCAGGACGTTGCAACAAGGACATTAGACACAGATATCATAGATGTTACACAGAAAATACGCATATTCATAGTTATTATCAACCGTGGATCATTTATGTCTACTGGCCACACCAATAAAACTGTGGTGCTTGTAAGCCAAGACATGCTGAAGAACCACATACACTTTTGGGTGATGGTGCAACCCTGAGACAGACTCTAGATTCCAGCCATATAGCTGTTTGGCCAACACGGGGATCTTTCTTTTTGAATTTAACTCCACATGTGGCCACTGGACGATTGTGAGCACGTGAGCTATTGTATGTGCTTCTTATGCATGTCTTGGCATACAGGCACCATGGTCTGATGCGAGCTGTGACTACTTGTTATCGATTTGGAGCTCAAAGCCAAGGCAAGGGCTCAGTGCGCCCACGCTCATCCCGTTTGTTCTATCCCTTCCCTATGCTTCTCCTCTGGGCGTGCGCCAGGCTCTGAGCGAAGCCTGTCAGCCCTTGACAAGGAGACGGGCTCTGAGTGAAATGACAGCCTAACTCTCTCCTTACGCGCACTGCTCTTGGACTGCATCTCTGACTGCACGGCCCGGCACTCAGTGGAGGCAGGGAAGGGCAACACACACAGAGGCGCCATTGCAAGAGAGGTGAGCGGCTCAAGAACACGTCACAAGACATAGCGCCCTGAAGGAGCAGCCCACAACATGCAGTGCTATATAACATAACATTACTTGGATTTGTAAAGCACAGCTATGTGCAGCCTGTTAATCATCAAAATAAATGCAATTCCTTCCTTGGTCATTATTTCATTTATAATGCTTTTAAATCTGAAATTAAATGGGTATATATATATGAGACCCACCCGGGGGCTTCATTAAAATGAAGCGCGGGAGCCTATGCTTCATTTTTTAAATTTTGTTTGGCGGGATTCACGCCCCAACGCGAATTCCGCCGAAATCATTTAAAAAATGCTTTTTTTGGCCCTGTGGGTCCGTGTGGGACTCCCTGAGCAGGCCTAGGAAGTCAGGGTGTTTCTACCCTGCCCCCTTTTCTTGTTTTTTATCTTTGTTTTACTGTTTTCTTGTGACTCGGTTCTACTGAGTCACAAGATGGCTGCCAACACTTCCTGGTTTGGAGTGTTGGCAGCCAATGAGAATGAAGCTCATGCTCAGGAGGGTTCGCGAACCCACCGCGGCCATAGATATCAAAACTTTTTCTTTTTCTAACTTCTCAGGAACTAATGAACGGATTTACACCATTTAACAAAAAGGGCTCTTTCTGAACCAAGGGCTACCTTTTTGCCAAATTTGGTGTAATTCCGTTCAGCAGTTCGGGCTGTAGCTTTGTCTAAAGTTTCCTATGGAAAATAACATGGGGAAAACACGTTTTGGGACCCCCCTTTTTTCTCGACCCGCTTGACTATTCACCCCAAAACTTTTAAGTAAGGAGCTGACCGGAGCGCCCCACTAGTTTTGAAAATTTTGTGAAGATTCGTCAAACGGCGCCAAAGTTATTAGCAAATCAAAAAACGCTTTTCCTATGGAAACTAGGTCCTAACTATAACTACCTACTGGCGACCGCCAGTAGGTAATATATATACCCTGTTTTTTCTAATTTACACAAGCTATTTTGTCTGGACCCTATTCCCATTCCTTGGTCTGACCACCATTTGATCCCCTTACATTGGTCGCCTAAGTTGGTCATCCCTAATGCTCAACCATTAGGAAAAACAGTTCGCGGCTGGCCTAAACTTAGCCTTGAAAAATGGACTTCTGTCTTGGACCTTTCCAAACCATTTACTATCACTGATCCGGTATCAGCGAATGACCATTTTAATAACTGGATCGAAGGGACCTTAGATCAGGTTCTCCCCAAAAAGAATATCCAGATAAACACAGGATCCAATAAAGCAGCCTGGTATACGCCTAATCTTCGCGAGTTAAAGCAAGTGTGTAAGAGGGCAGAGAGAAGCTGGAGGAAAGATTTCTCCCTCTCTAAGAAAAAGCAATACAGAGACACCATTAGTATATACAAATGCGAAATTAAAAAGGCGCACGCACATTATTTTAGCGAAAAAATTTCTGCCGCTGTTAACTCCCCTCGGGAGACATTTCGCATTGTAAACAAACTCCTGAATGCACCCACACCCTTGGTCTCCCATGAAGCTACAGACGACCGATGCAATGACCTCGCGGATTATTTTTATAATAAAATTTTAACCATTAGCTGCTTATTTCCCAACTCCCTGACTGTTCCCCCTTCAGAGGAAATAAAGGTATGGAGTAAAGAACATTCTCTTGAAGTGTTCCCGCCATTGGACATCAAAACTTTTAAAATCATGTTTGCATCGGTTAAGAGTGGATCACCTAGAGACCCGGCCCCTCTTAATATCTTAAAATCTGTAGCCGCCTTAGTAGGCCCCACTATTATGGAACTGATTAACGCCTCGCTTTCCTCTGGGGTGGTCCCTCTCCTTTGGAAAAAAGCCTTGGTAAAAGCCTTACTGAAAAAACCGAACTTAGACCCCGACTGTCTTGGCAACTATCGTCCCATCTCGCTCCTTCCTGGGGTGAGCAAAATTGCAGAAAAGTACGTAAATCGGCTGCTCTCCAGATACCTAGAAAGGGAGAACCTTCTTCATGCGTCCCAAACTGGGTTCCGTCCAGGACATGGGACGGAAACTGCTTTATTAGCAGTCGTCGAGGATTCCAGAAGGATCCTCGACGCAGGATGCTCCTTGGCCGTGCTTCTCTTAGATCTTAGCGTGGCCTTCGATACGGTTAATCACCGTATTTTAGTCCAACGGCTTCAGGACTTGGGTATTACTGGAGTTGCTCTGGACTGGCTGCGATCTTTTCTGGAGGACAGATACTTCCAAGTAGCTGAGGGTGAGGCCATTTCCACTCCTCGACCTCTTTATTGTGGGGTTCCTCAGGGGTCGTCCTTGAGCCCCACTCTTTTTAATGTTTACATGGCTCCTCTTGCTGATATTGTTCTTCCATTTGGGGTGCAAATTATTACTTATGCCGACGACACTCAATTGGTCGTCGCTTTGAACCACACCAACAAAGCATCTACCTGTCTTGGCCCATGTCTCGAGGAAGTGATGAGATGGATGAAATATTCCCATCTCAAACTCAATGGGGACAAGACTGAGCTTATGCTCCTTGGCAAACCTTCTCTCTCCGAAATAGCTTCTGCCTGGCCTACCTGTATGGGCTCTATGCCGGCCCCTAAATCAGAGATAAAGAGCCTTGGTGTCTGGCTTGACTCTGAGCTTGGCTTTAAAACCCAAGCCAGAAAGGTTGTTGCTTCCTGCTTCGGCATTTTAAGAATGCTGCGCAAAGTGCTTCCTTTGCTACCCCACCAGGTCAGAAAGCTTGTAGTCCAATCGCTTATTTTATCTCGTTTGGACTACGGAAATGCTTTGTACCTTGCTGCCCCTAGCCTGGTGTTGGCTAAACTTCAAATTGTGCAGAATTGTGCTGCTAGGATTCTTATGGGAATTCATAGTCGCCAAACAGCAAGGCCAGCCTTAAAGGCTCTCCACTGGCTTCCAGTTTTGGAAAGAGTCCAGTTTAAAGCTTTATGTATCACTCACAGGCTGATAGGAGGGAATGGACCTCGTATTATTTCTTCTCTGATCCAGCCCTATTTAGCTAATAGGGACCTTCGTTCAAATAATCTTCACTTGGCTTCTGTGCCTAGAATCAAGAAGGCCCGAAGCGGCGTCCGTCTTTTCTCTTACAACACCGCTCAGCTATGGAATTCACTTCCTCTGCAGCTCCGAAAGGAACCCAACTACATGACATTCCGCAAGATGCTCAAAACTTGGCTTTTCCCCAAATAATCGTGTCTTAGATTGATTTGACTTTGCCCACAGCACTGGGATGCCCGTGGGTAACCATGTGCTTTATAAATATTATTTTCATTTCATTTCATATATATATATATATATATATATATATATATATATATATATATATATATATATGTATATATATATTACAGCCAAAGTCTAATAAAGCGCATACATACATAGATAACAACATCAAAAAAGGACTGATGTTAACAGTGAGTCGAGGATCTGAGTTACTATGGCGGCCATTTTGAAGTGTATATCATTTACCGAAATTCATACTCTGAGTAGATTACCATCACGCTGAGCAATTTAACCTGTAAGGTGTTTAGCAGTCTAAATAAACATGCTAAATGAACATAATTAATGCTCAGTGCTGTACAAGCCAGAGTGTACGTGATAAGTACAATGGGACAATTGTAGCTGTAAGCCAAGTTATATATTGTTGGTTTTTAGAATTAACATCAATTCTGTTTGTGGTACACACTTACACCAAATGGAATAAATGGATATGAATGAGTACATGTTGCAGACTTTGCTATAGGCAATTGGCCTGTATGGTGTCTTGCAATTTAAATAAACACCCAATATAGTACAAGCCCTATTGTACACAATAAATACAATAGACAACTGTAGATGTATGTGTCATGTGTACATCGTTACATTCGCCAAGTGGCTGATCCATGTAAAATTGAAGCAAAGCTCCTAGAAGCCATGAATTGGCGTTATGCAATCATATCATAATAGGCAGGTACAACTGAGTGTTGAAAATGGCATTAACGTAACGCTTTGTATATGACATGGCCGATTACCAAGCAATGGTATCCCAATGCCACTATTTCATTCGCCAAGTGGCAAAATTAAAACAGTTCATACAAAAACAATCCATACAAAAACATAAACTTTCATAGTGATAGACCAACACCAGACTCTAGACAGTAAATTCAAAGTGAACTGGAAAAATGGATAAAATGTTTCTTATCTTGTCCAGTGTGCAAAGACCAGGAACGGGGAAGAAAAGGGTAGGGAACCCGTGAAGTGCCCGTCAATTACGGTGGGTCCCTTCCTTTCCTCCTGTGAAAATGATACAAGAAAAGAAACAATGAACATATGTTCGTGAACAACACCTACTGTGAGTAGATAAAATAGATTACTACATACATTTAAAATATGTTAACATGCAGACATCCAATTCACAATGGAGAGACCAATCCACTGAGAGAACTCCACGAATCTATCAGAAATAAAAACTACATTAGTCTTCATGTAAATGAGTTGCTAGTTCCTCGTCTAGATTATGACCTCCCGGGAATCTGGTTTCGAGCTCAAGTATCCACTTGGATTCCTGCTTGCATAACTTGAGTTTTCTGTTACCACCTCTGTGTCCCATATTAATCTGCTCAATGGCAAAGAAGCGTAGTAAGGAGTTGTTAGATTGGTGATAGTCCTGGAAATGTCGGGCTATCGGATAATGCATATCCTTATTTGTAATAGCCCTGAGATGTTCAAGGATCCTCTTTTTGACTATTAAGGTCGTACTGCCCACATATCTCTTCCTACATGGACATTCCAGGACATAAATCACAAAGCTGCTGCTACATGTTAGAAATTGTGTAATGTTTCTGTGCTTACTGTGTCCTGGAATTTTAAATTCCTTCACCATGTGGCTAAACTTGCAGGCTTTACAATGCCCGCACGGGAAAAATCCCTTGAGGTTATGTGTGTTTGCTAGGCGTGGTTCGGTGATGTTGTTCGTACTAACATATCTCTCAAACTCCTACTTTTCCTGTACGTGACCATTGGTCTGTTGGTCTATATATATATATCACTGAAAACACCATAGGTTTCAGGGACATTATAGTTAGAAATTAGCATTTAAAAAACCTTTGAAATTCACTGAAAAAAACCCTAGGTTTCAGGGATGTTATAGTTAGTTGGACATTTCACTCGTACAAAACCAGAGAAATTCGGCAATTATAGTTAGTTGAGCTAACTATAACTCGCGCCCCCGCAAAGCACTACTGATGACATCACATATTACATCACTCATGACATGGTCAGTGAGATCACTGATGACATCACTGATGAAATCTCAAATGACATCACTGATGATATCACTGATGACATCATCCAGTGACTGTGTGTTTCTGTAAAGTTTAAATATGCTTTATATATATATATGCCAAGGTGTATTGAAGAATGAGTGGGTGTATAAGTGTCTGAATGGATGATTTAGTAGGTGCGTCACTGACTGTATAAGTGAGTGATTAAACGTGTCTTACTGAATGCATGGGTTAGTGACTAAACTCTGTGAATGTCTGTATCAGTCTGTCAGTTGGTATGTAAGTGGCTGCATGGGTTGGTGAGTTGCTACATGAGTGTCTATATGGGTTACTGATTAGTTATCTGAGTATCTGTTTGGGTGCCTGAGTGTCTGTGTGGGTGGGTGGGGGGTGTGTGACTCTGTGCATAGATGTGTGAGTGGGTGATTCACTGGGTGTATGGGTTCAAGAGTGCATCTGTGAGGGGCTGTATTGGTGGGTGAGTGTGTGTATGGCTGTGTTGCTGAGTGAATGGATGTCTCAGTGGTACATATGTAAATTACTACATATGTGAAAGGCAGTATATGAGAGTGTTGGAGTATATAAATGATTATATGTGAGAGTGAGTGATTGTGAGAGTGGCTGTATGGATGAGTGTATGCTTGTATCAGTGATTGTATAAGAGAGTAAGTATGTGTTGATATCTGTATGAATAAGGGAGGTGTTGTGTGTATAACTGTATAGGTAAGTAAATGGGAGTGTGATTGATTCTTTGCATGATTGACTAGTTGTGTGAGTAACTCTATGGATGAGTGGTGGTATGTGAGTGCTGAATAGGTGTAAGAGTGCAAATGATAGTGCTGTATTGATGAGTGACTGCATGTATGAGTGACTGTATGGATTAATAACTTGATGTGTGTGTAGACCTAGGAATCACTGAGTGGGTATGTAGTAACTGGCATTGCTGTGTCTATGGTTTCGAAAATGGTAGTCTGTATTTTAGAGTGGGTGTATCAAAGGTTATATTAGGGTATGAGGAGGTTCATCAGATTATCACATGGATGATGTCATCAGTGATGTCATTTGAGATGTCATCAGTGATCTCACTGACCATGTCATGAGTGATGTCATATGTGACGTCATCAGCAGTGCATTGCGGGGCACAAGTTATAGTTATCTCAACTAACTATAACGGCCGAATTTCTCTGGTTTTATACGAGTGAAATGTCCAACTAACTATAACGTCCCTGAAACCTAGGGTTTTTTTAAGTGAATTTCAAAGGTTTTTTAAATGCTAATTTCTAACTATAACGTCCCTGAAACCTATGGTTTTTTCAGTGAATTTCAAAGGTTTTTTAAATGCTAATTTCTAACTATAACGTCCCTGAAACCTATGGTTTTTTCAGTGAATTTCAAAGGTTTTTTAAATGCTTATTTCTAACTATAACGTCCCTGAAACCTATGTTTTTTTAGTGAATTTCAAAGGTTTTTTAAATGCTTATTTCTAACTATAACGTCCCTGAAACCTATGGTTTTTTCAGTGAATTTCAAAGGTTTTTTAAATGCAAATTTCTAACTATAATGTCCCTCAAACCTATGGTTTTTTCAGTAAATATCAAAGTAATATTGTGCTATTCATCATTAAAACTTTTTGCAAAATTTACCACTACGTACAATAAAATAAACCAAAAAACTTTTATGTAATGTAATGTATTACACAAATTAAACTGTTACTTTATTAAGACTACAACATAATTTAAGATTTATATAACATTTAATTTTCCCTTTTTTGCTGTTCTCAGATTCCACTTAACTTCACTATACACAGTGATGTCAATGTAGTATCATCATGAAACAGTGGGGAAAAAAAACAATCAACTAGATTGTTGAAAAAAAAACAAATCAGCGTACAACATTATTTTCAATATCTGTACCTATACAAGTTCCTCCTTACTATTCTTTCATTACATCCTTCTTCTACAGGATGTCTTTCATTTATCTCAAGGACATTTTCAAAATGTACACTCATTTACATCTCCTACAATATACAGAACAAATATGTAAACTATTTGCATTTCAACGCAATTTTTCCAAATGCAATACCAATAAGCACAAATAATAGTCCCAATACTAGTTATAATTAGTAATTATTTCCAGTGCTCTCTACTTTCTGTTCACATCTTCCCAATAGGCCGAATAATGTATTCAAAACTTTCGTTTGCAAAATATCCAATATGAATTAGTTAAAGCATGTTTACATCTTCCCAATTGGCCGAATGATTTATTCAAAACTTTGGCTTCAAAAATATCAAATATGAATTTGGTAATTCGTAAGGCAATCTGGGTTTTATTTCCAAGTGTGCATCATTGCAATGTGTCCATCCTTTATTACACTTTAAATACACAGTAGGGTGTCCAGATGTTGTAGTAGGTCCAGCATGGAAAATAATAGCCACTGTTGTAAAAGTTCTTCCAGAAATAGATATTTGACTGGCAACAAACATTTTAATTCTGGTTTCCAGTTTTCTTCCATTTGCTCTACAACATTGTAGCATTAAAATCAGATATTTTCCATGTCTTTCTATATGTAATGAAGATAACATCTCTGATTTACAATGAGAACATTTCATATAATGATTTGCCGCTTTTACTAATTTGTTGAAAGCTACAGATTTGCAGTCTGGTTTTGTTAAGTATATGAATCGTTCTGTGTCGACTTCAGTGCTTGAAGTTAATGAACACTGTTCACATTTATGATCCCATTTGTAACTTAGTCCAAATAAGTTTTCAATCTGTATTCCTTCATCTTCTAATACTCCAAGCATAGCCATTAGAAATTCTTGTGCATCTTGTTGTATATTAAGACTGAAGGTCAAAGAACCAGTGCATATATCCAAGAGTTGGCGAATACCATAAGTAGTATGGATTTTACTTCTGTCAGTTGTCAATTGTTGAAATACATAATGTAGTGCAGAACTTAATCTTTTTTCATGATTTCCTATGATTTCATGATGAAGATCTTGTAGATAAAATACAACATTCAGAACCACATTAGCGTAACAGTTGATACCTGAACTATTTTCCAATTGGTATCCCACAACATCATCAACACTTTGCATTTTCTGTTTCTTTACACCTTTTCCTTTCTCTTCAATTTTTTTATTTTTTTCAACCACACTTGATTCTTTAACATATTTTCATTTTGAACACACAACATGTTTCTCATAAATGGGATATTCACCTAAATTTGGTGTATAAAGTCTTCTTAAACGATTATATTCTCTTAAACAATTTACATCAGCACTAATCTTGTTGTCATCGAAATCAATCAAATACAAACCAGACAATGTTCTTACTCGAGATAATGCAACATATGCCATACCCTCTTTGAACACAGTACTTCCACTATTTACCAAAGCACTGTCTATACTTAAACCTTGAGATTTATGAATAGTTACTGCACATGCTAAAGACAAAGGAAACTGTTTTCTGCGAACATACAAGTCTTTTACGAGCAAAAAACGTACAGCAAAATGCCCAATCTCTTTTACCTCTGTAATCTGATCAACTTTTATTTTCAAGAATTCTATTCCATCTCTGTTCTGATACTTTACAAAATCAACAACTTTCCCCATTGCTCCATTTACTAAACCTTCTTGTACATTCAAATTACGCCGCAAAATTACCCGACAGTTTATACATACATTTAAAGTTTTTTCTAAGCAAGCAGTTTTAGATACAGACTTTTCCAAAGAGTGCAATTTAGTCTGTAGTTTCTCAGAAAGAAGAATGGTCACTCCCTGGTGTTCTATTTTATCAATAGCTTCAATGTGAACTATTTCTTGTTTTTCCAATTTCAGAAGCTCTTGATTAAATGTACAACACTCTTATAGTGTAGGCATTAGGCAAACTATAGACTTCTTTTCTCCAATCTTCTTGTACATTACTTCAGCTGCTGTGTTTCCAGTTGTAAACAAGTTCCTTAGTAGCCGACTTTCTAAAGCTTGTTTACCATGTTTCGTTATGACACCAATTCTTATATCGTTGAGAATATTTCCATAATCTTCATCACTTGCTTTTCGCATATTCTTTATAAGTTCTTTATATTCAAAATGTAACCACATGTTCACATTTCCAATACTTCCCAAACATTTCCTAGTGTCTTCATGCACAAGTGTTTTAAAAACTGGTTGTCCTTTTACAGGAGTTAGTTGTAGTAGATCTCCAAATACAATTACATGTTTTCCTCTAAACAGAACATCGTAATCTGTTTTTAAAACCTGTTGCATTCTCATGTGTACAAAGGCAAGCATTAAGTTTGAGACCATGCTCACCTCATCAATGATTAAAAGTTTCATTTTCTTCAGCACTCTTGACACTTCATAACAAGCATTTCCAGACAGCTTCTGATATTCCAATTTATTATCATGTTCAACTGGTAGCATAAGTAATCTATGCAAAGTAATTCGTTTAATATTGTGCGCTGCTAAGCCAGTCGGAGCTGTTACAACACAAGAGAAATGTGAAACTGTAGTTTTTTGTAGATAACTGGTCAAAACTTTAATTAAAAAACTTTTACCTGTTCCAGCTTGACCACTGATGTACATAAGAATAGGTTTAAATGATGAACATACACATTCTTTTTTTATGCAACAAACCAAGTTGTATCTGTTCTGTCACTTGTAGATATATTTCTTTCTGTTCAATATTTAGTTGTTCTTCTAAGTTTTCCAACGTAGTATTCTCCTGTTGTGCTTGTTGCATTGCAATTTCTATTTCATTCATGGCTATTGCTGCTTCATTTTGGATTATTGGTTGTCCCAGTGGATCTTGACTAGATGGACCAGAACTTTGACTATCTTGAGAACTGTTGTTAGCTATTTCAGCTGCAATAGTCTTTTCTTGTTCAATTTCATCATTTAACATTTGTAGATATGTAGGAAAAATTGTACATGCAATGCTATCTTTACATGCATTAAAAGAATCTTCATAGCAGTCGAAATGTCCAAGTAATTCAGTTTCGCTACGCCATGGCTTGAACAGTTGCAGAAGTGCTAAATAGAAAAATCCTCTCTTATCTGGAGTTTCGCAACTGAGTTTTCTGTGGTTAATAAGATTTCCTTTGGCATGTTTTACTAAACAACCGTCACATCCAATTACTGCATATTTTTCTTGATTTATATTTGGTCTAACATTTTTTTTAAAGCTGTAATGTTGAAGTATTTCATACAGACATAGCTCTTCCAGATGTGGACTCCTTTTGGGATAGTATGTATCCAACATATTAGTTTTAAGAATTTCTGTACTTTCTGGTTCATTCACTGCTAAGTATTCAATTTCTTCTAATGTTTTCAACACTCTATTTTGGGTGCAGACAAGACCTAAACTTACCCAAATGATTCCTCGTGACTTTGAATATAAACTGGAAGAGCACAAGCAATCCGAACATTCATAGGATCCAATTTTACTGTGGGAAAGCATTTTCAAGCTAATTCTGTACAATTTTTTGCTAAGGCTCTTCTCTTGTGAAATTTCTTCCCACATTTCTTTCATCTCTGTCTTTTCTGATTTCATTATATATGATGTAACATAGCATGCAACAGCAATTGAGTTATCTGCAACATATTGAATGTCCATGTTTGCATTCCACATTTTCAAAATAACTGGATTGAAGTCAATAATATACTTTGACTGTTCTGTTCTTTTTAAGTTGTACGTATTCTTCGGAGATTTCCGAGTTATTGTATGCCTTAGAGCAGACAAAAAAGAATTTACTCTTCCTTTAGAAATTACGGGACGTGGGAATCCAAAGCGACACTTGGTATAAAATTTTCCTTTAGACTTGTATTTTCGTCGACAGTACTTTCCACAATGGTGACTTTGGAAACATAAAACTTGTTGTCTCAAGCTTTTTTCTCCTCCTTCTCTTGAAACCTCACAGGTAACATACTGTTCGATGAAAGACAATCCTGTTTCATCAGTATCCGTTCCAAATTTCGGAGCATTCCTTATCCATAATAGCATGTGTATATGTGGAGCACCTCTCGCTTGATACTCTTTTCGCCCCAAAAAATCAATACCTTCTCCAAGAGGACAATTATTTTTATTGCAGATAAAAGACATCATAGTTTGAAACCTATGATTAAAATACCTGCACACATTTACATGATCCAATGAACACAGTTCTCCAGGTGTCTTGATTTCAATATTTTTCTATTGGAATTTGCTTCTTGTAGAAATTCAAGTAAATCTTCCCATGCATACTCAGCACAGCTAAGTGTTACAAACCATGTTGGTGTACCTAAGTTTCTTAACATACACTTAAGTTCACCATGACGACGAAACCAATACTCATTAGTTCCACGTTGACATGCCATCAAATTAATTAACTGTGCTTCTAAATTTTCATCTGTTCGTTGAACTTTGTCCATGAATTCTTTGGCTGAAACAAGTGATTGATGAACTCCCGTTTTAAGTATGTGGTTCACTGCATACGAAAGAGAAGACAACTCACTTTCAAACAAAAGGTGAAATATATATGGAATGCACTGTCGAAATCTAGGATCTTCAGAGTATAATCTTGTTGAGCGATATTCTGAAGCTGGAATCCGTACAGGTCGCTCATCAAATCGTCCACCTTGTCCAGTGGGGAACAGCTGTGGAAAACAACGAGCTTCTAAGCTTTTCTCCCATACACTCATTGGAGTTCCCTTTGCTTTTTTCATTTGAAATAATTCAATGCTGTTTCCTATTACTTCTTTTGAATGTAGATGACATATTGTGTAATGTTCATAAATCTCTTCACTCCTCGACTTGTCCACTTTCTCTATTTGACCACTTGAAATTTCTGATTCATCTTCTAAACATAATACCTGTTCATCAACATTTACAGTTTTATAATAAATATTGTTCTCTACAAGATATAACATAGCCTTTTGAAGTTTATTAACATCTACAAACTCTTGCCATATTTTCCGACTCTTTGTTGGTACACCGTTTACTAGAATAACTACTGGCTCATTTTCCTCTCTGTCTCCACCAACAGTTTCAATATTTTTCTTAAAATATAAAGGTAAGTACACAACTCTTCCTTTCAGCCCTCTTTGTAAATCTGTTGGTGGCAGTTTACCTGTTTTAGGCTCCATACGAATTATAGCTTGAAATGGGTGAACAGATTGAATAAGAACTGACTCATATGTATGCAAATCTGCCAGTTCCTCTGGAATAGCTACTAATTCTAAGTTGTACTCCTCTAGCTGGCAATTTGTTCTCTTGTAATTTGTTGTAACAATATTTACAAATACGTTGATCAGTACCCAACTCAAATCGACCTTCCACCAACAAGTAAGCTCCAAATTGCTGCCACCTATCATTGTTCTCCTTTTCACTTTTTAAATATAAATTAACATTCCTAGTTTGACTTTTATAATGAGTACGTCGACACCAAATACAAACATAATTTGTTTTTTCAGAACACACTGTCTTAAACTTTCTAATTTCTTCTACAAACTTATCAATGCTAATCTCTTTCCCATGTTCTTCAACATCTGCACTTGTCAAGCTCTCACTTTCTACACACTGCTGTTCTGAACAAAAAGAACGAAACTCAATTTCATCACACATTTTTTTACATCTGATAAACAACCGTGTAAAAGAGCTGTGTTCAGTTCACTTAAACATAATGCAGGAGTTTTTACATAGTACACTTTCCTTACAAACTTCCGCATTCCTGAGTGGTGTACTGCTAACATTCTTAAGTGATGAAAAGTACTTTTATACACTTTTCTTGAAAGACAAGCCAGAGAATGTCCGTGCAACTTAGTATATTGTCTTACATTACATGGATCTAGTCCTTGTAACAACCTAATCTTCTGTTTAACACTTTTGTTTGCATATTGTTGTGAAAAAATGTGCATTATGTCATTAGATTTGTGTCGAATATTGCAAATACTGCTACAATCCCACTTCTATACAGGAGCTTGTGTGCGATTCCCTTGCACTTCTTCAGCTATTACTTCTTCTGCACTCCTAACAACTATTTCTTCTTTAGGGATAGGACAATCATTCCGAAATTCGCAACAGCGACCTCGAGTATCAACTACAAAGGCTAATGTAGTCTGTTGAAAGTAGCTTTCTTCATTAAAGAAAGGCTCACTAGTAGAAGTGTGTTTGCATTCACCACTGAAACGTTTACAAAAGTTACTCCTATTAACAAGTCTTTTTCTTTTGCTTTTGTCTTTCAGAAACTTCATTGTTTTATCCAATGATTTCATTCTCTTCAATATTAAAATAAATAATTTTCGTTTCAAATTAAAAGCAGTATCTACTACAGTTTCAATCTGTTATTTCTTCCTATAAGCTAGTAATCTTCTTTTATACATCTTACAATCTTTCAATAAATTCTGAATTACTCTACTTCCAAAGAGTTGTTGTCGAATCTCTTGAAATTGTTTTTGTCTTCGTGTAACATGTGTTGTTTTCCCAAAAACTATTTTTTTTCCATTTGAAGTGTCATTCTCCTTAGTTGAAAAACTCTTCTTTTTCCTTTCATTCCTATTCTGTTCATGTAATTTCTCCACAACTCTTTTAAGAAAATGTTTAGTGCCCTTACCTAAACAAACTTTATCCTTAGTAACATTCTCATTTGTTTGTAACACAGTTCTTTTACTTTTCTTTAAGTAGATCTCTTTTTTTTGTTTCCTTCTCTTTTCATCTTTTCTTGGCATCTTGAGTTTGTGATCCAAACAAAACAATTTTCTGAAAAACAAAGAACAGTTTCAATAGTTTATTACACCTATTCATTATATTTCAATAAAATTACATAAAATTACATATGATTACTGATATTAACTACCAAGACATTATTTACATTACTATTTTCTTGATTTCAAATATCAAAACACTACTCATTCCACTTAAATATATAGTGTGTACTTCAACAATTCCTTCCTAAACACGCAAACAAAGTACCATAATCACTAATTCCTTTGCCACCATGTCTTTAACCTCATTCGCCTGTTGCATCTTCACTACTCAGCAAGTACTAACAATGTTGGGCCTACCCAAATGCAAACCAGAAACCCTTTACATGTTACAGTTGAAAGTCTCACCATATTACTGAAAGGATGCATGGATCTCCCTCTGCTTTTTCCTAGTGGCATCATACTTAAAACACACATACAAGTAGATCTATACCTGTGTTTTATAGGTATTGGATCTTCCGATACATAACTCGTGTGAAAATACATGTTGAAGCATAGACATACCTCACCAAAGTTAAACTGTTAAGACAAATCGTCGAGCAATGTAAATTGGGGCGATATGTAAGTTGCAACTGTGTGCGGCTTTTTTGTATAGCATAGAAGTCGATTACGACTTTCTCTGTGCTCGTCAGATGCCCCCAGCAGCCCATTGAGGGTCAACGCAGATGGGCCTGTTACCTTCCTTTTACAAACGACGGGAGAGGAACCGTTAGAGAGCAGGAGGAAGGACGGGGGGGTCAAGGGACGTTTCATTCCCAGTCTCTCGATCTGCTGCCCCTGTGATGTACGCAGCTTCAGCACGAGCAGAAAGCCTGACAATTACATTAACTTATATTCACGTATGCTTCACGAGTGTGTGCAAACCTGTGCACCAAGTGTGCAGGCAACATTTCATTTTTTTCATCTCCCTCAAGTTAATAAAGCATGTCCCTTTTAAAGCCCCCCTCAGTATTTTCCCACAAGGTTCAATCTGCAGAAGGCCATTCCTTTTACATTTCCCTGGCCGATTTTGGACCCCAATTCATCCCTGTGCCTTAGTCACAAGACCATGTAGTCCTTGCAAAACCAAAGGGGATGATGGACGGAGTGTTGAACATTGCAAGCACTCACCCCCAGTCAACTGATCTGGGTTTAATCCATCATCATTCTTTAGCTCACTCCGCCACCCCAGTTCAGACATGGCCATATGCAAATCAGTCTGGCCCTGTGCCTCATGGGAACAGTCCAGCCCAAACTGCCAAGCCATGTCTTCCCTGGACCGGAAACAAGCATCCTGGGACCGGTTTCTGGCTTACAGCCGTCATCAGCCAGGCTATCTTGAATCCAGTGGCAAAGTGAGCAAGGGACCCACGTCTGGGCATACCCTGCCAACTTAGGGCGAACATAGCAAAACCAAAGGGGATGATGGACGGAGTGTTGAACATTGCAAGCACTCACCCCCAGTCAACTGATCTGGGTTTAATCCATCATCATTCTTTAGCTCACTCCGCCACCCCAGTTCAGACATGGCCATATGCAAATCAGTCTGACCCTGTGCCTCATGGGAACAGTCCAGCCCGAACTGCCAAGCCATGTCTTCCCTGGACCGGAAACAAGCATCCTGGGACTGGTTTCAGGCTATATCAGATCTTCTGATGCATAACACGTGTAAAAATACATGTAGATAGGGATGTGTCATTCTTAGTCTCTCGATCTGCCGGCCTTCTAATGTCTGCGCATTCTGCACGGCCAGGGAGTGTGACAGTTGCCATCACTTATATTCAAATATAGCTCGCCAGTGTCCTTTGAACATGACAAACTACACTTCTTCTTTCTCGAAGACACCTAAATACATATGGGGTACTTGTTCAGCAACTACTCACACTCTATGCACATTTTGTAACAAATGTGAAACAGCACACTTTGGTAACACTGTTATTTAAAAAAATATATATATTATCAAACTTAAAAATATCGCCTCAAAGACTTAACCACTACTACACAATATATAACACACCTTATTAATTTGTAACTCACCTCTGTAGTTGGTATAGAGATTTCAAATTTCACAAACGCATGCAATATTTTCTTTCTCACACAATAAATGTAATTCAAGACTCTCATCAAGAATAGAACCAGTAATGGTAAAATTTCCCTCTCTTTCCACACAGAAATAGATGTAAATAGCAAATCAAAATCCTTCCTTCATTATTTCAAATTGCAAAACACATTTCTATTGGTTACTCATATTAACCCTCTCTAACTCTCTTCTAAAACGCCCCAAACTGGTTCTCTTATTTTGTGGTTTGGAGACTCCCCCACACTGCTGCATCGCCATACAGCCCCAAACCCTTGCGACAATTCAGAATCCTATTTCTAATAATACTACTGCAAATTTTGAACAACACAGTTCTTCTAAACATACTACTCATTTTGAAAAAATAACTTTAATAGCTTATCAGTTGTAATTAATTTTGCATTTCATATTTTAATACCACAGTTATTTCTACTCCTCCCCCAATCACCTTATTGCCAGTTTCCATGCTAACAGTTTCTGCAACATTCAACGGCAGGTGCGGGTCACAAGTTCACCATATTTCATTCCAACAGTTTCTGCAACATTCAACGGCAGGTGCAGGTCACAAGTTCACCATATTTCATCCCAACAGTTTCTGCAACATTGAACGGCAGGTGCAGGTCACAAGTTCACCATTTTTTAAGTTCAGAACAGTACCTTCCAAATGCAAGTAGCAGGTGTGGTTGACTTCTGCACGTCTGATCGTATCCTATGTAGTGTACGTTTCAAACATTTTTATTAACCAATCAGAAACATACTTTTTCACAAAACTAACATGCACCCTAGTTTTCACTGCACAATGTTCTTCATCAGCCAATCAGTTATCGTTTTCTCAAAAAAAAAGCTTCTTCTCCACCTTTCAACATATCTCTCATTCTACCAACGGACTACATGAGCTACAGACATCTTATGATTCATTCCAGCCAAACCTTCAAAATGCTAGTATGGATCGTAGGACACAGCTATGTTTTCTGGTGCAAAAGGTATGCTGAACACAGACTTATTGACATAGACCTAGGTTTACAAAATGTGGACATTAAATGGTTTGCACAGAGAGGATTAAAGTGGCACCAATTGTTGCCTTTGGTTAAAACCTCTTTGCATCTCCAACACCCTGACCTCATGATTGTGCACTCTGGTGGCAATGACCTAGGCACATTGACTGAGGTAGGTCTGGAAATGTTCATGAAGGATACCTTTGCACAATTGATGTTGCTTTTGCCTCAAACTGTCTTTGTATACTCCAATATATGCCAAAGACAGAAGTGGAAATGGTCAAATCAATTCTGTCCTCAGATTGAGTAAGCTAGGAAGAATGTCAATAAAGCTGTGTCTGCATACCTCAGAGATCATAGAATGGGGTCCATCTACAACAACAATCTACGTTTTCATATGGATGACATATACAGAAGTGATGGAGTTCATTTCACAGATCAAGGAAACAGAGTTTTTTCTCAACAACCTGAAGCTGTGCATCCACACTTACATGTAGCTCCAACAAACTCATAATGAAAACAAGGGCTCTTTTTAGAGCCACCCTATAACTCAAAACTCAGCCGGGTCATTTTAGGCCCAGGAAACCGCATCCCCCGGAGCCTGGCCACAATGTTTGGGAACAGCGCAAGGAGCCCCAATCCACCGGACTCCCTACCACCTCCCCGCCTCCTGCGGCAGCCGGCATTCCTTTTGAACAAAGCCAGCTGCACCATGCAAGCTCCCATTGCCCAAAAGCAAATATGCTTCGGTTCATAAAAGCGAGAGCAAATTTGCTCCTCTCGCTTCCATGAAGCGAAGCAGAAGTTTCCTATGACAGAGCGGGAACTCTGCATAGATCCCGCCCTGCCATAGCAAACTACAATGTCCCAGGGGTAGCCACCACGGGTCATTGTTGAAACCGGCCCTCGGAGATAACGATACCCAGGGCCATGGAAAGCTCCTCAAGAGAAATTGGACGATACGCCTCCATCCAATTTAAGGGCCCACAAACATCGTACTCCCCGGGGCCGGCAGTCCGCAACAGTCCCCCGCATTTTAATTCATGAATGCCCGGGTAAGTAGTTCCCCCGGGACATTGTGGGGGAAGCTTCACCCCTCCACACTTAAATTTTTCGTATACCTCCAAAGACGTGCTGCTGTTTGGAGCGGAGGGGAAGGGAAGACGCGTACCCCCCTATATCATTATATTTCCTCTGAGGAAGTGGCGGTCCCCGTGACAGAAGTAAACCTCGCATCATAACTAAACATTGTTCCCGGGAACTGGCCCACCGGTTTGTTTTTCTTTTTCCCGCCGTGATTCCCAGGCCCTATGTGAATCACGCGAATCCCACTGAAAACATATAAAAAATGTTTGTTTTTTTACCTTCGGACTCCCTGTGCCACCCACTGAGCACCCTAGGGAGATCACAGTGTTCCTACCCTGCCCTCTTCTACTTTTTTCCCCCTTTTTCCCCCTACTCGTTTCAACCGAGTCACAAGTAGGCCTGGGCGGAAAACTACGCTACGCTCGCGCAGTGTGCGTAGTTTGCGCAACTACGTGCTATGCGAATTGCACGTAGCACAGTGCAAAAACGCGTAGCGGGCATTTTTTGCTCGCTCGCGGTCCTCAACGTTAAGTTGGCGACCGCAAGCGAGCAAAATCAACATCCCGGCGAGACTTTTTCCTCGTTCGCGATCAGCAACATCAAGTTGCCGATCGCGAGCGTGGAAAATAAACCTCCCGGCGAGATTCTCAACGCGGGGAGGTCAGGTTTCTCATTGCGAGTGGTCGCGTATGCTCGCGATGAGAAACTACCAGTCTGCGTTAAGAAAGCTGCCGCTCGAGTACAAATCTACTCGAGCGGCAGAAAACGACTGCTTGCACTGTGCATGATGCCGTTCGCACTGATTGCACAGTGCGGACAAGCATCCGACACTGTGCAATCATTGCGAACAGCATTTCCCTACCGCACTACGCAGTTCGCGTAGCTACGCGTAGCATGCGTAGTGCAAAGTACACTTTGCGTAGCTACGCGTAGCGCGACTACGCGAACTACGCCCAGGGTTAGTCACAAGATGGCTGCCAACGCTTCCTAGTTTGAAGTGTTGGCAGCCAATCTGAGGCAAGCTCGTGCTCGGAACGGCTCAGCCAATCAGATCTCACAATTCTCAAATATCGATATCTGTAAATCTTTAAATATCTCAAAAACTACGAAACGGATTTACACCATTTAAAGAAAAGCGTGCTTTCTGGACCAAGAGCTATCTCTCTGCCAAATTTGGTGTAATTCCGTTCAGCAGTTCGGGCTGTAGCCGTGTCTAAAGTTTCCTATGGGAATTAACATGGAGAAAACACGTTTTGGGACTCCCCTTTTTTCTCAGCCCCCGCTTCACGAATCACCCCGAAACGTTCAAGACAGGAGCTGATCTGAGTGAACAATTAGTTTTGTAAATTTCGCAGAGATTTGTCAAATGACGCCAAAGATATTGGTAAAAGAAAAAACACTTTTCCTATGGAAACTAGGTCCTAACTATAACTACCTACTGGTGACCGCCAGTAGGTAATATGTATATATATTTTTTTTCACACATGCAAAATAGGAAGCAGAAATCTCTGGGAAGTTCCCAAATTTAGGTAGAGAGCAGCTCCTATATAGAGCACCCTGCAACACCAGTGAAACTCTGAATCTGCTCACCTCAAATGTCATTTTTTCTAGCCATGTTTTAAAGCATAGGATTAGCACAGTGCCATCCCTGCCGAGCCAGAAAGGGATACCAAAGGGGATGATGGACGGAGCGCTTGAGCAAATCAAACACTCACCCCCAGTCAATTGATCTGGGTTTAATCCATCATCATTCTTTAGCTCACTCCACCACCCCAGTTCAGACATGGCCACATGCAAATCAGTCTGACCATGTGCCTCATGGGAACAGTCCAGGCCGAACTGCCAAGCCATGGCTTCCCTGGACCGGAAACAAGCATTCTGGGACCGGTTTCTGGCTATTCAGCCGTCATCAGCCAGGCTAGCTTGAATCCAGTGGCAAAGTGAGCAAGGGACCCACGTCTGGGCATACCCTGCCAACCTAGGGTGAACAAAGCGATACCAAAGGGGATGATGGACGGAGCGCTTGAGCAAATCAAACACTCACCCCCAGTCAATTGATCTGGGTTTAATCCATCATCATTCTTTAGCTCACTCCACCACCCCAGTTCAGACATGGCCATATGCAAATCAGTCTGACCCTGTGCCTCATGGGAACAGTCCAGGCTGAACTGCCAAGCCATGTCTTCCCTGGACCGGAAACAAGCATCCTGGGACCGGTTTCTGGCTATTCAGTCGTCATCAGCCAGGCTAGCTTGAATCCAGTGGCAAAGTGAGCAAGGGACCCACGTCTGGGCATACCCTGCCAACCTAGGGCGAACAAAGCGATACCAAAGGGGATGATGGACGGAGCGCTTGAGCAAATCAAACACTCACCCCCAGTCAATTGATCTGGGTTTAATCCATCATCATTCTTTAGCTCACTCCACCACCCCAGTTCAGACATGGCCATATGCAAATCAGTCTGACCCTGTGCCTCATGGGAACAGTCCAGGCCGAACTGCCAAGCCATGTCTTCCCTGGACCGGAAACAAGCATCCTGGGACCGGTTTCTGGCTATTCAGCCGTCATCAGCCAGGCTAGCTTGAATCCAGTGGCAAAGTGAGCAAGGGACCCATGTCTGGGCATACCCTGCCAACCTAGGGCAAACAAAGCGATACCAAAGGGGATGATGGACGGAGCGCTTGAGCAAATCAAACACTCACCCACAGACAATTGATCTGGGTTTAAACCATCATCATTCTTTAGCTCACTCCACCACCCCAGTTCAGACATGGCCATATGCAAATCAGTCTGACCCTGTGCCTCATGGGAACAGTCCAGGCCGAACTGCCAAGCCATGTCTTCCCTGGACCGGAAACAAGCATCCTGGGACCGGTTTCTGGCTATTCAGCCATCATCAGCCAGGCTAGCTTGAATCAAGTGGCAAAGTGAGCAAGGGACCCATGTCTGGGCATACCCTGCCAACCTAGGGCGAACAAAGCGATACCAAAGGGGATGATGGACGGAGCGCTTGAGCAAATCAAACACTCACCCCCAGTCAATTGATCTGGGTTTAATTCATCATCATTCTTTAGCTCACTCCACCACCCCAGTTCAGACATGGCCATATGCAAATCAGTCTGACCCTGTGCCTCATGGGAACAGTCCAGGCCGAACTGCCAAGCCATGTCTTCCCTGGACCGGAAACAAGCATCCTGGGACTGGTTTCTGGCTATTCAGCCGTCATCAGCCAGGCTAGCTTGAATCCAGTGGCAAAGTGAGCAAGGGACCCACGTCTGGGCATACCCTGCCAACCTAGGGCGAACAAAGCGATACCAAAGGGGATGATGGAGGGAGCGCTTGAGCAAATCAAACACTCACCCCCAGTCAATTGATCTGGGTTTAATCCATCATCATTCTTTAGCTCACTCCACCACCCCAGTTCAGACATGGCCATATGCAAATCAGTCTGACCCTGTGCCTCATGGGAACAGTCCAGGCTGAACTGCCAAGCCATGTCTTCCCTGGACCGGAAACAAGCATCCTGGAACCGGTTTCTGGCTATTCAGCCCTCATCAGCCAGGCTAGCTTTAATCCAGTGGCAAAGTGAGCAAGGGACCCACGTCTGGGCATACCCTGCCAACCTAGGGCGAACAAAGCGATACCAAAGGGGATGATGGACGGAGCGCTTGAGCAAATCAAACACTCACCCCCAGTCAATTGATCTGGGTTTAATCCATCATCATTCTTTAGCTCACTCCACCACCCCAGTTCAGACATGGCCATATGCAAATCAGTCTGACCCTGTGCCTCATGGGAACAGTCCACGCCGAACTGCCAAGCCATGTCTTCCCTGGACCGGAAACAAGCATCCTGGGACCGGTTTCTGGCTATTCAGCCATCATCAGCCAGGCTAGCTTGAATCCAGTACCAAAGTGAGCAAGGGGCCCACGTCTGGGCATACCCTGCCAACCTAGGGCGAACAAAGCGATACCAAAGGGGATGATGGACGGAGCGCTTGAGCAAATCAAACACTCACCCCCAGTCAATTGATCTGGGTTTAATCCATCATCATTCTTTAGCTCACTCCACCACCCCAGTTCAGACATGGCCCTATGCAAATCAGTCTGACCCTGTGCCTCATGGGAACAGTCCAGGCCGAACTGCCAAGCCATGTCTTCCCTGGACCAGAAACAAGCGTCCTGGGACCGGTTTCTGGCTATTCAGCCGTCATCAGCCAGGCTAGCTTGAATCCAGTGGCAAAGTGAGCAAGGGACCCACGTCTGGGCATACCCTGCCAACCTAGGGCGAAAAAAGCAATACCAAAGGGGATGGTGGACGGAGCACTTGAGCAAATCAAACACTCACCCCCAGTCAATTGATCTGGGTTTAATCCATCATCATTCTTTAGCTCACTCCACCACCCCAGTTCAGACATGACCATATGCAAATCAGTCTGACCCTGTGCCTCATGGGAACAGTCCAGGCCGAACTGCCAAGCCATGTCTTCCCTGGACCGGAAACAAGCATCCTGGGACTGGTTTCTGGCTATTCAGCCGTCATCAGCCAGGCTAGCTTGAATCCAGTGGCAAAGTGAGCATGGGACCCACGTCTGGGCATACCCTGCCAACCTAGGGCAAACAAAGCGATACCAAAGGGGATGATGGACGGAGCGCTTGAGCAAATCAAACACTCACCCCCAGTCAATTGATCTGGGTTTAATCCATCATCATTCTTTAGCTCACTCCACCACCCCAGTTCAGACATGGCCATATGCAAATCAGTCTGACCCTGTGCCTCATGGGAACAGTCCAGGCCGAACTGCCAATCCATGTCTTCCCTGGACCGGAAACAAGCATCCTGGGACCGGTTTCTGGCTATTCAGCCATCATCAGCCAGGCTACCTTGAATCCAGTGGCAAAGTGAGCAAGGGACCCACGTCTGGGCATGCCCTGCCAACCTAGGGCGAACAAAGCGATACCAAAGGGGATGATGGACGGAGCGCTTGAACAAATCAAACACTCACCCCCAGTCAATTGATCTGGGTTTAATCCATCATCATTCTTTAGCTCACTCCACCACCCCAGTTCAGACATGGCCATATGCAAATCATTCTGACCCTGTGCCTCATGGGAACAGTCCAGGCCGAACTGCCAAGCCATGTCTTCCCTGGACCGGAAACAAGCATCCTGGGACCGGTTTCTGGCTATTCAGCCGTCATCAGCCAGGCTAGCTTGAATCCAGTGGCAAAGTGAGCAAGGGACCCACGTCTGGGCATACCCTGCCAACCTAGGGACAACTTATGCATTGCCATTTATACAGCAAAATCTTTAAGCATAGGGTATCCATGCTGAGCTGAGCTGTAAAATGGCTAAAGCCTTTTACCACTACAGGCACAGTAATACAGCTTTGGATTGGTACCATATCATTGTAGCCAACCTGGAATGCATAAAGGCAACCCCTGACATGTGTTTTGCTCTCGTTAGAGCTCTTCAGAGAGGTATAGATTTGTCCAGACACAAGGGAGCACCCAGTATAATTCAAAACAATACCCTTTCAGGCTTAGAGTGCTGAATAAATTATGCAAAATAGGGAGCAGAAAACTCTGGGTAGTTCCCAAATTTAGGTGGAGAGCAGCTCTTGTATACAGCAGCCTGCAACACCAGCGACACTTTGAATCTGCTCACCTCAAATATCTGATTTCTAGCAACGTTTTTAAACATAGGGGTAGCACAGTGCCGTTCACGCCAAGCTAGAAAGGGTCAAGGCCTTTTGCCATTTACGCAGCAAAATCTTTAAGCATAGGATTAGCAAATTGCTATCCATGCCGAGCTGTTAAATGGCTAAAGCATTTTACCACTCCAGGCACAGTATTACAGATTTGGATTAGTAAAATACCATCCACGCCAACCTAGAATGCATGAAAGCAACCCTTGACACTTTTGTCGCTCTCATTAGAGCTCTTCAGAGAGGTATAGCTTTGTCCAGAAACAAGGGAGCACCCAGTATAAGTCAAAACAATACCCTTTGATGCTTAAAGTGCTGAATAAATTATGCAAAATAGGAAGCAGAGAACTCTGGGTAGTTCCCAGATTTTGGTAGAGAGCAGCTCCTATACAGAGCACCCTGCAACACCAGCGACACTCTGAATCTGCTCACCTCAAATGTCTGTTTATCTGGCAAAGTTTTTAAGGATAGGCACAGTGCCATCCATGCCGAGCTAGAAAGGGACAAAGCCTTTTGCCATTTATACAGCAAAATCTTTAAGCAAAGGATTAGGAAAGTGCTATCCATGCCGAGCTGTAAAATGACAAAGGGCTTTTACCACTCCGGGCAGATAGCATGAGCTATGGTGGGTGGAGTTCCCTTGGGCTATATATGGCTCCAGTAGGGGGGCCCCTCTCCTTTGATCTGCACAGTATGCTCAGGTAACTATAAATGCCTAATTTCACTGGTTTTGTATGAGTGAAATGTGAGCCTTCTTGTTTGGACAATTTTCAGCCTATTTCCTTGCTCCCCGGCTTAAGCAAAGTGGTCAAAAACTATGTGAATAGATGTCCGAAGTTTTTGGAAGACAACTCAATTTTAAAACTGGCTTTTGTCCCAAGCACAGTACAGAGACTGCACATTTAGCAGTAGTAGAAGAGGCAAAAAAGGGAATGGATCATGGGGCAACAGTGGCCATTGTGCTCCTTGACCTTAGTGCTGCCTTTGATACAGTTGACCACACTATATTGTTAAATAGAGTTGGTAAGGCTGGTATCAAAGGAAAAGCCTTGGAGTGGGTTAAAGAAACGTACATTCCAGGTCCTTAACATAGATTGCTTTTCAGACATCCTGCTGGTGGCATGTGTGGTCATGCAGTTCAACATTTAACTTCAGCCTCTGGCAGATATAGTGGCTCCAATTGGGATTTCCATAGTCTTGTATGCAGACAATACCCAGCTGGTGTTCTCTTTTGCTCCAGATTCAGAGACGTTTGCATCCAATTTAGGTCTGTGTCTGGAGCAGGTAGTCAGTTAGAAGAACAAATCTTGTTTGAAACTAAATGGAGCAAAAGCAGAACTAATTATTCTTGGTGCACAAGTCCAAGATCCAAAATGGTCTTGACTGGCCTACCAGCCTAGGCCCCCCCATCTCCTAAGCCGATCATAAAAAGTTTGGGGCTGTGGCTTGAAGACACATTGACAACGGAAACCCAGGCCATAAAAACAGTAGGCAGTTGTTTTGGAATCATACGATTGCTGCACAAGATTCTGCTTTTGCTCCCTCAAACTTTGAGATGTGTGTTTGTTCAACCCTTGGTCCTATCTCGTTTGGGCTATTGGAACTCTTTTTATTTGGGTTCTCCAAAAGAAGTTATTCGGAAACTGCAGGTTGTGCAGGACGCAGCTGCACACACATTGCTTGTGCTTTGCAGATCTCAGTCAGTTAAGCATTGCCCAAAGAATGGAACTTAAATCATTATGCATTGCACATCAGGCTATAAAAAGTATGGTCTGCCTATCCTGCAACAACTTATTATTCCAGAGACTCTGAACAGATCACTACAGTCCCCAAACCTACACTAAGCTTCTATCCCAGCTATCAAGAAACCAAGAAGAGGTGGACGCTCCTTTGGCTTCAATGTAGCAAAGCTTTGGAACT
This sequence comes from Calotriton arnoldi, assembly GCA_963921515.1. Classification (NCBI taxonomy): domain Eukaryota; kingdom Metazoa; phylum Chordata; class Amphibia; order Caudata; family Salamandridae; genus Calotriton; species Calotriton arnoldi. The sequence continues at coordinate 422,696 of CAWUFW010014027.1, forward strand.
CTCTGCCACTAGCTATTCGAGGGACAGAAAATGAAATATGCTTCCAAAAAGCGAATAAGGCATGGCTTTTTAGATAATCTAGTTGCTAAGGTAAAGAAGACCAATTTGGTTGTTTTTGCGGATCCGTGGATCCACCACAGTGCTCAGCGTGCCCCCCCCGTGGAAATCCGGAGTGGGTCCACGGATCTGCATGGGAGCCTTGAAAAACATTCAACAATCTACTGTTAATGCTTTTCATTTATATTTCATTTTTTAAAAATATTGTCAGTTACAAGACATAGACTTCATAGGCAATTTTTGTACACTAGTCTGCATTTCAGTTTCACACTGCAGTCTCTTGTGTTCCCTTACCCCCTACACTCTTTTAGCTCAGTTTTCATAGTAACCATGTTTCCAATAGGTCAAATGTTCAACAGCATACTATCTTCTCATTAACTGTAGCAGGTGTGGTTGACTCTTAGCAATTCCAAACATATGCCAAACAACATAACTTATTTTTGTTTTTCCAAGGCCTATCACAGAGTTAGGCACTGACAGGGATCTAGGTTTACCTAATGTAGGCATTACTTGGGTTGACCAGAGAGAGTTACCGTGGTAGGACTTGAAATCCAAATGAAGGATACTTTTGGTACATTAATGTCACTTTTCCCACATACTGCCTTGGCGTTCTCCAACATTTGTCAAAGCAGAACTGGCAGTGGTCAACCCAATTTTGTCCACAGTTAGAGGAATCAAGGAAACATGTTAATAAAACTGTTGCTGCATTTCTCAGAGACCACAACATGGGCGATGTTGTGATGTCACTGACCACGTCATGACTGATGTAATATGTGTGGTCATAAGCAGTGCATTCCAGGGGCGTAAGTTTTAGTTAGCTCAGGTAACTATAACTGCTAAGTTTCAATGGCTTTGTGCGAGTGAAATCTGAGCCTAACTATAAGGTCCCTGTAACCTTTGGTTCTCCCAATGAATTTCAAAGGTTTTTTATGTTATTTGCTAACTATAACATCCTTTTAACCTTTGTTTTTTTTGTGAATTTCTATGGTTTTATTTAGGGGTGGGCGGAATTTGCGTAGTCGTGCTACGCAAAGCTCAGCGAAACGGTAAAAAATCTCTGCGAGCACGCAAAAGTTCTGCGAACACGCGTAATAGCTTGTTCCGCCCGTTCGCGATGCTTTTTTCCTGTTCGCGAACGCTGTTTGCGTGCTCAGGGAGAAATATCTCGCGAACACGCATTTTGAAAGCGCGAACAAGCAAAAAATTCCACAAAGCCGCGGATCGCAGAATTTTTGGCAATTCCGCGCTCTCCGCGGAACGCGAAATTACCCAAATTCTTCAAATTCCGCGAGCGGAACGGAATTTACCGCCCAGGCCTAGTTTTATTAAGGTTATTTCCTAACTATAACATCCCTGTAACCTTTGGTTTTTGAAGTGAATCTTTAAGGTTTTTTAATTTTATTTCCTAACTGTAACCTACAACCTTTGAGAGTGAATTTGAGAGTGAGTGCATGAGTGTCTGAGTGGGTGTGTGAGTGAGTTTGTAAGTGCTGATTGGGTCAGTGGCTGGGTGCGTGAGTGTCTAAGTATGTGTCTGAGTGGGTGCATGCATGTCTGAGTAGGTATGTGAGTGGGTGTCAGAGTGTCTGAGTGAGTTTGCAAATGCCTCTATGAGTGTGTGAAGTCTGTAAGTGAGTGCATGAGTGTCTCAGTGAGTCTGTGAGTGAGCGCATGAGTCGCTCAGTGGGTCTGTGAGTGCAGGAGTCTCTGAGTAGGTCTGTGATTGGGTGCATGAGTCTCTGGGTGGGTCTGTAAGTGGGTGCATGAGTGTCTCACTGGGTCTGTGAGTGGCTGTGTGAGTTTCTGAGTGGGTCTATGAGAGGGTGGCTGAGTGCCCTCTGTTTTGCCCTCTTCTGCCCTCTGTTTTTTCTTTTGTGCCAATTTTTCTGCCCTCTATTTTGTCCTCTTCTGCACTATTTTCTCTTTTCTGCAATTTTTTTCTGTCCTCTGTTTTGTCTCTTCTGTTCCTTTTTTCTGCTCTTTGTTTTGCATTTTTTGCTGGTTTTTCTGCCCTCTATTTGCCTTTCCTGCTCATTTTTCTGTCTTCTGTTTTGCCCTTCCATGCAATGTAGGAGGGGGGCCACAAAGCCCCCTCTTCCTGGGTCAATTTTAGCCCTGGAGACCCAATCCCCCAGGGCATGGCTAATAATTATTGAGAAAGGAGGACTGCGCGCCCCCCAACTGATTTTAGCCCTGGGGACCCCATTCCCGGGGGCCCGGCCTGTTGATCCTGGGTGCCCTGGATCCCACCCAGGGCACTCAGTGCATTACGTTTGGAACCACAGGGGGAGCCTGAATGCTCCGGTGGTTCCTGCCAGCTCCCTTTCTCCTGTGGGAGCTGGCATTGCTCCCACACTCAGGGAGCTGCTAAATATGCAGCTCCCTGTATGTGGGAGCAATTTGTGATCTGTTGCCTCCTGCATCATTTTTTATTTAGCCCCTGGGACGTAGTGGTCCCCAGGGCATATTAAACCCCTGGACAGGGGTCCCCACTGCCACCTTCACAATTGTTCTAAAGCCCTGGGGAGGTGGTGGTCCCCAGGGCTCAATGAGCCCAATGGAAGGGGGTCCAGACTCTCTCCCTCCCAAATGTAAATAAAGCCCTGGGAGGCGGTGGTCCCCGGGGCTAAAAAGAGACCACGGTGGTGGGCCTCATGCGTCCCCCTCCTGCATTTTTTTAACCCCTTGACCGCGACGCAAATTCCGCCGTGGTGCTGGCGAAATAATGAGTGGGCGGGGTTCAGATGGCCCCCGGCCGTCCTCCGCACACACCCACTATGACGTTGGACGGCCAGGGGCCGTCCGACGCATGCAAGGGGTTAAATCTCCTCATGCCCCCATGACCTGGCTTGCTCACTGTATATTTCTTTTTTCAATTTTTATTCTTCGCGAACTCTTCGCCTAATATCGTTCTCCATATTTTCCTGCAAAGTTAGTGTGTTTTAAAAAAAAATGTAAAACACATATATACACATTTTGTCATTAATGTTTGAGAACAGTAGTTTACTAATATAGTATTTCTATAAGTAATTTTATTGTAATACACATTTTATTGTATTTGACGTCTTCACAACCACGTCGGTTTTCGTGATGATGTCCGCGTTCGCGAATATCACCTGACTATGTACCAAAGAGATTTGATTGGACAATAAACTTTTCATTAATCCTCAAAGGAAGTTCCCACCCATATTTCTCTTTTTCAACTTTCCAGTACAGATATTAGAAGATAATTTGCAGGTGTCCTGTACTTTGCAATGCTACAACTATATTTTTTTTTTGTCTCTAATCTTTGATAAAAAGGCATCTGGAGAAAGGGAGGAGCTACGCTGAGGAAGTGAGGAACAGGAGCCAGGCCCTTCACTAGGAGAGTCTTCAGATGAAGAACCAGCCCCAGACCATTGAGTGGGATTGTTTTACAATCCCCTCTAAAGAAAAACAACTGTAGCAAAATTCGTAAAGTGCTCTTTGTGTGACAAAACCCTTTCAAGGGGCACTTACAAAAAATATTCATGTGGGACAACTATCATATTGTTGAATTTAAAAATCTACCATGGCACACAGCTGAAGAGAGCACAGAGGGTGATAAACCATCAACTTCAGGTGCTACACCAGCTGCTCGCCACACTGGGGCCAGCAGGTATCTTGGTTTCCTTGTGTACCCATTCCTGTTCATGTTATATGGCATCCTGATGTTGTGTGTTGTCCTTTGTTAGCTGTGCTGTCTTCATATGTCTATCGCCACTCCCTGTTTTTCCTGTCTTCCCGAGAGTCCGAGAGTTACAGTGACATCAGATACTTATGTGGAGCCGTTGAGCCGAAATGCCGAACACTGAGCTGAGCGCTAAACGCAGCGCGCTGGAACTCCAGAGGGCCGCAGGAGCTGAAAATTGAGGAGTATCAGGGGGCAGGAGCTCAGGCTGATGCAAGGCCGGTGCAAGGCCGCTGCAAGTTCATAGCCCACTTCGAGCCTACAGCCCACAGCCCACTGCCTTTAGTCAAGCTGGAACCTGGGCTGAGGGGGCTCAGACCAGATTGGTTGGGAGATCAGTACGGGCTTTCCAAGGCACATCAAGGACCCCCTCTGCAGCACCTAAGGCTTGAGCAGTAGCTGAGCAGAGGTAAGGTTTGGGGGGCGCGAGGTGCAAGCACGGTGGTAGTAGCTACCGCATGCAGAGTGTGAGCCCGGCCCCCTGCGGAGGCGGTCCAGCTAGGCCTGGGTGCGGCTTGTGAAGGCCCGGTGTGCTCCCGCTCGGCCTAGTTCCAACCCCAGCTCCAGCCCCCAGCCCCAGCCATAAAAGTGCCCTGCCACTGTGCTTTCTTATTGCTTTTCCTGCTGATGTTCAGGATACTGGGACTTTAATTGTCCTTTAATTTTCCTACAGCTCTGTTTTGGGCCTCGGGCCTCAGCTATACACACAATTGGGTTATAACCTGCCATAGTATGCCACAAACCAGCTACTGCCAACTACTGCTTTCCTGCAACTAGTGAAGGACAACAACGCTTTGTTGCTCAGTCACACAGACGCATAGATGCAACAGATAGAGGGGCTGTACTATACTGCAGTTTACTATTCTAGATACGCAGTGCCTCTCTTGAGTCAGTGCATGCTATGCGTGTAAGGAGGGGAGTGTGATTAAGGGATAAAGCGTAAACCAAGCATCAATCATTACCTCTCATAATAACAACAGAGCATTATCACTGCGGTCCCATTTATCATAACAATTAATTAGAAAGAATGAGATCCGGCAAAGTAAGAGGCAAGACTCTAATCACCAATAAAAGAAAGCGAAAGCTTACATCGGGAGAAGCAGACGCAAAAAGGAGTCTGAAAAACAAAACAAGTGAGACAGAGAAGACTTCTCCTTGCGATTTGGTGAATAGTAGCCCCAAATCAGTCTCAGACCTAAATTTTAGTCTTATGATAGCAGCAGCCCTCCATGTAACGGTAGCCTGGGAAGGTGTCTTCTCATTGAGAAAGGAAATGAGCCTTTGGATCAGTCTAAACAATAAAAAATAACGTACTTTTTTCAGATGATAAGCAACCAAGGTGGCACGCCCCAGCCAAGTTTGATTAGCAGGAAGCAGCCCAAGAAAGGACCGGACTGTGCTAACCTGAAGGATGGGAGTTACTCCCATATCCCTCTGTCACCAACGGTTTTGATTATACAAAGCCCACAACCATACAGTTGGTCAGTCGAGGGTGGCATAGATGAAGTGAAGTATACCAACAGGCTATCAGAGGGCCGTGCAGGCCAGAAAGATGTTGGGAGTCAACATACCATGAAGAAAGATGGGCCTAGTCATCAAATGGTTGACTCAGATGTGCTGGTAAACTCCCAGTCCAAGTTCTACTAATTTCCTGAGTTCATGGCCAGTAATGCTGAATGCCACAACCCGCAGGATTTGGCGGAGGGGGTTAACAAGAGAACGCAGGGAGATGGCCCATTGAGGGAGGCAAAACAGGGATCACAGTCGGACGAATACAAAAACACACTGCAATTTAGTGATAATTCCTCTACCTTGTGGCCAGCCATATTAAAGTCAATGCAAGCAACATTCCTAGCACTGAGACATCATTCTAACAAGATAGATATTCAGGTGGATTTGCTCAATACTATGGCAATTTGTGTGTAAGGAATCGACGAGAAACTTGAGAAGCTTAATGCACTGATTATGAGGGTTTAAACAAGCCACCCTAATGAATTCACAATCTGTTCATGTAAGGAGGTGGTGGAGAGATTAGTGCATTTGCCGGTAATCATGGAAGGAATTCTGAGAGAAGTCAAAAATAGTCTTGTGACAGAGACCAGAACCAGGTTACCTCTTCCTATGGCATTAGCTAGTGAATTAAATATCACTGTGATGGTGCGTCTGGGGAGACAGAAAGAACTCCCCCAAAGGAGGGTGGGAAAAGAGCGCATGGAAGTGAGTGAGCAAAATAAAGAAATCCCAGCTAAGCATCCCAAAGAGCCCACTGAAGATAGAAATGTGATGTTGGATAAATCTCACGTACCATCTCAACTTACTAAAAGGGAGAGAAAACGTGCAAGGAAGGTAAGGAATAAAACCTGTTTTGGGAACGCTGAAAACCTATCCACCTCATCAACATTACAACATGAATATGCAGATCACGCGGAGAAGACTGCTGTTGAGTCGTATTTAACAGGGACCAAGCCAGGCCCACTATGTGAAACGGCATTCATTAAATCAGCAACTTCTGCGAATCCTGTGAGGGAATTCGCTACAACTATCAGTGCACTCCCGGCGCCATGTACCCCTTTAGATGGGGGAAGAGTAGGAATACAAGGTGGTCCCTGACAAGTGGGGCTAGAGGAGAGACAAGCAGAAGAACTTAAGGAAGAAGCAACGCAAACTCAGTTTATAGTTCAGGGCCCACAAGAAGCTTCATCATTGCTGGGAAAAAAACACAACAAGTGATCAGAACCAAGCGACACGAAGAGATCATTTTGGATCAAGTGAGCTCACCGGATGCCAAAATAAACCTGGCCAAAGGCTACTATGGACCCCTGAGTTCAAGTCGAGAGGTCTGCAGGATGTCTTAAATCATTCAAGTGTCTTAAATCTGATAAAAGCCCTACCGGGTCTAGATCACGTCAAGTCAGAGGACATTCTTGCGATTACGTTTTTGCCTGCGAGAGGGCGACAGCACACAGATCCCACCTTGGTTAATTTTTTTATGCCAGTGCTCCTGGCTCTGGTCCTTGAGAAAAGAAAGCATTTAAAAGCTTGGGGGATTGAAGTAAAATCATATCAGGGGAATAGATACCCCCACATACTAACAGCAGTGTCACTCTCAGGTGAGTACATAGCGACCACCGCATCAGTACTAAGAGGAGCAAATGGAGGGTACTCATCTATGGGCTTTAACAAAGGTGCCCCTGAGTATACAAACGTTATAGTCAAGCTAACCAAAGAAGATGAAACTGACATGCAGAGAACAGTAACAAACGATGAGCACCAAAATACTTGAGGTTTACATACAGCCCTCTCACAAGCTGGAAATAGCAATGTCTGAATGGTGGGGCGACCACCGGCAAGCGAACAGGGTGGCCTGACAATCTGCTTTTGGAATGTCAGTGGCTTGCAGACAAAAATTGCTGACCCAGTGGTGGTACAATACCTGGGAACATTTGACATACTATTGTTTCAGGAAACCTGGGTGCAAGATAGCATTCCCCTACTTCGCTATAAAGAATATGCAAAATTGGCCAAAAAAAGTAGCACATATCGAAGGGCAAAAGGTGGCCTGGCAATATACATTAATATTAATCTATTAGTCAAGGCCACAGAGCTGCATGTGGATGACTTAAGTATGTTGGTACTGAAAATGGATGGCTGGGCTAATCATTATGCAGAATCCATTATTCGTGTGAATCTATACATTAATGCAAAGAAAAAAGCAGCAACAGCAAGAAGAATGACAGCTAAAAGATACATATTATAAGTCGCACTGGTTAGTCATAGGTGACTTCAATCTTAACCTGGTTTACCAGCAGACTGAGGAACCCACGGATGCTGTAGGAATCCTTCCTCTGCAAATAATGCCACCCAATAACCGGAAGGATAAAATAGGAGAGGAATTAATAAGGACCAGTGAACTATCTGGCCTTCTGGTCCTGAACAGCCAGAAGCCAGGTGATACCCCCCGCCTGGTCAAGAGTTTGGGGAAATTCTGTCTCCATTCTAGATTATACCCTTGTGTCACTGCCCCTATATAATCTCGTATGCGATTTTAGCATAGTGCACCATGTAGAGAGCAACCACAATCCTCAGGTGATCACTATAAATACACATATATGTAAACATGAAGTGGCCTCTATACTACAGGGAGAGATTGGCACAGGAAACATGAAACGCCTTAAGTGGTCCTGAAGTACAATCAATAGTTTAGCAGAGGAAGCTGTGGCATGTCTTGAGGACCTGGCCCCAACATGCCCTAAGCTTTTAGCGGTATTGGAGATATTTACTGACAATTTAACCAAAGCACACAAAGATATTGGTCAGAATAAGGGAGGTCAGCTGGGTCACTGTAAACTTATAGTAATCCTACTACATATTAGAAGAATAAAAACTAAAGTAGGCAAGCTTTATCGGCAGTTGCGCCATAACCTAGGAGAAACAGAATTATTAAAACACTTCCGTAATTAGAGATGTCGATTAAAAAGGGAGATCTGAAGGTACAAAAAAGCCAAATAGGAAACATCATTGGCTCAGTTGCTGCATGCCACAAGAACAAATTGTGAGAAGTTGGCCTGGCATATGCTGTCCACTAATTATAGTGGGCACCTTGCACCAGTCCAAACAACCCCTTATTGGAGATAGGTTAAAGACAACCTTTATTGAAAGCTATCCTAGTGGTAGCTATGGAGAGCAGCCTTCAGGCTAAGTCTTGAAGGAATGTAAAGCAGCTTGTTTTACCAGTCTATAATCTCTTGAGTGACCAAATGAAAGAGGACCACACCAGGTATATATTCAAAATATATGTATTTATTGCTAAACACACCCCTCTAGTCTCTTTATGAGGCTAGAGTTCGAAGTACATAAATTATAAGTTAGTTATCTACAGTAATAGCACAAATACACGTTTGAGCCCTAGGGGCGTACCAAACCATATACCAATAAAGTGGTATAAGAACCACGACTGAGCTAGACACAGGGCCTAGAGCCTGTAGAAGTGCTTGGACCACAAGGAACCACCCAAGGTAGTGACACAGGGGACCCACGGGGGACGCGTGCAGTCTATGAACACAGCCGCGAATCGCCGTTAACTTCTATGGGGAAAGTCACGGTTTGAATTTAAAAGAAAAGGGACACTTAGAGGAGGACTTGGAGCAAACCCTTTGAGAACTAGGCTGTTCTAGTGTCAATACCCACGGGAGCACCGGAGTACTCGAGTTACCTCACCCAGGGGAGCCGGGTGCATAGGTGTCTTTCGGGGTCGGGTTTCGTCGTCGCTTTCAATGGCGATCTGCTGCAAAGTGCTGCTGGCGGCCAAGTCGAAAGTGTTCGGGTGGATCCAAAGGTGGATCGAAGATCTGAAGAACCTGAAAGCAGAGGGGACAGAGTCTGGGTCACTAGCCAGTGACCAGGAAGGCGATGAGCAGATGCCCACCGATGTCGAGTGCTTCAGGTAGGTTGACGGTCGTCTTGACTCTTCAGCCACGAGGTCCAGGAGGCGTTGATGATGACCAGGAGCTGGATTCAAGTTGTCCCACGACGTCTGTCGATTGCAGGGGTGTTGGCGACCGGATTGGACCCAACAAGCCTTGGCAACGGCAAGTCACGTGGAAATGGAAGAAGGACGATGTGCAGACCAGCAAGGTCTGCGGGACTCACCCAGCGAGGGTAAGTCAGGGCACGCCTGGAGCAGCCAGGGAGCCCAAGCAGAAGAAGATTGGCCTTCGGGAGGGCCGACTAGCCAACGGACTAGTGACCGCGAAGGAGCCTTGAGTCGATGCACGTGGAGCTGGCTCACAGGATACTCGTGGAGTGGAGGCCAGTGATCTTCAGTGCAGTTGGTGCTGGAGGGTGGGGCTACTCGGAGCCCAAAGCACGACTTCGTGGAAGACCTAGAAGAGGATGCACTTGCAAATGCGATCGGTGTCCAGGGGTCACGGTTCCACATTACCCACGACAGCTACGGGCCTCAGCTTTGCTGGAGACTCAGGGCAGTCTCAGGGAAGTCTGGAAATCGACCTCTGGTGATGCAAAGACTTCGGCGTCCGGCGGGAGCTTCAGCGATGCAGACCTGACAATTGCTTCTTTGGTGCCTGCCAAGCAGGGGAGTCACTCCTTGACCCCAAGGGAGATTCTTCAGTCCTCTAATCTTAAAGTAGAGCGTCGAAGGTCCAGGATTCTGTATCAGAGTTTCGTCCAGGTAAATCTAAAGTCCTAAGGACTGGGGTCCCATACTTATACTAAGGTAGGGGGTTGGACATACTCTGTGGCCCCACCTATGAGAGGGTCAGGGCAGATGGGTGGTTACACCCCTTTCCCTTTGTCCAGTTTCGTGCCAGAGCAGGGGCTGGAAGCCCCTGAGCCGGTTTGAACTGGGGTATGCACAGGGACACCAAATGTGCCCCCAGTGCAGGACTTCAAAGCACCAGAGAGTACTCCCACCCAGCCCCAATACACACTATCCTGTCTGGGGAGGTGGTTACACCTCCCTGGGACAGGAAACCTATTGTCCAGGCCTCCCCTGCCGGAGTTTCGGTCAGCAGCAGGAGGCCAGACTCGTGTCTGTGGCAGCGGCATCCATTTTGTGATGCCAGGGCTCTGGAAAGTCAGTACCGGGTATACCGGTGTGAACATGTCTCTCCCTCTAGAAGGGTGGAATGCTACCCCCGCTGCCAGAACTGGCGGGGGGTAGTATTCCAAGATGTTTGACACCAAACACGACATGTTTCCGTGCAGCCATCCAAAAGTTAGCATTTAACGCGAGGTTATAATGCGCTTAAGAGTATATGGTCGGGCTGCACTACAAACAGCATCAGAGAAGGGTCTCCGAACGCTGCAGAGGGGCCCAGCTCATGCAGGGGCACCCTCTCACATAGGAACCACGCACTCTGCCTTCAGGATTGATAAGGCCTGCCATAGGAGTGACTTATAGGTTTATATGTGTGTATGTATGTAGTGATATAGGTAGCCTATATCACAGTAAGGGGTGCATGCACCTTACCCAGGCTGCAGTAGCAGACCTGTGGTGTCATTTTGGATGGCCTTCCAGGGGTGGCACAATACATGCTGCAGCCCCTGGTAGGCCTCTGAGGTACCTATGCCCTGGGTACATAGTATACCACATACTAGGGACTTATAAGGGCACTCCAGATTCCAATCAGAGATGTGCCTAAGGCACATGGAAACCATTTTAAAGAGGAAGCAGCTAGGCTGGGTTTCTGATTAGCAGGGCCCCAGCCAGACTAAGGTCGAAAAACATTGAAGCATCAGCAAAAAGTGGGGGTACCCATGTGAAGCAGATCCTACTCTCCTACACAACCCCCCCAAACGTAGGGACATTAAACTAACCTTGCCCAGTTAAGTCTTCATGTTCTAAGTGGAAGTACCTAGAGAGTCCATCTGCATTGGCATGGTTACTCCCAGGTCTATGTTCCACTGTGAAGTCCATCCCCTTTAGGGAAATGGACCACCTAAGCAGTTTGGGGTTTTCACCCTTCATTTGTTTTAGCCATAAGAGGGGCTTATGGTCTGTTTGAACAAGGAAGTGAGTACCAAACAAGTATGGCCTCAACTTCTTCAGAGCCCAGACCACAGCAAAGGCCTCCCTCTCAATGGCTGACCAACGTTTCTCTCTAGGGGTCAGCCTTCTGCTAATAAAAGCTACTGGCTGATCCTGACCTTCATCATTCAATTGTGACAGTACAGCCCCTACCCCCAATTCAGATGCATCTGTTTGGACAATGAACTTCTTGGAGTAATCAGGACTCTTTAGAATGGGAGCAGTGCACATGGCCTGCTTTAGGTCTTCAAATGCCTTTTGACAGCTAACTGTCCACTGAACCTTTTTGGGCATTTTCTTGGAAGTTAAGTCATTCAGGGGTGTCACTATTGATCCATACCCCTTGACAAATCTCCTATAGTACCCAGTCAGGCCTAAAAAGGCTCTCACCTGAGTCTGGGTAGTTGGACCAGTCCAGTCCATGATGGTCTGGATCTTGCTCTGCAGTGGTTGAACCTGGCCTCCACCCACAAGGTGGCCCAGGTACACAACCTGACTCTGCCCTATCTGGCACTTTGTGGCCTTGATAGTCAGGCCTGCTTTCTGCAGGGCCTGCAAAACATTTCTGAGGTGGACCAGGTGATCCTCCCAGGTGGAGCTAAAGACAGCAATATCATCTAGATATGCTGCACTATAGGCTTCCAGACCTGTAAGGACTGTATTCACCAACCTCTGAAAAGTGGCAGGTGCATTCTTCAGACCAAAGGGCATCACCACAAATTGATAATGCCCACTAGGGGTTGAGAATGCTGTCTTTGGCTTTGCATCATCAGCTAGTCTGATCTGCCAGTAGCCAGCTGTCAGGTCAAATGTGCTTAGATACTTGGCTGAGGCCAAAGTGTCTATTAGCTCATCTGCCCTTGGTATTGGATGGGCATCAGTCCTAATGACTGCATTGAGACCCCTGTAGTCCACACAAAGCCTCATCTCTCTTTTCCCACCATTGGTGTGAGGTTTTGGCACAAGGACCACTGGACTAGCCCAAGGGCTATCTGAGGGTTCAATAACTCCCAAATCCAACATCTTCTGGACTTCTGTCCTGATACAGTCCCTGACATGGTCAGGTTGCCTATAAATCTTATTTTTAATAGGCAGACTGTCCCCAGTGTCCACTTCATGAGTGCACCAGGTAGTCTGACTGGGTGTCAGTGAGAATATGTGTCTGAACTGATTGAGCACCTGTCTGCAATCAGTCTGCTGCTGGGTAGTGAGGCTGCCTGCCAAGGCTACACCATCCACTGACCCATCATCAGGGTTCTGTGAGAGCAGGTCAGGGAGTGGGTCACTCTCTTCCTCCTGTCCCTCATCAGTAGCCATGAGCAAGCCCATGTCTGCCCTGTCCACATATGGTTTTAACCTGTTGACATGGAGAACCCTGTGGGGACTCCTGGGTGTTCCTAGGTCCACCAAATAGGTAACCTCACCCTTCTGTTCAACAATGGTATGGGGTCCACTCCATTTTTCTTGGAGAGCTGCTGGGGCCACTGGCTCCAACACCCACACCGTTCTGTCCTGGCTGGTAAACAGTCAGTACAGCCTTTTGGTCATGCCAGGCTTTTTGAAGTTCCTGGCTAGCCTCAAGGTTTTTAGTTGCCTTTTTCATATACTCAGCCATCCGGGAGCGGAGACCAAGTACATAGTCCACTATGTCTTGCTTTGGGGGCTTGAGAGGTAACTCCCATCCTTCCTTCACCAAGCACAATGGACCCCTGACAGGGTGACCAAACAAAAGTTCAAAAGGGCTGTAGCCAACTCCCTTTTGAGGCACCTCCCTGTATGCAAATAAAAGGCAGGGCAAGAGTATGTCCCATCTTCGCCTAAGCTTTTCTGGGAGCCCTTTAATCATGCCCTTCAAGGTTTTGTTGAATCTCTTAACTAAACCATTGCATTGTGGGTGATAGGGTGTGGTGAACTTGTAAGTCACTCCACACTCCTTCCACATTGCTTTTAAGTATCCAGACATAAAGTTAGCACCCCTGTCTAATACAACCTCCTTAGGGAAGCCCACTCTTGAGAAAATTCCCTGGAGGGCCCTTGCCACCACAGGTGCTGTAGTGGTCCTAAGGGGAATAGCCTCTGGGTACCTGGTGGCATGATCCACTACCACCAGGATAAACCTGTGCCCAGATGCTGTTTGGGGATCCATGGGACCAACAATGTCAATCCCCACCCTTTCAAAGGGAACCCCACCACAGGTAGTGGTATCAGGGGGCCTTTGTAGTGCCACCTGCCTTGCCACTGGCCTGGCAGGTTACACAGGAGCGACAAAACTCCTTGGTGTCTTCAGACATGTGGGGCCAGTGAAAGTGAGGGACAATTCTGTCCCAAGTCTTGTTCTGGCCCAGGTGACCTGCTAAGGGAATGTCATGGGCTAGGGTCAATAGGAAGCCCCTGAACTTCAGAGGTATAACCAACCTCCTGGTGGCACCAGGCTTGGGGCCTCTACACTCTGAGTACAAGAGTCCATCATCCCAATACACTGTATGGGGACCACTAGCTTTCCCAGCAGCCTCAGCAGCAGCTTGCTGTCTGAGGGGTTCAAGAGAGGGGCAGCTCTGCTGCTCCTGGCTCAGATCTGCCCTGGAAGGGCCCCCTATCCCCAAGAACTCAACCTGGTCAGATTCAAGATCCTCTGGGACAGTTCCTTCCTCAGGACTGAGATCATCACCCTCAAGAGACTGATCTTCCTTCTGAGCCAAGGGGGAAGGCACTGCCTTTACCCTACTACTCCTCTTCTTGGAGGGCACTTGGTCCATTATTCCAGAATCCAAGGCCTGTTCAGTGTTAGACATTTTGGCTTGTGACCTGGTCACAGCAAACACATCTGCAGGGATGCCCAGCATTTCTGCATGGGTCCTGAGCTCCACTTCTGCCCAAGCTGAAGTTTCTAAGTCATTGCCAAGCAAGCATTCAACGGGTAGGTCTGCACTTACCACAACCTTCTTAAGGCCAGTTACCCCTCCCCAGGAGAAGTTAACAACTGCCAGAGTATGGTCTGTTCAGACGTTGCTAGCATTGGTCACTTGGTACATTTCACCAAGTATAATCTGCCCAGGATTCACAAGGTCTTGTGTCACCATGGTGACACTTGCCCCTGTGTCCCTAAATGCCAAAGCCTCTTTTCCATTGATTAAGGGCTGTTGCCTGTACTTGCCCAGATTACTGGGACTCACAGAGGAGGTCACATCCATGCCTCCATCACAGACTAGGACAGCCTGAGTGAGGTCTCTGACTAGGTCAGAGCTCATCTCCTTACCCAGGGTCAACCCTACTAAACCCTTGGCTTGTGTAGTCCCACCACCAACTGTAACTGCACTAGGGGGAGCAGGTGCCTTAGGGGCATTGGTGGGGGCTGGAGTAGAGTCTTTGGACTTGGTGCAATCACTGGTCCAGTGGGTCTTTTGCTTACAGACCTTGCACCATGGTTTCCTTTGGCCTTTCCCTTTGTTAGACTGTGAATCCCCACCTGAAGAAGATTTTGGGGGCCTTGTGAAGACTTTTGATCTTTACCCTTCTCCCCAC